>PVJI01000164.1:0-340491 GCA_004026765.1 Micronycteris hirsuta | reverse complement strand
ATCGAGAAGTGTCTGTTCATGTCTTTTGCCCATTTTTTAATTGGGTTTTTTGTCTTCCTGGAGTGGAGTCGTATGAGTTCTTTATATATTTTGGAGATCAAACCCTTGTCTGAGGTATCATTGGCATATATGTTTTCCCATATGGTTGGTTCTCTTTTTATTTTAATACTATTTTCTTTAACCCCACAGAAGCACTTTATTTTGATAAGGTCCCATTTGTTTATTCTTTCCTTTATGTCCCTTGCTCTAGGGGACATATCATTGAAGATGTTGCTGCATGGAATGTCTGAGATTTTCCTACTGATGTTTTCCTCTAGAACATGTTCATAGCAGCACAATTCACAATAGCTAAGTGCTGGAAACAACCTAAGTGCCCATCTACAAGTGAATGGATCAACAAACTATGGTACATTTACACAATGGAGTTCTAGGCAGCAGAAAGGAAGAAGGAGCTTATACCCTTTGCAACAGCATGGATGGAACTGGAGAGCATTATGCTAAGTGAAGTAAGCCAGGCGGTGAGGGACAAATACCATATGATCTCACCTTTAACTGGAACATAATCAACAAAAGCAGAAAGCAAGCAAAACATAACCAGAGACATTGAAATTAAGAACAGTCTAACAATAGCCAGGGGGAGGGGGAAGGGGACAATGGGGAGAAGGGTTTTCAGGAACCACTATGGAGGACACATGGACAGAACCAAGGGGAAGGAGGGAGGCAGGGAAGGGAGGTGGGGTTGGAGGGGGTGGAGGGAGGGGAGGGGAGAGGATGCAGACAACTGTAATTGAACAACAATAAAGTAATTATTTAAAAAAATAAAAAATAAAAAAATAAAATTATATATGGGCACTGTCAGAGATTGACTATGGAAACAAAATACTAATAGATCACTTAGAAGAACAGCTCACTCATAGAAAAACAAAGTGCTGTTATGGGATTTAGCAAGATGGTTTTGCACTAACTTTTGTAAAATAAGCTTAAATAAAAATATTAAAAATTCTTTTAAAAAAGAAAGTATATGAAAACTCTCTATTATTTTTGTAATTTTTCTATGTCTAAAATTATTTAAAAATAAAATGTTTAAATACAAAGCCAGACTGAACAAGCCAGGGTACTTGGAATTAGGCATTATTGGCAAAGTCCTCAAGATGGCCCAGCCAGGAATGATCTCTGTCCTATATCTCTTTCTCATACTTGATCACTTTCTAGTACATAACCACAGAGAACATTCACAGATATTATCAAAATTTAACATTTCTCTTTTGAATTGTCACTCTTCAAAAGCCGTAGTTTCCCCACTCCAATTCATTAGTATGATTTTTTTAATCTCAGTAATTTTTTTCATGTCATATCTGTGAGTCAACAAAAATTAATGATCAAAATCCTTTGAATTTTAAATATCCAAAATGTATCTTTATAATTGCCTATTTCTTTTGTTTGCCCTTTTAAAATGAGATATGAAAGGTTTGTTTCCTCAATGCCTACTAAATTAGTATCTGATACACAAAGAAAATCACCAATCTAGACAGGCTAAGAGACCTCATGCTTCCTAAGGGAACAGATGTTTACTCTTATTTCAAGTCTGTTGGCAACTAAAACAAGTAGCAACTACAAACACAACTACATTTTTTTGGTGCTTACTATGTTTACATGTATTGTCTCACTAATCCTCACAAAAATCCTCTAAATGGATCTTATTACACTAGATTCTCTAATCACTGTAATTCCACATTTGGAGACTTATACTATAGTGAATATATGACCTCCTTGTGGGTACTCTTTCCTCTCCTCTAGACCATCCTATATACACCTGCCAGATAAATCTTCTTAAAGTTTTATTTATTTTTTATAAGAATAATACAAAAAACTCTCTTACACCCTTGATTTATGTCTGCCAATTGTTAATTTTGTCTCATTTTCTTTAACATTGATAGTGTCAGTCTCTCCTCTCTTTACGTTCACACACACACACACACACACACACACACACACACACTTTTATTTCTAAACCATTTAAAAGCAAATTACTTAAATCAGGTACTATTACCCTTGAACACTTCAGTCTTTCCAAAGGACAAAACATTGTAGTACATAACCACAGAGGAGTTATCAATTTCTGGAAATTCAGCATTGTTAGACTATTTTTTCTCTTTTTTTTTATTGCTGTTCTATTACAGTTGTACCAATCTTCCCCTGCCCCCGATTGCTCTCCCCAACCCCACCCACCCCCCTCCCTCAGTCAGGCCTCACTCTGATGTCCATTACCATGGGTCCTTTATATATGTTCCTTGACTAGACCCTTCCCCTTCTTTCCCCCATTATCCTTCTCCACCCTCTTCTCTGGTCACTGTGAGTTTGTTCTTTATTTGCATGTCTCTGGTTCTATTTTGCTCATTTTTCTGTTTTGTTCATTAGGTCCCACTTATAAATGAGATCATATGGTATTTGTCTTTCGCCACCGGGCTTATTTCACTTAGCACAATGCACTCCAGTTCCATCCATGCTGTCGCAAAGGGTAGGAGTTCCTTCTTTCTTTCTGTTGTGTAGTATTCCATTGTGTAAATGTACCACAGTTTTTTGATCCACTCGTTTACTGATGGACACTTATGCTGTTTCCAGCACCTGGCAATTATAAAAAATGCTGCTATGAACATTGGGGTGGGTAGGTTCTTTTGAATTGTTTCAGGATTCTTGGGGTATAATCCCAGCATTGGGATCACCAGATCAAAAGGCAGTTCCATCTTTAGTTTTCTGAGGAAATTCCATACTGTTTTCCACAGTGGCTGCACCAGTCTATATTCCCATGAACGGTGTACTAGGGTTGCCTTTTCCCCACATCCTCACCAGCATTTTTTGTTTGTTGATTTGTTTATGATGGCCATCCTGACAGGTGTGAAGTGGTATTTCATTGTGGTTTTAATTTGCATCTCTCTGATGGCTAGTGATGTTGAGCATTCTTTCATATGTTTCTGGGCCCTCTGTGTATCCTCCTTGGAGAAGTGTCTGTTCAGGTCCTTCCCATTTTTTAATTGGGTTATTTGTCTTCCTGGTGGTGTTGTATGTGTTCTTTATATATTTTGGAGATCAGATCCTTTTCCGATGTATCATTGGTAAATATGTTTCCACACAGTTGGTTTTCTTTTCATTTTGCTGATACTTTCTTAGCCATGCAGAAGCTTTTTAATTTGATGTAGTCCCATTTATTTATTCTTTCCTTTATATCCCTTGCCCTGGAAGATATATCAGTGAAGATACTGCTGTGTTGAATCTTCTTAAAGTTTTAAGTACTTCATTCCTCAGCTGAAAAACCTTAAATGGCTCCATATTGCCTTTGAAATATTGTCTAAATTCCTCAACAGCCTGGCTCCAACCCCTCTTTCCAATAAAATTTTATCATCAATTAGGATAATTTCTGTAACAACTAGCAGAAATCCCAACTCAAACTAACATAAATTGAAAACATACTTATTTTCTCATATGTCTAAAAGGATAGAAGTAGGATGGGCTTTGAGGTAACTTAATCTAGAGGTTCTGATTCTGTGACCCTAGGATTCTCTCCCTCTTTCTCTCCCCCGTCCTTGTCAAACATTCTGTACTCAAGCCAAATGAAAATATGACTCCTTGCTCTCTCACTTTGTCATGAAGAATCTTCACCACCATTTCTGTCCATTCTTAAAGGCCCACATCTTCTATGGTCAATGCCTGGCTTTCCCAGCCCAGAGCTTTGCCCCTCTCTCTGTAACTCCATGGTGATTTATATCTGTATCTTTGGTCCTTGCTAAAATAGCCACTTACATCCACGTTCCATCGGCTGTACTAAACAATAGACTCCTTGAGGGCTAAGTCTAAGTCCAGCCCCTCTCTCTGTCCCTGTTTCTTGACTAGTCCTTTGTACATAGGTTCTCAATAAATGAGCCAATCAATCAACAAGTCCACCTAACGTTAAAATCTGCAAAGTTACTAATCCTAAGACAACATTTTCTCCCTCTTATTTGGTGATCGTCAGGGCCTAACACAACTAAGGCAAGCTTTTTTATTTCTTAATTAAACATGCCATTCTCATCGAATAGTAAAGAGAACTTTTTTTAAAAATATCAAATTTAAGAAAATTCGTAAACCTTGGGTTGAAAACAGCCAGAGGACACTCACGTTTACAGGAGTTGTTTTCTGCAGAAAATAGAACTTGGAGCAGAAGAGCTGTTCCAAAATCTAAAGCCATTGCAGGACCTGGGCTAAGCCTGCCTCATGTTGGTGCTTCCTCTCTGTTCCCCTCTTACCTGCACATTATCCTTATCTAGTGAGACATGAGACAAAAAAAACAGCCATCTCTGCATCACTCACTCTCTAAACCCATTCAGAGGTGTGAAGCTAACCTTCTCTAAGATTTACCTGCCCAGGAGTCGAATCCAAAAGGAGCACTCAAGAGAGTGTGGCTTATGGGGAAATTACACAGTAAACTCGGGCTCTCCGGGCCACCTCCTTACCCAATATCTTTAACCAGGTAAGCTACATTGGAGCCTATATTATCTCAAGCAAATTGGGCACCAGTTTTTGTTGTCACTTGTTTACGTATTCATTTTCTTATGTTTAGTTAATAACAACAACAAAGAAGACAGCAAAGGGCAACATGATGCCTCTTTGCCTGAAGTGCTATGTGGGAGAGAATGAAAGTTTGCTTTGGTGTAGGAGGAGGTCAGTTGTCTGGCTTTGGGATTCATTCAGTCTTTCATCCTAAAATATTTAATGAGTGTCTCTTAGGTACTATTTTAATTATGAGCTTCAGACTTCCTTGGGGCCAGCTGCAAAAGCCAGCTCTTTCTTCTCCAAAAGCCACCTCCCTATCCATGGCTTAAGAGCTCAAGGTGAGCAGCTTTCATGAATGTTCTTCCTGAAGCCACAGTGCAGATGTGACCAAACCTCACTAAAGGCGGATGTTGTGTCAAGCCAGCTGACTGTGTCCCACAGATTGCTAATGGTGGAGGGGGGGGGGGTGCAGTTTACCCTCCCATCTCTTTGGGAAAAAAAGGCTTGCAGCTAAAGCTTTGCAACTAAAGCCTCAGTGTAGAACATGGGACAGAGTGGCTCTTCGGCAATGCCGAGCTAGGGTAATCACCTGGCACCAATAATGGGGGCTCTGATGGTGATGGACAGCGGCTCAGAAAGGCCACTGCTAATGAAGAGATTGCTCTCTTCCATCATTCATTTATCTTTCATGTATTGATTCACTCATCCAACAAACACTTACTGAGAACCTTCCATTTGAAAGGTTCTCTACTCCTAAAGATATAACAGTCAAGGAGACAGACACACACACAAATAATCATGCACCATGATAGAAATAAGTACAGATTGAGGAAGCAGAGAAACGAAGTGACAAACTCTGCCTGGAGAGTCAGAGATGGCTCAGAGAGGAAGTAACCTGAGATAAACAAATGATGTCAATATCAGAGATATTCCAACCCACCAGCTGTTCCCAAGCATCCAAAGTAAATGCAAGTATGAGCAGGAATGTGAGTAGTTTTACTTTAAATACAGGAAGAGTTGGAAAAGGACAGGTCAGGACTTTTCAGATAAATATGGGGATAAAATCATTGCAGAAAGACAACCCAAGTTACTAATCATTGTTTTATTGACAATAACAACTTCTTTCCCAGGGCCCTTCTAAGCTCTTCAGTTCCCTATTGTTTGTGGGTAAATACCCACCTGCTATTTCACAGTACTTTTGCTTAATTGGCAATCAGCTGTCTCTAGGAAATAAGATATTATGTTCAAGTGTAACTATTTTTTCCACCCCCATCTTATCACTGAGAAAAAGACTCAGTAGAGAAAATATAGTCTTAAAATAGATAGCTTCTTTAAAAAAAACAACAACAACAACAACAGTACTATGACATAAAGTTAGTGCTGAGAATTCTGTTTTCTAAGGTGTCAGCTGAAGGTAGGCAGACTGTACAATGTTGACTCTGTTTCCCAAAGCAGCTAGAGCAGACCTATTCAAAAGTTAGTGATCATTTCTTAATCAAATTAAAAAATTATATGCTGCCTGAATACCCCCTCTTAAGAGTCCTTTTTATTTGAAAATTTTATGACCCTTGGAACTTTTGAAACTCTTCAATAGAAAATTTCCATAGTCTCTGAGCTGGGTTTCTGGGTCAGCTGGATGCTGCCTCACTGCGCAGTAGAGTTGGCTGGACATGCCAGGCAGAGAGCAGGAGCACTTCGGAAAAAGAGTGCCACACACAGGTGATTGGATACGTGCAAGAGTAAGACCACCCTGACTGGTAAAGGAAGAAAAACAAAAACATCGAGGTATATCTGGTCAAAGGGCAGCCCAAAGAGATAGAGAAACTCCTCATCCAAAGAATAAATAGTGCAATTCCAGGTGCCTCGGTTCATGGAGTGGACAAGATTAACCCAGGAGGAATGATACTGTTGTGTCTAGCCTGCTAAGTGAATCTTACTTCCACAGTCCCTAGCTCTATTTCTTTATTAACATTCATGTTAGCAAATAAAACAAATTGTTAATTTTTTTCATCCAGAGAACGTTAAGATTGTGATATAGGAATAAAAACACAGCGTCTTACAGATGAAGGCCTGAAGTTCAATAGCCTCCTTATAGTCTCAAAGAACTTAACACTGTAAGAGACTGCATGGCAGCATTTCCAGGCTGGAGGTGGAAATTCCCCTACAGGCAGTGCTCATCCAGGGCATTTCTCTGAACTTGAAAAGTGGCGACAAGAAATGCTTTGTAGAGGCTCCCTCCAGGTTATCATAAAAATTATAATAAATCATACCGTTTTGGAATTCAAAAAAATCTAATACAGTTCAACTCCTTCTTTTTGCAGCAGATGAGGAAGACAAGGCCTTAGAGAAAACAGTGATTTCACTGAAGTAAGGCAACTACCAAAGCAAATGAAAAAGTCTGATTCCTCTCCTCTCCAACTAAACTTCAAACTCCTCTCCAACTAAAAAGAAAAAAAAAAGATAATAAGCAACAATAAGAAAAATAAAATTTCTCCTTTCTCAAAGCTAACCTAATCTACATTCCCAGAGTATCACACTCCCTAGTGAGTACCATTTGTCTGCTACTTGGTACAGGAAGTTAGCTCTAATGGGAGCCTATAGCTCTAGCTTTTCATAACTCTAATTGGAGCCTGTAGCTCTAGCTTTTCAGGAGCAGTTCCATATTCAATGCATTCTTATTCTTCTTGTTTTTACCAGTTCACTAGATAAACTAGAAAATATCTTTCTTCTGCTAAGAAAAATCTCTCTGAGGTTGCAGCTTGGTGCTTTGGAAGCACAATGAAGAAAGAGCAGGAATACAAGTCAATCAGAAGACAACCAGACCTCTAACTGAATTCTCTGAGCACATGTGCACATGCACACGTGCTCCCCTGCACTACTGAAGCTCCATATTTACTCTGGGTTTTGACCTGCTTTCATATCCTGGCACCTGCTTCTGGGCCTCTGCATTCATGGGAGCCTGTCCTGGTTGAACACATTGGAGGCTGTCATCCAACTGCATCCGTTATCCCTAACATGTGCCTAGTTTCCTCTCAGCTGCCTTCCTCACCTCTGACTTCCTGCCACAGACTTCCGGTTACCACCCCTAGACACTATTTCTAGCCTGTCTTAGGGTGCGAGGGAAAACCAAGGTCCTACAGCAGAGGTTCACATACATGTAGATTTTCCTAGAGCAGTTAATTTTTTAATTGAGTCACCACATTTTTATTTTGTTCAATAAGTATATGTTTAAAAGCTACTAATCTATCAGCATCACTACTTTTAATAAATGATCATTTTTGCAGGTTCTGGGTTTTCTAATAATTTGTATTTTAACTCAAAAAGACTAAGAAAGGCACGTTGTTGTTGTTTCAAATTAGCTTGTCAACAGACATTGTTCTTCATTTTCTTATGTCTCACCAGTTGAGTGAAATTTTTATCACAGGCCTGCCTTTGAGAACAGCCCTAGAGTTCAGAGGTCAAATATCTTCAAGAGCCAGGCCAGTAACAAATCACTGGCTCCACACAGAGGGCCAGGATGTAGGGTGAGGAGAGTAAGGTGTTGGCCTTGGATGGAAAACTTAGGGGGTGCCAAAAAACTCAGTCATCAAGATAAATAATATTTCAACATAGCAAAATCAATGTACCAGTCTATTTTGAATAAAATCTTCTATAAAGAAAGGATTGGTATTATACTGACTTTTCCTTATGCCACAACTCTAACATGGCTCTGCTCTTACCAACAGCGTGAATGGAACACATGGTGGAACTGAGAGAGCATATGACTGGAAAGTAGTCACACTCATTATGTTGTACAATGCTGTGTTCACTGAACATAGGGGCCTCACATGCCATCTCTGGCCCTAGTGTGGTCTAAAATCTCATAAATATCAAGCATCTCAAAAGAAGACTCACTCTTAGTACCCTTTCAGGATGTTGGTAGGTCAAGGCAGACTAACCAGAGATTTCTTTACAAAAGGCATTGGTAGACTTCATGCAGAATGAAGAGGTGCACTAGAATTGGAAAACTCAAGTCTGAAAATTCTCTAAACAAAGAGGGAAATAGCACTGTCCCTTAAACACTACTGTGGGTGCCAAACAGAGAAGGTGTCCATTCTGAGAAGATAAAGGGTAAAAGCCCATGAGCTCAGTCTAGGGACCCTACTTAGATGTCAGCAAGGAGTCAGTGTCTCATACTGGCATCCTGGTTCTCTTCCTACACCTGAGGGGAGAAAGAGAGGCAAATAAAAGGGTGAAATATGTCTCCCTGAAAGGCTCTGAGCTGAGACTGGAAAGACATTCTGTGGTCGAATCTTAATGGGTCCTATTTATTGAGCACTCCCAATGCTCAGCACTTTATATACATTATCTCATATTGTACTGGTAACATCTCTATGAAGAAGGCATTATCCTTTTTCCATGATGAAGAAACTGAGGGTCATAGTAGTAAAACTGGGATTTGAATCCAGAGAGTCTGATTGATTCCAGAGTCTGCATGCTTAACCACTACTAGACTCTTAGGAGTTAAGACAGGTAGGAAGCACTTGCCCAAAATAATATTGATGGAAGGGTGTCTGGGGAATATGCAAATCTGTCAATTCCCCCAGACATTTCAAATTTCAGCCTTGGATCAAGCAAGAACTCTAGCAAGCTGTACAGCTATCAGCTTGACATTGAAGGACATTATAATCTAACACTGAAGGACAAAACAAATCTAACACAAAGATGCTGTTGAAGGCATTGTCCACTACCTTGACACAGTATCCTTTAGTATCCTTTTTACCAACACCCACAGGGAAACATTTCCTGTTACTCTCAGTATCAGGAAAAGCTGTATTCTCCTAGTCACTTTGTTTATAAATAGGAACACAGTAAATTCTGTTCCTCTTTGGTTTCCATCTTTGTTATGGCTTCTAGGAATTGTTAAACCAAATTTATATCCCCCATCCAGAAACTCTCCAGGACCATATACCTATAGTAGGCTTTTTGGTGTATATTGCTCTTACCTATTATTTTCCTACCTATATTCTCCTTTGGTCCTGATTTTCACAGCTCTTTATTTTATATCCTTTCCTTCACTTAGTATACTGTCTCTAATCTCTTCAGGAATGAAGTGTTGAATGAATAAATGAATAATAGCCAAAAAATCAGGTATTTTTTAGTTGATTTAAGAGAGAAAGAAACTTCAATTTTGTTGTTCCACTTATTTATGCATTCATTGGCTCCTTCTTGTACGTGCCCTGACCTGAGATCAAACCTGCACTTTGGCATATC
Source organism: Micronycteris hirsuta (assembly GCA_004026765.1). NCBI lineage: Eukaryota > Metazoa > Chordata > Mammalia > Chiroptera > Phyllostomidae > Micronycteris > Micronycteris hirsuta. Next base: position 330,711 of record PVJI01000164.1, on the reverse strand, counting down.
TCAGGACAATGCTCTAACCAACTGAGCCACCCAACCAGGATTCACGTGTCTTTTTTTAATGAATTGAAAAAGATGCATGACACCTATTCAAGTCCCTGAATCCCACATCAGAGGACTTGAAAGACTTGATCAACAAGGTAGTGCCTTTGGGGACCCGATCAATGGAGGTGGTACCAACACAGCAACCAGCAAAGCCATGGTTTGTTGGAAAGGGTGAACGATGACCTCATGTTAGCAAAAAGAGGAGCAATAATGTTCCCCCAAAGGCATTTAAACCACCCTGGGAACCCTGTCAATGAGAACTTTGGAGGACTGGGCTTCTACTTACGAGACTGGCAAAGGCTTCAACCTGAAACTCCTATTAGCATAACCCAAACACTCCTGAATCCATAATTCTGGGCTGCCGTGTCCTGTAAGGCATGATTATAATGTGCAAGACTGAGCTGTGTTTTGCATTGGTTTGCTTTGTTGGTAGCTCCAAACCATAATTACTCTTTTGGGTACCAAGTTTTATCCCAGGTCTACAGATTATTGTTATTTCACTTTCGAGGACCCCCAAATGCTCCCAAAGCTACTCCTATTCAAGTCATTTAAACCTTTATTTGTTGACCCAATAATAAAGCCCTAGCAAAGCCAGGTTAATTAGTCTGTTCCAAATGGTCAGTGAGGAGAGGAATGTCCGAGAGGAAGGTAATTTGGCTGAAGAGGAATCATATGAGAGGAGGTCTGATTAGGACCTTACTCAGGCTGTAGAAGCAAAAACACTCCAAATTCTGTTTCAGGTTCTCCCTGTTGGATCCTGATTGACAGACTGATTAAGCACATTGCCCCTTGCCTGGGCAATGATCTGGAGCTTAATAATGCATGATCATTCCAACACTTTTCCTAAATAACTATACCTGTCAGAAGAAAATGTCTTATGCTTGGAGCACCCTTCTACTTCCTAGATGGAATGCTACTCAATTCATGAACTGCTTAATGAAAATAATTAAGGCGTCCAGTCAAGATGGTGGCATAGGTAAATGCAGTACTCAAATCCTTCACACCAGAATTTAACCACATCAAAATTACAACTAAACTACAGAAAAATCATTATTCATAGTCACCTGAAATCTACCTGAATTGAAGCCCTACAACTAGAGATTTAAAGAAGAAGTCATATCGAGACTGGTAGTAAGGGCAGAAAATGTAATAGGCTGGTCCCACACCCATATGTGGCAGATAAAAAACTGGAGGGATATCTTAGCTGTGGAGGTCCCCCTTAAGGTGCAAGGGGTCCCAAACCCACACCAGACCCTCCATCCCAGATTCCAGTACCAGGAAGAGAAGTCCCCATAATTCTGACTGGAAAAATCAGCAGGGACCATTACTGAGTGAGACAAAGGACTTCTGGAGTCCCAGACAGTTCATCTTAAGGGTCCATGCACACGCTTACTTGGATTCACTCCCTCTGAGCTCCAGCACTGGGGAAGCAGCTTAAATGAATCAGGGACACACAAGGAGGAACTAAATTGTCTGGCATCAAGGTGAGAGCTGGGGGTACAGCTTTCTGCCAGATAAAAGTGCTGGCAGAGGCCATGTTCCTCTTCTGAGCCACCCTCCCCAAAAGAGCTGGCAGGTGGGCACCATATCTGAGTCTTCATGAACCTGGCTCATACTGTTTGCCCCACCTTGGTGTTTCCCTGAGACCATGCCCCATCTCAACCAGCCTTCAAGCCCACTCAAGCAGTTTTCAGAAGCTTTTCCATACAAACGGCCTGGCTTGGCTCATGCTTCAGACTTTCTTAAAATCTCTCAAACAAGCAGCATCTGGCCTCAGTGTGCCCCATCCTTCTCACTAAGTGGCCCCAAGCCCAGCACTAGCAGCAGCCAGCCTTGATTTGCAGCTTGGCCTCTTCTGGATATCCCCAAGCCCAGCACAAGTAGCAAGCATCTGCAGATCACTTTGTAGCTCACGCCAGGTGGCCACAGTAGAACACAGGTGGCAGACCTTTGTCTAAAACTCCTGGGTGGCCCCAGATCCAGAGCACCAAGTAGATAGCTTCAGATCACATTGAAGCACCACCCAACCACCTCCACAAGCAACACATCCAAGCGTCAGACTCAGCAAGCAACAGAGCCCTACTGAAGTAAGTCCTCCTCTGGGGGTCCACCCCTGCACAGGTGATTCAATCTGCCTTGGGGGTAAATCCCTTTCATCAATGTGCCAACAACAATCAAGTCTCCACTACAACAGAAGGGTGTACACAGCCCACATGAGTGGGGGTGCACCTGGAACACCCAGCTTGGGTAACTGAAGAGTCTGTGCCACTGAGGCCTATGGGAAACCTACTACATAAGGCCACTCTACCAATCCCAGGAGACATAACCTCTCCACCTAATACATAGAAACCAACACAAGGAGGCTGCCAAAATGAGGAGATAAAGAGATGCATACCAAATGAAAGAACAGAATGAACTCCAGAGAAGGCACTAAGCAAGATGGAGACATACAATCTATCAGATTCAGAGTTCAAAACACTGCATATAAGGATCTTCAATGATATCAATGAGAACATCAACAAAGAGATAGGAAACATAAAAATGGAACTAGAAAACGTAATGAATAGTCAGAAATGAAGAATACACTAACTGAAATGAAGTATACATTACAGGAAATTAACAGTAGAGTAGCTGAAGCAGTGGATCAAATCAGTGATTTGGAATATAAGGAAACAAAAAACACCTAACCAGAACAGCAAAAAGAAAAAAGAATTTTTAAAAAATGAGAATAGTGTAAAGAGTCTCTCATACAACCTTCACATCATGGGGATACTGGAAGGAGAAGAGAGAAAGCAAGAAATTAAAAACCTATTTGAAAAAAACAATAATGACAGAAAACTTCTCTTACCTGGTGAAGAAAATAGACATACAAGTCCAGTAAGCTCAAAGAATCCCAAACAGTATGAGCCTAGAGAGGTCCACACCAAGATGTGCCATAATTAAAATGCCAAAGGTTAATGATAAAGAGAGACTCTTAAAAGCAGCAAGAGAAAAGCAACTAATTATGTACAGGGCAACTCCCATAAGCCTATCAGCTGATTTCTCAACAGAAACTTAATAGGCTACAAAGGAGGAGCAAGAAATATTCAAAGTGATGAAAAGCAAGGACCTACAACCAAGATTACCCAGAAAAGCTATCATTTAGAATAGAAGGACACATATAGCTTCCCAGACAAGAAAAAGCTAAAGGAGATCATCACCACCAAACCAGTATTATAGGAAATGTTAAAGGGTCTTCTCTAAGAAGAAAAAAAGATAAAAAATATTATCAATAAAATGGCAATAAATACATATCTATCAATAACTGAATTTAAAAACAAAATAAATGAACAAGCAGAAAAGAAACCGACTCATGGATACAGAAAATATTTTGTCAGTTGCCAGATGGGAGGAGGATTGGCGGATGGGTAAAAAAGGCGAAGGGATTAAGAAGTACAAATCGATTGTTACAGAATAGTCATGGGGATGTAAAGTACAGTACAGGGAATACAGTCACTAATATTCCAATAATTGTGTATGGTGTCAGATGGATACAAGATTTATTGGGATGATCACTTAGTAAGTTATATAATGTCTAATCACTGGGGTGTACAGCTGAAATTAATATAATATTATATGTCAACTATAACTGAAAAATAAAATGATATAAATAAATAATATAGGAACCTTAAAAATGAAGACAATTAGATTTTCGAATTGAAAAAAGAAAAAAATTAAAATGTCCTATGCTAGATTGTAAATATCTGGAGAAGACCTTCATGGTTCTGAATCAGTCAATGAACTAACACCTATTTATTAATCATCATCTATGAGTTCATCACTGTGACAATTGGTGAATCCACAAAAGAAACCATGACCTGATCGCTGTCCTCAAAGAACTTACTCTTTAGTTGGAAAGACAACCCACTTATTAAAAATCAAAGAATGCTTATAATCAAAGCATTTGGCATTACTGATAAAAATTCAAAGGAAGGAAGAGAATACCGAGAGTGAGGTTTGTTAAAGCAGAGGTAGGATTTGAGCTGACAGTGAAGAGGAGGCAAATTTAATGAAGAGCAAAAAATGAGAGTTCATTCCAAGTTGGGGAAAAGAAAAATTGTTGACACAACTAGCCATAGTAATGTCGAGCTGGAATTGGAGTTCTCCTGTCACTCTGGTTAGCTTTCGAGACACTTTCAGATACTCCAGTAAAGGAAGAGCAATTCTTCCAACACCACACAAATTAAAATTTTGCAGAAGCAGCTCCAGGTTTTACTTTCCTTGTCTACCAGCTGCACTTTATTTGATTCTTTCCTCTTCCACATAAATCTCATTTTCCCATTTATATTTGGAGCTACAATTTTGAAAGCGCATTTATTGGAGCTTCTAAAGAAGACTCAAAATACAGTCACCACGTATTTTTCAACAGAAAATATGGCCCTTCCAGATAACTGTGCTGCAAGAAGTATTGTTTATCACTCTGCTTTGGGATGAGGCTACACCTTCCAATTATAAAACTAATGGAATGCAGCTCCATTTTCCCCTGTCTGCTTCGAGCCACCTGGGAGATCTTCATTTTTCGTGCAGATGATGGAATTATCTGAGGAACGGGGGAATGTGTTTATCCTTGGGGATGAGGGCATCGAGATAATTGATTCATAGCCAGTAGACATGTAGTCTCAAAGCAGCTGGTGATGTTCCTGAAGTGACTAGAGCTAACTGGAGCTTACATTCCCCTGTCAAGCTGAGTGAGGGCTTTAGAAACACCAGGGAGAGGGAAACAGCACATTTTGTTTCTTCAAAATAAATCTCCCATCTTATTGTCTGAGACATTTTGCTCTCCTGAGGACACAGGGCCTGCTTCTCAGACTTTCCAATTGGCTCTTCATTGACTCCGGCCCATTTCTGTTAAAATACTGGGATCCAGAAGAGGAAACCTGCCACGTCAAGCTTTTTATTTTCTTTTCTCCCTCTCACCTCCTCCAACCTCATTTGGACCCTTTTTCTTTTCTCCCCCTTTGCTACCACCACACCCTGGTCTTTCTCAGTCATCCATTATTACCCAGCAGATCTCTTTCTGAAGGCGTTCAGAGGAAAACAATTCCTGGACTGGCTTGGGAAACAGAGCATTACGAGACTCTAACTCAATCTCAATTACTATTTGGCACTGCATTTTATGAGTGAAATATGCAATAAAATAGCAATTTCTAAATGTAACTAGCATTATATAATGCAATTATTCATTACAGAAAGTTGTTGTTTATGTATCGCCTAAGCTATTGATTAGTATGAAAAAGGCAGTGTAGAGGAAGCCATATTAATCGATCATTATTTAAAGTGGTTAATCAAATGTCTAATTTGTTTCCATGAATTTTCCTCCAGGAATCATGCTTGTACAAGGTACCAATGGATATAACCCACAGCCACATACCAACACTAGAACAGAATCTAGCAAGAGAAGCAGAGAGATGACTTTCTCATTCTATTGTTTGAAATGCCGGAAAAGGCAATTCGAGCAAAGTAAACCATATTTTTCTTCCACACACCCATCCTCACTTTGCTTCCTTCCCTAATAATCATAAACTGAAGCCACTTAAGGATTACAATTATCCATCATCATTATCGCCCATATCATGACGAGGCCACTACCCTTGCAAACTATGCTTCTGAGAGATTTTTGTTTGTTTGTTTTTGCTTTATAGGCTCCTTCAGGCAGAATGGGGGCTGGGGGAAAAAAGAGATGGAAATTCAGTCAGGAAAACAATTAACTAGCACAGCTTCACTGCACAGTAACATCAAATCATGCAGCAATTAGAGCTCTCTGCAAAGCTCCGGGTTTAGCTTCACGCGCATTTAAGGATGAAAACTGATATGTAGACTGAGCTGATGCTGCACTGAAAATGAAAAAATCAAAGAGGTAAACATTGTAAAATTTCATTCTCTGCCTAATCACAGTTCAAGAATGGTGATTTGGGCTGAGTGTTTTTAGTCTGTACACAGGAAAATTCACCTTTTCTCTCCTCAAGCCATGGTACATTGCCAGAGAATTGTCTGCCATTCTTTTTTCCCCCACAATACATATAAAAAATGTTAATGTTTGCAAAAAAAATATATGGCACTTGTTGACGAATAAAGGGGTTATTTAACCTATTGTCCTTACAGATTACCAAAGCCTGTATTGTTAGATCAAGGAAAGTAATAACTAAAGCCTTTTCAAAGCCAGGTGACAGGGCTTTAAAGGCAGGACAGACCTACCAGCCGTCATCTTGTGCCTTACCACTTAAGAGAAATTTACCTTTATCTTGTAAAAGTGCCAGTATAGATTATATAACCTGAAAAATGTGCATATTTTCTTCTCACTTTTTTCCTAATTGAATGCTTTCCCTTGGAAAGTTTTTGGTACAATAGGAGTTAATTTGTAATACAGCAGGAATTTCCCAGTACAAAGCAATTCACACAGGCTCATTTGTCCCTGTGTGCCTCTGGTTTCAGAAGGTGCCCAGGTCCCTATGTGCCTCTGTGTTTCTGTCATTTGACTATGGGTTTAAGCAAGAAATAAAGTGATTGCAAGATCTGCTCCCCTTGTTATTTTTAAGTAAACTCTTTTGGGATAATTTCTGACTTACAGAAAAGTTGCCAAGGTGATACAGTTCCCATTATGCCCCTTACCCAGCTTCCCCATTTTTTACATCTTACGTTAGTACGGTACATTTGTCAGAACTAAGAAACTGACTTGGATAGATGGCCATTGACTAACCTCCAGACTTTATCAGAATTCCACCAGTGTTTGCATGACTGTCCTCTATCTTGTTCCAGGCTCCAACCTATGGAGCCACATTGCATTGTATGTCTCCCCAGTCTCCCCGGAGCTGTGGCATTTCTCAGTCTTTCCTTGTTTTTCACAATCTTGACTATCTTAAGTACTAGTCAATACCCTGTAGCGTGTCCTCCAGTTGGAGTTTCTCTCTTGTTTTTCTCGAGATTAGACTAAGATTGTATGTTTTGGGAACATATAACACAGAAGTGAAGTGCCCAAAGCACCCTTCTTGTCACTTCATATCAGAGATACCTGATATATTTATGATGCCAACAATGAAATTAGCCTTCATCCTTAATTAAGGTAGTGCTTGCCAAGTTTCTCCTCTCTAGGTTTACAATTCTCCCCTTTCCCTTACTTATTCTTCAGAAGAGGGTCACTAAGTCCAACCCACAGTCAAGTGAGGTGGTGGGTAGGAATCTCCTGGAGAGGGATGTGTCCACATATATTATGTGGAGGAGGAGTATCCAGGAATTAGAATATAAGAGAGATTTGTCTTTTGTTCCCAATTTATTTATTTATTCAATCAGTTGCTTTCCTTAATTTTAAAATGAGACAGATCATTGAAATGATGAACATCTCAACTATACAAAACACTAAGAAAATACCTTAGGGGTTTTAATTTTCAAAGACATATTAATATTCCTGAGGCCTTTTCAATAAACCAAGTTTAATATTCACTTAATGTGCCTAGCAGAAAATGTACACACAGGTTGTGCACCCACTTTTGCGCCACCACGAGAGCTTCGTGTATATTATACAAGTTAGGTTGATTGATCCCAGTCTGTTTCTGAAGACAAGCGGCATTTGAAACTTCTGCTGAAGCATTTTAGTTCAGCAAATATTCCAGTCGCCTCTCACCTTATTCAGTCACATGATTATCTCCGCAGAAAACAAAGAAGCAGGCGTTCAAACCCTTATTTGAAGGTCCCACTCGGCATCCTATAGCAATCCATAGACAGCATGTGGAACGTTTTCTGTGGCAGTGACATCCATCATAACTACTCTCTTTCACTATTCATTATTCATACCTTCACTAGACATTTATTAAACACTTACTACATGCCAAATGCTGTGCTAGATCTTGGGGCACCAAAGGAAAGAAAGATTACAATAACAAATGAGGACCTTGGACCACATAGCAGGTCCCACATGAGACACACTATGGAGTGTCAAAGGGGCACAGAGGAGGAAGTAGCCCATCGACATGAGGGAGGAAAGAAGGAATGGCTGTATAAAGATGCTACTGAAACTGGGTCTTACAGGCCATATGCCAGGCACAGTGCTGGGGGATGTCAGTGCAGCAGGGGTGTCCAACCCACAGCCCACGGGCCACATGCGGCCCAGGATGGCTACGAATACAGCCCAAAACAAATTCATAAATTCACTTAAAATCTTTTTTTTTTTTGCTCCTCAGTTTTCATTTGTGTTTATGTATTTAATGTGTGGCCCCAAGACAACTCTTCTTCTTCCAGTGTGGCCCAGAGCAGCCAAAATGTTGGACAGCCCTCATCAAGCCAAAGGAGACTCTTGACCGAAGGCACTGAGAACTTACAAGAGTTGATGGCATAAGGTCACACACCTTCTGAAACCAGATGGTCAAGGTTCAACTGCTTCTCACAGGGTCCTTGGAAGCCTCATAGTTTCTTGCTCCTTTTAGTGGTTTAAAGAACAGAATAAGACAGAGATCGTCTATTCTATGAACATACCAAAAGATTATACCTCATGCCTCACCCAATGTAGAAAAGAAGGCAACAGAATAAAATACACATTTAACCAACATTTATCAAGCTTCTACTATCTCCAAGCACTGTGCTAGCTACACTGCAAATATTCTTTCATTTTTTGAGGCAATTTTTATTATTATTATCACCATTTTATAGATGAGAAAACTCAGTCTTAAAAGTTAATATGGCAGTTTACACAGCTGGTAAGAAATGAAAAGTTCTGATTTTAATTGTTTGATTTACCCATTCTGATTTTTTTGTTGTTAGATCAGTGGGAGATTTAATAAACAAGAGAATTTACACATGAGGCTTGTGTTAGGTGGCCACCCAGCACACACACAGCAATGAGTGATAACTCATTTAGGGGTAAAAACAAAATCAATGTTACCGTAACAGGATCTTTGAAAATGAATATCTGCAACTCTGAGACTAAGTTTGAACAAAATCACTACATTTTGGCGCAAAGCTAAGTCAAACATCTAAGATCTAAGGGGTCTTGTTAAAGGAGAGAAGAGTGAGGAACACGACTTTCAAAGAACAGAGCCAATGGGAATGAGAGACAGTGGCCATGTCAAAACAGGATGAGTGTCAAATGCCTCAGGAATCAAGAGTTAAAATTCCGTCTGATAACAAGCCAAAGCAAATAAGCACTGGCCTCAGATCTCAGAATAAAGGGCTGGTAGGAGCAAGAGAAGAACTGCCCTCCCTGCTCCCAGATACATAAGGGGCTAAGAGGGTCTGCTCCTTTTTGCCTGGGTGATATCCCTTACTAAGACGCTGGGATATCCAATAGAAATGTCATCTACCTTAAAACGAAAAGTTGAAAGTAAATAATATAAGGCAAAGAAGAACTAGAAGAAGCCATATATGAATATTTACATCATTTTTAAAGTGAAAGGGACTTTTTAAGTGAAGATGGCTACTATAAAAACAACCCTTCTTTTGCTTCCTTAGTTTGTAACCAATTGAAGATAGACCCACAAGTCAGAGAGACAATGAATATGTTCAGCGATAAAGCAGACATCAGAAACACAGCTGTGGTCAGTGATGACAATGGATCTGCTAACACTGTGTCCCAGAAACTGACTTTCTCAGTTATAGGCACTGATAACCAGGTACAGGCCTTCCCCTTGAAGGACCACCCTGGATAACAAAGATCAGAGGATGTGTGCTGTTTGCAGAAAGGCGGCAGATTCAAGGAGAAGGATAAAGGGGCTATTCCTTCTCCCAAATTTACCACTCAGGTAAATGTAAGTCCAAAGAGAAGCCAAGTGTGTTACTTCACCACTCTGCACATGTCCGCAAGTACCCGCGAAACGCCACAAGTAAATTTCGGTGAGTGGCAAGTGCAGATGCAGAATCTATAAATGGTGAGATTGGCTGCACACACACACACACACACACGCACATTTCAAAGGCAAATGACAACATGAAAATTCCTTCCCCTATGTCAGATAAAAGATGCATTAATTACTATGTAAAGAGATTTTGTAAATTAAGGCAAAGGCAAATATCCCAATAGAAAAAAATCAAAAAGGACTTATTCAGGCAACTTATGCTTAAAAAAATATATGTATTTTCTGGAGAAAGAAAACTGTTTGCAACTTCTGAATGAACCACCACGCCCCCTGTACACGCGCTCGCGCCCTGTGGGTGGGAGTAGAGCTGAGGCACCACCCTGGAAATGGTAAGACCAGGCTTTAGAAAGCTCTTCTCATTTAACCCAGTAATTCCAATTTTAGTAAGTAATCTTAAGGAAATAAATTAGATATAAAAATAGTTTACTGCCAAGATATATGTCCATTGACATTGTTTTGCAACTTATAATAGTGAGGTGGAATGTGGGGAAATCTTGTAGTTCTAAAAACAAAATACTCATTAAATAATGCTGATATGCCCATAGAATGGAATACTATGTAGACATTAAAAATGATGTTAAAATATATGCCTTGATGTGATACAATATGTGTACTTTTCATATGTAATTTTATTTAAATCATTAATTTAAAAATATAGTCACAGACAATTTTTCACAATATATTTATACATGAAAAAAAGTGTTATAAAACATTCACAGCATGAGTCCATTTTCATGAGTCCACAAATATATTCACCAAATTATTAGCAGAAATTATCTATCAGGGGTGGGAATATCAGTATTTCTTAAAACTTTTTGTGTTTTTTTCAAATGATTTCTGTTATTACTATGTATAGCCATTGAAGCAAAAATAACATTTAACATTGTCATATATTTGCAATGACCTTCACATTCTTGATTTAAAAAAAGCTGATCTTTATTCACTGCTTCCAAGATACTTAAGCATTTTTATTGTTCAAAGAATGTGTGACGCTACATAGATTAATGAGTTTGACAAGCAAGTGATCTTTTATGGCTGGCCTATGAGAAAGTGTGGTTCTCTTTGTATTTCCTTCCCTGCCTTCAGACATATTCCGAGTTCCCTTCAATTTCAGCTGTGAACCCTCAGGTGGCAGACTGCACTTCACACACACGGGACAGCACATGGATGCAATGACATTAGAAGTAGGATTTTCCTGATCTCTGGGCAGAGCATGAACACAAGCTAGCAGTTCACTGTGCTGTGAGGCTTCAGTCACTTTGCAGTGTGGTGTTGGCAGCCCTTTGCTACAAGGCTATCAGCTGAGCTATTGGGAAGCTGTGGTAATAAAGGATGCTGCCTCCCCTCGCACCCACCCTATGGAACAATTCGACAGCGTGCATGCCCTGCCATTTCGCTATAATTAATAGAGCCACACTGCTTCCCCTCCACACCGTCAGTCTCTTTAACAGATGATGTCTAGATTTTTATGCAGATATTCTGATTCCCACAGCTTCTCCTTCCCCTCAACCTTGCTGAGCAGTACACCTTATTTTCAAATGTGGAGTAATCTATTTTTTTACAACAATATTTCCTTTGGGGATATGGCTCCAGCTGATCTATAGGACAATGGATAGTGCTTCATCAACAAAAACTTACTGAGTAGATCTAGTGAACATTCTGTGCTATGAGCCAAGGATTATATGGGGACACGTCATTCCTGCCCTGGAGAGGTTTTTTTATCCAAAGGGGAGCTCACAATCTCCCTGAATTAATATCCTCCATCTGAAGGATAGAGAATTCTCTCACACAGGCACTCTGTCTTCTGTGTTTATCCTCCAGGTTGCATATCTCCTTCTATTGAGAGACTGAGCAGCACCTCGGATTTTTCAAGGATGCAGTTTATCAAAATAAACCTACTTGCTCAGCCTGACTGTCATGTCCCCCAGGCACTAGGGCATTTTCCTGGATTCTCTTGAGCCTGAAGTCTCAAGCTCTAAGGACATTTTAGACATGGGTATGCGCTCCTCTTTTTCATTTATTTTTTAATTTTTTAAATTACAGTTGACATAGAATATTATATTAGTTTCAAGTGTACAACATAGCAATTAGGTATTTATGTAACTTACAAAGCGTTTATCCCAGTAAGTCTTGTACCCAACTGACACCATTATAGTTATTACAATATTACTTACTATATTCCCTGTTCTGTACTTTACGTCCCCACTGACTATTTCGTAACAGCCAATTTGTACATGTTAATCCCTCCACCCTTGTCACCCAGGCCCCACCCCACCCCCAAATCTGGCAACCAGCCATTTGCTCTCTGTATCTATGTTACTTTTTTTGTTTATTCGTTTATTTTGTTCATTAGATTCCACATATAAGTGAAATCATACAGTACTTGTCTTTTTCTGTCTGTCTCATCCCACTTTGTGCTCTCCTCTTCAGCACGCTAAACTTGGAGGGTGCTGATGCGCCATTCCGCTGGAAGGTTATCGAGGAAATTTCTCCCCACCTAAATATTAACAGGCAGCAGGCACCGAGAGCTGGGACAGTCAATGTTTGTGTGATGCTCTATCATATATTGTTAAAAAGAAATGTAAAGAAGCAAATACATGACATTGTAAGATGTAGATTTTGATATATTTTTGTTTTGTTTTGTTTTTTAATTGAGACTCTGTCTAACTTAGTGGAATAAACATGACTTCAGAGTCAGGCAGACTAGGTTTTGTTTCCTATTCCATTACTTACTAACTCAGCGATACTGGGCTTGGTACTTAATATCTCTGAGCACAGTCGTGAAAATGGACCCAATGAAGTAATACCAACCTAGCAGAGTTGCAGTAAGATTAAATTAGATAATGCATGTAAAGTGCGCAGTAGCAAGTGCTCGGTGAGTCACACTTCTTATCATTGTGATTTTGAGGGAGCGCAACTTTCTTCTTCACTGGTACACAGTTATACAGGTACTGAGCAAACTTAACAAAGGGCTGCTGAGAGCCAGGCTGGTGTAACCACCCCCATCAGGGAACAAGTGTTGTGGAGTGGTGGGTGGCGGTTGGGGATGGGGAAGAGGGAAAGAGGAACCAGTCCCTGCAGCGCAAGATTCAGTCTCACAGCCCAGCAAGAAGGGATTGGCATATTCACAAATACACACAGTTGGTAGGGTAAATTTTATGATACATGTACTACAGACAGAACTTTACAGCGGGGTTGATTAATGTCTGATTCTTGCACTCAGGGAGGGCTGCAAAGAGGAGATGAGACATGAATAGTAGTTCCCAGACAGAGGTGGCAAGAGAAAGAACCTGAGAATTATTTGATTATGAACAAGTAATGGAAGCCCTTACTTTAGGAATATGCCATATGCATGGTAGATACGCGATGAGTATTTAATGAGCTTACAAGACAAGGTAGAGATACATAAAGGGACATATGTAGTGGATACTAATTTCACAAATCTCAACCACTGGTATGCAAAAACAAAAAACAAAAAAACCACTTTTTTTTCCCCTTATGTCAAGCTCCATACTTTTTGATGCAGGAAATGTGGTCTAGTCACTGCTAGCACATGGCTTCCAGTTAATTCAGTAATTTTTTTCACAGTCATTTTAGGAAGTGATTTTACACGTTCAGGATTCTGCCCTTCCCCCATTCTTTTCCAGGAAGCATCTTGATCTGTAAAATAGGGCTAATTATGCCTGCATTGGTAGAAATTTTAGAGGAAATATTTGTAAATCTCATGATGCCAAGGCACACAGTATGTGCCCCATATGGAGAGCAGCAGCTTTTACACACCCCTCTCTACCCTGACCTAGATCCAGGACACTCTTGGCACTCTCTAGCCCAGTTAAAAAGAATGTTGCCTCTTTACATTAGGAAAATGCGTTGTAATAGTTCATAGCATGGCATGGATATAATACAGGTTCCCTCTCACCCTGATAACTGGACGTCCAAAATTATAACTCCCTGCCTACAGCTGTATTACATTTCCTGAGCCCAGCAGAGCCCCATTTACTATGCTGCTTGGAAGAGAGTTCAAGCCACAGCTGATTTAGGTAAGTCTTTTTTTTTTTAAAGTAAACACAGTGAAACACAAATTTGCTTAGCACTTCTCTGGATAATTGTGAACTGTGTATCAATAAAATTATAACCAGAGGTATTTTATCTAATCAATTGTACTTGATCCATTCAATAGTTTTAAGAAGTACCTCATGGTCAAGAAGGTTTTTGAGATTTCCTAATCAGTTACTGAAACCTTCTGGACCCAGAAAATCCAGTGTTAGCTGAAATACATCAGCACAAGGTCATCCGGTAGGATCTGGGCCAAAGCTCCAAGATGATGATATCAGATTAACCTTAAAATTTGGCAGATGCTAGATAACCTTCAAAGGTAACCCTAGAATGTGTTAACAAACAGCTAAGCAAAATATTTGCTGACATAATTAGCTGAGGTTAAAGGGAGTGAGATTCATATAAATACTTTACAGGCTTCATAGTTTTCAGCTATAAGCTACTTTGTGTGTGCCTTGGTTCTAGAAGACCCAAAAAGAGTCAGTTAGGTAATAATGATGATGATTAACGAGAAGCCACAGCTGACAGACCCAGCACACTCTCTGACATTCATGTTTCATTCAGTCACACCATGATACAGAGATGATCATGGGGACTTAGCAAAATAATGTTAGAACTTCAGAATTTTCTCCAGGTTGCTCAGAAACAGGCCCCAGCCCTGATGAGAAAGCTCAGTTTCCTAAATCTTGAGGTTTTATGCGGTTAGGTTGAAATCAAATTAAGTTGTAGGATGAGATCGTCCTTTATTTGCATAATCCATTCTGCCTGGTGCTTCCCTGTCCAGATTTCTGACCTCCCTTTCAAAGACTTGGGAGTAAAAACGGGGGAAAAAATAGGACCAGGGCCTAACTCAGGAGCCGCGTTGCTGAATACACAGTCCTTCCGGCCACTTTCAACCCAACATCTGAACAATATGATCATTTGATATTTGACACAGTTCTTTCAGCCTTTCTCTTCTTCTCGTCTGTTCAATGGAGAACAAACACGAAGTGATCCAAAAACCAAACTTTCTCAAGTTTTCTAGTAACCTGAGTCCTTAGAAAAGCATACACTAGCTTTCACAACTTCCCATATTTCTTTTAAGGATGTACAGCAAGAAGCAACTTGTTTTCCTTTTCTCTTTCTCCCAGACTTATGAAAAGGAAGAATTTTAAAACAGAAAAAATGACAAAAAGCAAAGTCCAATCAATGACCCATTTACATACAACAATTCTTACTATGTGAGGGAGTATATCTACCTTCCTACCTCCATTAGCTCCTGCCTGTTAAACTTGTTAGCAGATTAGATAGTAAAATTATTTCTGGATTAAAATAATCATTTTGGATATGGAATTTGGGTTAGAATTACATCACCTGAGAACACATACACTCACTTCAACCTGAGCACTTCTGTGGTAACAACCTGTGAAAAAAGCAAAACAGCTAAAATATCCCGCAAAGTAAAATTATTTAAGTATTGCAATTACTGGCAAGCTGCTCTGAAAGTATAATACCTAAATATCCCTGTAATTAAATGCGATGCTGGAAAAGTCATTGGTACCATACATCCCTGTTATTCTGTACTCCAGGTATTAAAGTCGTTACCAAATACTAGAACATTAAATTTATCATTTTCTAAATCGCCATACATACCTCCTATTGATTTAGGAGAGTCATTTGCTATAATAATTCAGACCCAAGGCAACCTAAAAAGAAAAAAAAATGCCAATTGATGTCAAACTAAAGCCAATTCTTGGGTGCCACTGTGGAAACAGACTCAGAATCTGATCTCCAAACATTTTACTGAGTTCAAGAAGTAACAAGGAATAAAAACCATGTTTTTCAGAAAATGGCTTTTATTTTCAGCATTCTCATAAATAGGTATATCCTTTAAATATCAAAAGTATGAACTCTGGCTAAAAGATGTTCAAAGTGAAGCTACCATTTGTGTGAGAGAAAGACAAATTACTTCAGATATTTTCACATGATGCTCCAAAAATTGTTTGTTAAGTTAAATGCGCAGAAGTTGGACATAAATTTTCTCATTGAAACAAGATTTTAAAATAGTATTTAGTCCCCTCAAACTAGCCTTCAGAAGTCAATTGATCCTATAATATTGCTGAACTATTAGATATTTGAAAAGTATTAGCTAATGCTACTCTATTTATCATTACAATAGTATAGCGGCTACTGCAGTATTATCCAATCTCTTGACATAACTGGGCATGGGAAGTTTCATTGTGAATTGGACACAATAGACTACAAATAATATTGAGGATCATATAGCTGCATAGGTAAACACGGCTCACCTCCTCATACAACCACATCAAAATTACAACTAAGCTATAGAACAACCATCATTCAGAACCATCAGAAATCAAGCTGAATGGAAGTCCTACAACTATAGAATTAAAGAAGAAACCAACTACAGAATTAAAGAAAAAACCATCGAGACTGGTAGGAGGGATGGAAATGCAAAACAGGCTGGTCCCGTACCCATGCATGACAGATAAAAACCAGAAGGAATATCTGAGGAGCAAGGGACCCCACAACCAGGCCCTGCAGCCCAAGGTTCCAGGGCCAGGAAGAAAAATTCCCCATAACTTCTGGCTGTGAAAACCAGTGGGGATTAAGGCTGTGGAAGACAAACTACTGGAGTCCCAGGCAGTTCTTCTTAAAGCTACAGCACACAGACTTACTTGTACTCACTCCCTCTGAGCTCCAGTTTGAGAGCTGCAGATTGAAAGACATCAGAGATATATGGGGAGAAACAGAATTGTCCAGCATCAAGGCGAGAGCTGGGGGGCAGCTTTTTCACAGACGGAAGTGCTGCCAGAGGCCATTGTTCCTTTTCTGAGCCCTTCCCCCTTATAGAGCCACAGAGCCAGCAGGTGGGCACCATATCTGAGACTTCATCAACCTGGCTCACACTGTTTGCCCCACCCTTGTGATTCCCTGAGGCCCAGCTCCACTCAACTTTTGGCCCACCCGAGATGCTTCTAGGGGCTTCTCCATATGAATGGCTTGTCTTGGCCCATGCCTCAGATTTTCCTAAATTCTCTTAAACAAGCAGCATCTGGTTTCAGTGAGCCCTGTACCTCTCAGTGTAAGTTGCCACAGACCCAGCACTAGCAGCGGCCGACCTTGGTTCACAGCTTGGCCTCTCTGGGTACCTCCAAGCCCAGCACAAGTAGCGGCCATCTACAGATCACTTTGTAGCTTATTCTGTGTGACCCCCAGACAGAACACAGTTGGTGGCTGACCTTGAATGTGTCAACAGCATTCAAGGCTCAACTACAACAGGAGAGTATACACAGCCCACACAAAGGGCTCACCTTAAGTACCAAGTATGGGTGATAGGAGAGGCTGTGTCACTGAACTCTGTAGGGCACCCACTACATTAGGCCCCTCTACCAAGCCTGGAAGACGTAACAGCTCTACCAAATACATAGAAACAAACACAAGGAGGCTGCCAAAATGAGGAGACAAAGAAACAAGTCCCAAATGAAAGAACAGAACAAAACTCTAGAAAAGAACTAAACAAAAGGAAGACAAGCAATCTACTAGATGCAGAGTTCAAAACACTGGTTATAAGGATTCTCAAAAAACTTAGGACCTCAATAGCATAAAAAAAAAAATCCAGTCAGAAACAAAGGATACACTAATTGAAATAAAGAATAATTTATAGGAAATCAACAGTACAGTGGATGAAACTTAGAGTCAAATCATCAGTTTGGAATGTAAAAAAGCAAAATCAACCAATCAGAACGGCAAGAAGAAAAAGAATCCAAAAAGTGAGGATAATGTAAGGAGCCTCTGGGACAACTTCAAGCACACCAACATTCGCATTATGGGGGTGATGGAAAGAGGAGAGAGAGAACAAGAAATTGGAAATCCATTTGAAAAATAATGACATAAAACTTTCTTAACTTGGTAAAGGAAATAACATGTAAGTCCAGGAAGCACAGAAAGTCCCAAAAAAGATGAACCCAAAGAGGTCCACACCAAGACACAATACAAAATGCAAAAGGTTGAAGACAAAGAGAATATTAAAAGCAGCAAGAGCAAAGCAGTTAATTACAAGGGAGTTCCCATAAAACTGTTAGCTAACTTCTCTGAAGAAAATGGCTAGAAGGGATTGGCAAGAAATATTCAAAGTGATGAAAAGCAGGACCTACAACCAAGATTACTCTGCCAACAGCTATCATTTAGAAGTAAAGGCCAAACTGAGAGCTTCCCAGACAAAAAAAAAGCTAAAGGAGTACATCATCACCAAACCAATATTATATGAAACATTAAAGGGTCTTCTTAAGAAGAAGATCAAAAATATGAACAATAAAATAAAATGGCAATAAATATATATCTATCAACAATTGATTCTAAAAATATATAAACAAACAAGCAGAACAGGAAAAGAATCATAGATACAGAGAATGTTTTGATGGTTGTCAGATGGGAAGGGAGGTTGGGGAGATGGGAAAAACGGGGGGAAAGGATAAAGAAATACAAATTAGTAGTTACAGAATAGTCATGGCAATTAAAGTACAGTGTAGGGAATAGAGTAGCCAAAGAACTGATATTCATGATCCACGGACATGGACAGTGGTGTAAGGACTGCCTGAGGGAGTGGGGTGGGAGGCCTGGGTAGAGGAGGGTAAAGGGGGAAAAACTGAGACAACTGTGATAGCATAAATAAAATATAATTTAAATTTTTTTTCTTACTAATAAGACCTGACCAGTGTAGCTTAGCTGGTTGGGTATCATCCTGCAAAGCAAAAGGTTGCCTGTTCGATTCCCAGTCAGGGCACAAGCCTGGGTTGTGAGTTTAGTAGCCCATCGGGGAGCATACAAGAGGCAACCAATCAATGTTTCTCTCTCTAATCGATGTTACTCGCCCTCTCTTTCTCCCTCCTTTACCCTTTCTCAAAAAATCAATAAATAAAATCTTTTTAAAAAATGTTTTTGGACTAACAACTATGCCCCTAAAATCCCACAGATACTGTTCTATTGTTTTTCCTTTTTTTCCCATGGTAGATTGGAAATCCAAAGAAGCTTGTGTTTTAATCCAGTGTAGGTAAAATACTATTATTGTTGTAGCTGTTTGATGGAGACAGGGTTGAGGGCAGGATGGAGGTTAAAATGCCTGAAGGAAATTTAATAAGAATATATCTAAGAGTTAGTGTTCTGATTTTTAAATCTACAAACTCAAGGCTCTCTTAAGTTGAAAAATGTAATAATTCTATCTTGTCTTTAATGATCTTCTGTTTATTGCATCAAAAGGGTAGCAGAGAAGCATCATGGTTAGACTTTCCTTTGTGAGCATTTTTGTGGCAGTACAGGAATGGACTCTGAGCAGGACAAAGATGGAAGCTGGAAAATATATTTACAGTCTCCTGCAAAACATCAAGGGGTAGAGGGCATTACAAACAAAGGGATGGAAAAATGGAAGTAGATGAAATAAATAGCTGAGAGGTAAAATCTGAAACTACATAGCCTAGTGATTAAGTGGATATAAGGGAAGAGGGAATACAGAAAACTTAGAGTTGATGTTCATATATCATGTATGGGCGACAGTATCACTGACACCATCGTTAATTAAGATTGAGCATACAGGACAAGGAGTAAGGTGAAGTGTCTGTGCTCTAGCTACCTACTGCTGTGTACCAAACCATCCCCAAATGCAAGGTTTTAAAGTCACGATCCTTTTTTTTTACCTTACCAATCTACCATTTGGAAAGAGCTCAGTGGGGAAATTTCATCTGTGTGCCACGTGGTGTCCAATAGACAGCTTGACTGGGAGCAGAAGGATACACTTCCAAGATGACTCCCTCACATGCCTGCAAGTTGGTTTCAGCTACCTGCTGGGACCTCTGTGAGCTCTCATTAGGTTGCTTGACTTTTTCATAAAAAGGTAACTGAGTCCCCAAGATAAATATTCTGAAACAAGACAAATGGAAGCTGTCAGCTTCCTAAGGCCAGAACTGGGCACCAGGCCACTCCCACTGTATTCTATTGCCTGAGCAGTCACAAAGCACAGACTCAAAGAAAAAGACATGAACCCCACTTCTCAATGGAAGAGATGCCAAATAATTTTGGGGGCCATGTTTTAAAACCTCTACACTGTAAGACATCTTAAGTTCCATGGTGGAACAGGTAAGTCCTATAAGTAATTTAACTTATGAATATTAAGTTTAGGAAAGAGATCAAAGAAGATACACCAGTTGAGAATATCTATCTATACATGAAGACAGAGACACATTTACTGTTATTTTAATGAAGCTTAAGTTTCATGCCCCATACTTCCAAGGTGAGGCCCCATACCTAATAATTTTTTATTCTTTTTCTTAAACAGAGACCCCCAAACTGGGTAAGCTTCAGACCCAACAAAACCTGGATCTACCCCTTGGATGATGTTTAAAACAGAAGAGTAGATAAGATTATCTGAGGAGATTGTATAGAATGAAAGGACCAGGGAGAGAAAGAGGAAGGAACTTATGAATTAGATTTTTAGAAGACAACCAAAGAGACAGGAGATGAGAAAAGAATGTTGTCACAGAGGACAAAGAGTAGAAAGTTTCAGAAAGAAGTGGCTAGTAAATAGTCTCAAAATAAAACAGAAAGGACAAAAGAAACAAGGAACTAAAAAGGACCATTTTGAGTTGGCATCGAGCAGACCTATTTCTACCCATGTCAAAAAAACTTCAGAGGAAGCAGAAGCCACCTTTCAGTGTGTTGAGAGTCAGTGTTAATTGAAAAAATGGAGACAGCAAGTAATTTGCTGAGAAGACTTCTAAAATAGATGCAGGAATAAGGGAGGTTTGGAAGCAGAAAAATACAACTCTCTGAAATTGTTTTAAGCAAACATGCAAAGCATGAATAGTGTTATAACTCTTAAGAAAATTAAAGCAATATTTTTAAATATCCCCGCAATGAAAACACTAGGCTCAGATGGCTTTACACAAAAATTCTCCCAAACTTTAAAAGAAAAAAAGTCATCTGTTTTATACAGTATCTTCCAGGAAATAGAAAAAGAGGAAATACGCTACCAAGTCATTTTACACAAACAGAATTGTCCTGATACTAAAACCACTCAGACATTAGGAGAAGGGTAACTTTCAGGTTTCTAATTCATGAATAAAGATGCAAAAACCTTAAACAAAATACTAGCAAAGTTAAATGGAACACTATAGATAAAAGACAATATTCCATGATCAAATTGCCTTTAACCCTGCATTTTAAGGAATGAGGGGATAGTTCAATACTTGAAAATCTAATGTGATTCAGTACATTAACAGATTAAGAAAACAATATGACCATTTTAATAGTTGCATCTGGCAAAACTCAACATAATAGAAACTCTTGGTGAAAGCAGGACAGACTAGAAGCATAGTATCTACTCTCCTGAAATGTTGGAGACATTCTCTTTAAAATCAGGAAGGAGACACTATCCTTAATTCTTGTCGACCTTGTATTGAAAGTTCCAATGATACCAAACACCTAACGAAGCAAGTCTGCCTCAGCCTATCTCTCCATTGGCTTTGCTAACTCAATCTCTGCTTGATACCCACAATTGCTCCTTCTGGGGCATCTTCTCAGCTTGGGCTGCAGAGAAGAATCACCAAGTCTTGAAATTTACTGATGCCTGAGCTCCATTCCTAGAAATTCCTATTTGATTGGTCTTGGGTATAGCATGGACAACTAGACTTTCAAAATCTCCCCAGGAGACCTCAATGCAGGGCTCAAGCTGAGAAGCACTGAGGTAACATGAGAGGAGAAAGGGGGAGGGGAGGGGAAGGGAGAGCAGTGATTCTCAACCTGGCTGCATATGAAAATCACCTAAGGAGCTTTTTAAAATCCCAATGCCCAGATTGCAACCTATCCCTATTTTTAAATCACAAACTCTGAAGGTAGGATTCACAAAGCTTTTTTATTTGCAGTCAAGGTTGAGAACCACAGCGCTCCACTTTCTCCCCAGGTGATGTCATTAGCTCCTCCGGATTCAATCACTAAACCCAAAAGCTGTATGTCTTGCCTATAGTTGACTTCTAAACGTTAACAATTTGAATCCAACAGCCAACTCTGCATCCTCTCAGAAGTACCAAGGCTGCCCAAAGGCTTTTCCTCCGTCACAGTTATGTCCACATACTCAGTTCTTCCCACTAAGCAGCAAGCTCCACCAGGATGAGCTGTGGCCATCCTGCTTGCTGTATGAGAAGATTGAAGCAGAGCTTCTCAAATCTCCCTGAGCTACAACTAGGTTTCCATAGTATTGGCATATCCTGCAAGTAAAATGTAAGAGCCATGGCCAAAAAGTAGAGCAGAGGAATAGGAGCAAGAATGCAGCACAGTGTTGATATTACAGATTTTAAAAGAATTCTGGGAAGACAGGGAAGAGGGGTGGGGGTCAGCCCACAGTGAAATATGTATTAGAAATAGACCACTACTCCCACCTCCAGAAGCACGAAACTGAGGGCAACAATACTTTGTCTCCACTCCCATCAACCTCTGAACCACAATGTCCTGAAGTGACTTTTTGCACATTTTCCCCTTTCTATCAGTATTAAAGGGGTGAAAAGGGACTCCCCTAGCCCTCACTGCCACAGCAATAAGAAGAGAAATCTTCCCACACCCCTGCAACCCACATAATAATAAGGGACTTTCCTGCCTAAGTGACAAGATGGGAATCCCCCGCCACAGAGACATCTTGAAAATAAGGGTTGTCCATCACGAATGGAGTAGGCGCCTCTCAGCCCAGGAAACTGATCTTCCTTGAAGACCAGCTCAATTTGCACTTTTTATAAGCGATCTCACTGAGTATGATTATCCCTATAGTACAGATGTGAAACTGCGCTTGCCCAAATCACCAAGCAGTAGAACCCAAATGTCAGCTCATAATCATCAGAATTATTCAAAATTTATTCTTTTCCATGTTAAAATGCACTAGCCTATCCTTGTTGTTAACTTATTTTAGTATTTTTTTCTCTATTTCTTATTCTTATAGTAGGAGCAGGAAGCAAAGAAGCACAAATGAAATAGGAGAAACTAAAACAATTATTCTTGAAATATTTCCAAAATAGCCCGCACTATCTTGAGAAGGAATGCAGCTCATCTTTGATCTCATGTCAAAACAACACAGAATAACACCATGAACTTTTTTCCATCTACCACTACCAAGATCAGGGAGCCTGGCATTCGCCTTTACAAATAGTCTGTTAATAGCACCAAACTCCAGGCCAGCTGGTGGAAACCCCTACACCCACAGCCCTGGGAAACACACTTAACCTGGCGTACATTCACCAGCATTCTCCGGCTGCTAAAACCCAGGTTTCACCAGGCAAAAGGTGAAGGTGCGTAGGAGGTCCAGTCCCCTTTGGGAGACTGCCAGACAAAGCCGTTTTCTCAGGCCTACTCATCTGGGGCCAAAGTGCAGATAGGGCGTCACTTGAAAGTGAGCGGAAAGGCTGTGCATGTCCCGACAAGACAGCGCCAGCTCTGCAGTTGCCTCAATTGGATTCGCTCCCTGACTCACTGCTATGTCAATTTATTTCGTTGCTTATATTCATTAGATTAAAATGATTTAATTAGACTGTGAAGTGTGGGCTTGTTGGGTATACAGCATCACTCCTGTATTTTTTGGTTGTGTCCATGTATTTAAACCTCAGGGGAAAAGGCAAATATTTTTATTCCCACGGCACCCTTCTAGAACAAATTAAATATTATTTTCTCTTGCTGCCTACCTCATGACCTCACTGCTTTTGGGCTGCATAATGGGAAAGAAACCATTTCGGTAATTGCCATATTGTGAGGAGCCGTGGTGTTAGAGTTACCGTCTCGTGGCACTTAAGTTTTAGTTTATAAGAATAAAAATAATAAGGAGATGCATTGCCCAAATGCATTGCATTGCCTTTTCAAGGCTGGCTCAGTCTTTTTGACTCTCTGAGCTCCCTGGACAAAAGTGGCCAAGGATACACAGACATAATGTAACTTCTTTCATCATCCATGTTCATTTCAGGAGAAGCAACCATGAAACATAAAGAGAAAACACTGGCACACAGCTGGTGCTCAAAAAGTATTTGTTGATTTGATCTTTAATTTGATTTCAAATCCAAGGTGTTTCAATTCCCCCACTACTAAAGATCAACACTTCTTAACAAAAATAGATTTTCTCATTCTCCAGCAGTGCCCTCTGTACCTTCCAAGTTCCCATTCATTCAGTCCTTCCACATTCCCTTCAGGTCCAACCCTATCACTGAAGTATCATTTCCTTTCTGATTAAGATCTCATACTTCATTTAGCAGCTCCTGAAATCCTATGTCCTCTGACAAAAATGCCTTTTAATGTCTCCTCTACACACACTTCATCATGTAATTCCTATGATGCCTCATCTTACAACACCCCACAAAATTAAAGTACTTCATCTGTGGTTAACCAAGATTTCATTTCCCATGTTTGTTCCTTATTGTTCAATTGTTTTTCCCCATACTGTACAGGACCCCATCTGCTGGGAGAGAGTCCCCACAGCCAGTTTACCTCCCTGTCTACAGTGTCACCTGGTTTGGCACTTAAGAGAGTCGAGGGAGAAGGGCAAACGGAAAACGTGCTGTCTCAGTAATCACAAGCAAGACCAAGGTGTCTGCCTGCCTGCCTGTCTGTCTGTCCTCACTGGTGGTGTAGGCATAGGTTACACCCATCTACGCCCATAAGAAAATAACAGGAAATGACTGAAGAAAACCAGAATCAGTTTTTTAAAATAAAGAGTAGGGCAAACGTAGGTTTATAGTTATAAGTACATGAAACAGAGTTCATTATTGTATTGTTAATCATTAATTACTGTATTATTTTCCATATGAACAACTGTAAACCTACTTTTGTCCCACCCTGTGTAATTCACACATCATATTCATTGTATCAAGAGCACCATTAAGGCCCTCCTGGCACACGGTTCTACTGCTTTTACTCTGTTGTCTTTGCTGTTGTTCTGTTGCCTTACCTGGAGTTTTTATAAAAGTGTCTCGACTCTTTCCTAAGTGAATCAGCTTCTTCTGTTCCACTCATGAATTTTGCAGTTTATTGGAACCTAGCTCCATGCTAAATGACAGCCAGATGAACAGTCCCCTGCACATGTCCCTTACATGCACAAGAGAGGATTTGTCTGGTGTACCCCATCTAGCATCCATCCATCCACCCATGCATCCATTCAAAATATTTTCATTCATAGCCTACAATGCATTGTCCTGGACCCTGAGGATATCACCCTAAGCAAGGCAGATACACATTCCACTTTACAAAAATTACCCTGTAGGACATTAGCCCCTTTCCTGACCTCCACACAAAGTTTCCAAAGCATCACAGCTGTGTCCTTTGACAGACATTTTTGTAGCTGTAAAAGGCTCCGTTGGAACTACATTCCCCATCATTAGCTCTCTGTTCCCCGCTGCAGCATGGGAGAATCCGACCTTGTGAAATCACTGGTTTGTGCGAAGTGGCCACTCCTCTAGACTTTAATTTACAAGTCTATGCACAGCTCGCTTCTGGTAATAGAATGTCCTTAAACATTGTGACCACAAAGTCAGTCAATGCCAAAAGACATGTCCCTAATTCAACTGAACAACACTTAGATATTAAATATTAAAAATTGTGGATTTTATAGATAAGAAATGTATTAGAAGAATGCATGATTCTCTCCAGTTCAAAGGTCTTTAGGGTTAGATACAGTGACATTACATATGTCAAGAGCCAAAGAAATGAACAATCTAATCAAGCAAGGTGCTACCTAAGCCGTTGCCTTAGCTTGGTACCATTAGATGTTGCAGATTTTATCTACTGACACAACAGTCAGTTAAACAGCAGACTTCCTGTATAGACAAGGTAAGAGAATATTTAACTGAGTCCAGTGAACATCCGCTATGGGATGAGTCAAAATGGAGGTTCTTTTTCCAGCAACTATGAAAAGCGGCACCACCAGACCATTCAAGCCAATAACTCCAGGCATTTAGCACCTTCAAGCTGAGACGGCAAGGCCCAAAATCAAGTAGGAAGGCAAGGCCCAAAATTTATTGGGGTAGCACATTTTTTTTTCCACAATGTATAAGCATATTTTACCCCCTGGGAATTTTAAATTTTAAGTTAATAAATGTTTAATAAAATCAAACGTGTAATATTTACAATTTTATATTAATGGATATGCGCATACTGGAATTTTAAATAGTCATACGAGAACTATTTGGCCTCTTCAAGGAACAACAGTTCAGTCTTGTAACTCCAATTTAAAATACATAATTAAGTTATTGATTTAGAATTGTGATGCAAAATACTAGAATATGGAAAGATTTAAGAGCCTTTTAGTATTCCCATATCTGTGAGTTAGATTTGTTAGATTTACAGTAGCTTTTTAAGTACTTGGGAAAGGTTTTGTCAGTTATAACAATCACAGTCTATTTAAAAAATCAAGCATGTTTAAATTATCAATGAAATTTCAAACGTTCCAGGTTGTTTAGTTATGTTTGCAAATGGGACCAAGTTTTCATCAAAGTCTCCTTAAAAGTTATTAAAATTTGCTAGATATGTAAATAGTAAAAGAAGATTTTAAAATTGAACTTAAAAGCTTAAAAAAGAGCTACATTTGTGGAGTTGTAACAAATAATTGATTATCAGTTTTTTAAGCCTCTGAGTAATCTTTTCTGCACACAAAAACTGTCTTAGAAGGTATTTTTTAAAGCCACATTTAACAACATTGTTGGGAGCTTAGGGAGTGAATGAGGAGATAGAATTATCTTCACAAAGAAAAGGCAGGAAAAAATATGTACTTTATATGCTGAGAGTTAACTCTAAATGGGACTTTTCTTCTAACCTGTGTTATCTTCCAGTAAATGCAGGAGAAATGCTACAAGATAATTGAAAGAGAGAAAATCAGAATTATTCAGCTGTTTATTATTTTGTGCCTACTCTGTATTTAACACTGTGGGAAAATACAAAAGTATATGAAGTTTTTAATCTAGTGAGTCAGGTAAGATGCACAAACCTGAAACAATTAGAGAATAGAATGATTCAGTTCAATAAACAGTTATTAAGAGCCAACCTTGCAAGAGATACAGTGATTGGCTCCAGGGAGCGGGCGGGAGCCAGGCTCAAAAACAAACAATATGCTTTATAATTAAGTGCTAAATTGTGTGCTGCACAAGTCAAGTGAGAAGCATTCAGAGAGAGATACCAAAATGCATTAGAACAGCTGAGATGTATGGGTGAGGTAAGAATTGATCTGTGCTTTGGAGGATGTAAAGGACTGAAATACACAAAGGGAGGCAGGGCTGGAGGGGAGCGTTATTATGACTAGGGTTTACAGGAAACAACAAAGAAACCAGCAGAGAAGGGACGCTTCATGGTGAGTGATAGTGGAATAACATTATGGAGTGATTTAAATTACACAAGACTAAAGCAAAAGTTGGTCACTGCTCAAAGTTACTAAATACTAGAGCTGAAAACAATGATAAGTACTTACCAAACATTGGGAGAATGTGGAATAAAATAAGCTAAACCTTCATCTCTCATAGCAAGGAGCCAATAGACACGATTTAAATTTGATTAATTAAGGAAAAAGTATAAGCATAGGTTATTGGGCCCTTTAGAGTAAATACCAGAGGAAAGGTAAAGTTGAAATAGCTTGTCTCTGGGAATGGAACTAAGGGTGAGGAAAGATGGGGATCAGAGAATGTTGTCTTGAAAATGCAAGATAAATAAATGTAGTTATTAAGCCACATTTGTTTGACCCAGAAGCACATTTGTGATGAATAAAGCTTCAGCCTCAAGGCCCCTCACTTGCACTGACCCCCTTCCAAGGTTTATGATCTATCTAATTTTGTAATTACATATTTTCTATTGTTTTTCGAGCATATTTTACTGGGTGTGCTATTATAGTTTTCCTCTTTTTTTTCCTCCACTTTGTCTCCCTCCGCCCTGCACTCCTCCTCCCTCCAGTATTCCCCACCTTGAATTGTACATATAAGTTCTTTGGCTTCTCTGTTTCCTGTACTATTCTTAACCTCCCCTGTCAGTTTTGTACCTACCAATTATGCTTCTTATTCCCTGTGCCTTTTCCCCCATTCTCCCCTTGCTCCTTCCCCACTGATAACCCTCCATGTGATCTCCATTTCTGTGATTCTGTTCCTGTTCTAGATGTTTGCTTAAATTGTTTTAGCTTTTGTTTTTTTTAGATTTAATTTTTGATAGTTGTGAGTTCGTTGTCATTTTACTGTTCATAGTTTTGATCTCCTTCTTTTTCTTAGATAAGTCCCTTTAACATTTCATAAAATAAGGGCTTGGTGATGATGAACTCCTTTAACTTGACCTTATCTGGGAAGCAGTTTATATGCCCGTCTATTCTAAATGATAGCTTTGCTGGATAGAGTAATCTTGGATGTAGGTCCTTACCTCTCATGACTTTGAATGCTTCTTTCCAGCCCCTTCTTGCCTGCAAGGTTTCTTTTGAGAAATCAGCTGATAGTCTTATGGGCACTACTTTGTAGGTAACTCTCTCCTTTTCCCTTGCTGCTTTTAAGATTCTCCCCTTCTCTTTAATCTTGGGTAATGGAATTATGTGTCTTGGTGTGTTCCTCCTTCTTCTTTCAGACTCTCTGGGCTTCCTGGACTTACATGTCTAGTTCCTTCACCAGATTAGGGAAGTTCTCCTTCATTACTTGTTCAAATAAGTTTTCAACTTCTTGCTCTTGTTCTTCTCCTTCTGTCACCCCTATAATTCAGATGTTGGAATGTTTAAAGCTTCCCCAGAGGTTCCTAAGGCTCTCTTCTTCTTTTTTTTTTTTTTTTTTGAATTTTTATTTTTTCATTCTGTTCCGGTTGAATGTTTATTTCTTCCTTTTGTTCCAAATCATTGATTAGAGTCCCAGTTTCCTTCCCTTCACTGTTGGTCCCCTGTTTATATTTCTTTATTTCACTTTGCATAGCCTTTACGTCTTCCTTTATTTTGCGACCATACTCAATCATTTCTCTGAGCATCCTGATTACTAGTGTTTTGAACTCTGCATCTGATAGGTTGGCTATCTCCTTGTGGCTTAGTTCTGTTTCTGGAGTTTTGATCTGTTCTTTCATTTGAGCCATATTTCTTTGTCTCGGCACACTTGTTCCATAGTAAGGGGCAGAGTTTTAGGTATCTGCCAGGGCAGAACAACCCACTTTACTGTATTGTCAGGAAGGAGTCAGAGAGGGAACAATGCCACTTGCTTGGCTCTTGCTCCACTTTCAGTCACTTTCCTCAATTCCCACAAGTGGATGGTGCCCTTTCAGGTGCTGATTCCCAGGTGGGTGGGCTTGTGTATGTTCTAGGACCCCGTGGGTCCCATCCAGCAGACTCTCCTCTGAGGCTGGGAGCTTCTCCCACTGCCTCAACCCCCACAGGTTTTTACAGCCAGCAGTTTTGAGGCCTTATTTCCCTGTGCTGGAACCCTGGCTTGTGTGGTCTGTCTCGCTCCCCAGTTTTTCCTCCCGGTTTATCCGCGCACAATGTGGAACCACCCGGTCTGCCAGCTGCCACCTCACCAACCTAGACCTCGCCACCCTGCTTCCCATTTCCACCCCTCCTACTGGTCCGAATGAATGTTTCTTCTTTAACTCCTTGGTTGTTAGACCTCCATATAGTTGAATTTTCTGACAGTTATGGTTGTTTATTGTTTTTAAATTGGTTGTTATCCTTCTGTTGGTTGTGTGAGGAAGCAAAGTTCTATGCCTCCATCTTGGCTGGAAACTATTCTGTTTTTTTAAAGAGAACACTGAAGCCATGTAAGCTCCAGGCTCTGAATGACCCCTGGTTTGAACTAAAATCTTCTGCATTTCTTACAGTTCCTTAATGCCTTTCTTACCTAGGCATTACCTAGGTAATTTTATGAGAGTTTCTACTTGATTCAGGAAGCAATATCAAGGCACTTAGATTTATAAACAGGGAAATGATCCAAGGTTAGTGGTGATTTGCAAAACCCCCCCTTGACATAGTTGGGTTGAGGTTGGGAGGGACCAGGAACAAAGGAACCAGCAGAGAGTGGTGGGAGCGACTGGCATGTGAGATATGAAGACTTGGACCAGGTGGTAACAGGGGCGAAACTGACATGGGTGCAAGAGGCACTTTAAAATGAAATTGGCCGACCCGGTTTTTTACCTGCTAAAGAGCTTCCCCACAAACAATAACAGTCAGGATACTACCAGATTACATGTTGGGATGGAGCCTGAATTTTTACTCTTCATTTGGCAAATTTCTTATTGGATTCCATATTGAAAACTTGACCAATAAAACCAATTTTAATGAAAGCATTCTGCCAGTCATTCAGTAACTGTAGCCAAATATTTTGGATGGAATTCTCTCAGCAAGATTTAAAACAGTGAACTTTCTTCTAATTAACAGAGTCATGAACTTTCTAGCTCTGGGTATATATTCATATTCTCATACATAGTCTTCAGGAGCTTGTGCTGACAAGAGAGGCTAATAAATGGATTCAATTAAAGTCCCTACAATCCTTTGGATCAGGGAGTTCTCACTTAGACACAGTTTATATCACTGCCCATATTCTTTGAGGCAGATTGATAACTAGACCACATTCTGTGGAAGGAGACACATAAAATTGTTCCATAGTCATAATGCCATTTGGTAAACAACAGTCAACAAGCTAAAGAATTTTGTGAAGAACATCTAAATATTTCTTATTGCTCTTGTTAGCCAGTATTTTTTAATATCTCAATAGTGTATTTTGGGTTGGGTATATGTAATTGGGGTTTCTGAATCTACAAATTGCCAATCTTTACATTTCTCTGTGGAAATACAGTTTAAACCATGTTTGGATGAAGCCACACCAGCACAGCTGACCTGAAAAGTGAAGACAGTTAATGACGCACCTGGGTATTTTCCTGATCGATTGACCTGACTGTGCTGCATCTGGATAAACTAACAGACAGCCCTGACACTTGGTAGAAACCGCTCTCCTTTATCCTCCATGCTCTGGTTTGGGGTTATTTTCTCTTACAAATGTAGCCTAATGCTCTAGTCTTTTGCCTAAAAAATATACTATGTTAGCATTTTGGATGGTATGAATAATCACTAAGTACCAAAAATGAG
Source organism: Micronycteris hirsuta (assembly GCA_004026765.1). Taxonomy (NCBI): domain Eukaryota; kingdom Metazoa; phylum Chordata; class Mammalia; order Chiroptera; family Phyllostomidae; genus Micronycteris; species Micronycteris hirsuta. Next base: position 299,637 of record PVJI01000164.1, on the reverse strand, counting down.
TTAAGAAGTGGAAATACAGAGCTGCTCCGTGCAGTGCTCCAACACTAGTCAGTAGACCAGACAGACCAGCACCTGTGATGGAGACGTTGTCTCCACACTCAGATGTTTCTCCAGCATGTAAACAGAAGGGGGACCTTCGATGCCTCATACATTTTACTGCCCGCCAGATTTCATCCTTTCTGACATTTCCTCCCACCTCAAATCTGTGATGTGTTCCACTCTCTTCCCATCTTCCAGCGCTCCCTCTCTACTGGCTCCTTGCCACCATCAGCATCATAAACATGCTGATGTAGTCCCCTTCTTTAAAAAATAAATTCCTCCTATGACCAGTGCCCTTCACAACTCCAACGTCATTACAAAGTCATGTCCGATCACCTCCTCCTTGGCCCCAGAACCCACTCCCTTCTGAACTGCTCTTGCCAAGATGGCTAGCAATCTCCTCGGGACAGATCCAGTGGTCTTTATTTCCCTGATCCCTTGGGGGCTTTTAATGCTGTTGAATTCTCCCACTACCCTTAACTTCCTTGCAAAAACAACAACACATTTTCTGGTTTTAACTCTCTTCTGGCTGCTTCTTAATCTCTTTTGCTGCCTTATATTTTCAAGTCTTAGTCTATATGCTCCCCAGGTTTACGTTCTGGCTCTCTTCCATTCTCCTTGTATTACCCTCCCAGGGCTCTCCTCCCTGCAGTAGATTCAATCACCATCAACACGTGAGCAACCGTTACCATCTAGCTCTCCTTCTAAGTTTCAGAACCATGCATCCAATTGGCATCACCAGAATGCCATTTGGCTATTCCAGAAGCTCCTCAAGCTCAACACATCTAAAAACAGACTCATCTTTTTTATTTATTTTTTATTTTTTATTTACTTACAGATTGAGAGAGAGAGAAAGGAAGGGAGAAGGAGGAAGGGAGGGAGGCAGGGAGAGAGAGAGAAACTTGGATTTGCCACTCCACTTATTGATGCATTCATTAGTCGCTTCCTGTATGTGCTCCGACCAGAGATCAAACACCCAACCTGCCACATCACGATGATGCTCTAACCAACTGAGCTATCCAGCTTGGGCCAGACTCGTTTTTCTGCTCACACTTATTCTCTCTTGTTGGGTAATGTCACAATCTACCTAGCTGTGATACTCTGAAGGACACTAGGGCCAGTGTATGTCAAGTGTTGGATGTCTTCGTGCGCTTATTTATCACATTCTGATTCAATTAGTCCAGATTCATTCTTTTCATCCTATTGTTCATGTAACTTTAAATGTCAATTGTGTTAGAAAAATAAAATGTCTCCTTATCTACTTTGGAAGATATATAACCAGCTTAAATGGTTTAAACAAAATAATTTAAGAAATATTTTATAGTCTTCAATCTCTTGTTAAAGTGCCACTAGAAATGCAAATCGAGCTTTTAGGGACCGGGAGGATTAGACAGACCCCCTCTTTGGGATAGCTTGACATTACTTTAGACAAATTTATTCACATATAATTACATACACAATAGTTTCTAGAGTAGATCTATGCCCAACTTCTGTTCTTCCTTATATATCGGGAAATTGCAGTTGAGTGATAAGTATTGCAATGGTCAGATGGGCAAACCCAGAGTAAAGGCTGGTGGAAGTGTTCAGCATCCATTATTTCTGAGATAATGATACCTACCACTCACGTGGACATTGAAAGGATTTAATGAGTTAATGTGTGCCAAATGCCTGACATGCTGGGTGCTCATAAATTTCAAACAAAATTTTATTTTAAAAAATTCCCCCACTATTCTCTTTTCTTTCCCTTAATGTTGAGTCTGGTGAAGAATGAAATATACTGAGAAAAATCTGACATGATCTCAGATCTGAAGTGTTCTAGTAGACCTGTAGAAGATTACATTTGGTTTAAAAGTATTTCAAGTGCTTCACATGTCCTGGACTGAATTTCTCAGGTGTACTTTGTCATGGACCCAAACCCCTAGGGTACCTCCAGAGTGGTCCTGACTTTTTGAGGCCCTCAGAATTCTCTTTGGTGAGATCAGATTAAGTGGTCAGGAGCAGCGAGATTTGCTTACCCTCTGGGAGCAACTTTAGCTATGAAAGTCTCTCAAAGCCCCAGACCTAAAAGGAGAACAAAGGAGAATCTCTGAAAATTATCAGCTCCAAAAATTCTTGGTTAACTTGGAGCCACCTTCTTTAAAACAACAGCAAACTGGGGAGATACTCAGAGTGATGGGGGATGAGGAAGGGTTCAGGGGAGAAACAGATGACCACACCTAGGGAGGAACAGGAATTGTTCTTTAAATCAGTCTAAGGGGTTGGGGGTGAGGATGGGGTGGAGTGGAGCACATTCTCACCAGAATTCCAGTGAAAAGGGCAGAACAAAGCTAATAACGTGCTGAATATAACTATGTAAAAAGCCCAGGTTGCTGCAAACCACCAGGAACCCTTGCAGGGAGCCAGAGGCTCTCAGCAAAGCTTTGCTTCACAATTTCTTTAGTGAAACCCTGAAGAGAGCTTCCCTAGAATGGGCCACAAGATAATAACTGGGCCTACAATCCAAACAGAAGAATATGTTATTAGTGTGACCAGCGTTGACCTCCCGGTGCCTCCCTTTTACCCCAACAACTTGCAGGCCTGACATTTTTCTTGGGCTGCCATCTTCAAATTGGAGTACGTATATACTCCTGTGGGTACATGAAGACTTTTCAAGGGGTACACAGAAAAGGATATTTTTTAAGTGACTCCATTTCCTCAGTTTTTATGAGTATTATTTGTCTGATAAAAAGCTGGTTGTCAAGCTGACTTATCTGGTCTCCTACTTTACCAAAGACATGCATACCTTATATCCACACCCAGTCCTGCTGTCGTCCGTGCCCTGGGGCTGAGCAAAGCTGTAGTGAAAGCAAATGATGATTGATCGTGACTTGAAATAAAACCTTTGCTCATCAGATGCTGTTAGTCAGTTTGGGCTGCAATAATAAATATCATAGTGCCTTATAAACAACAGAACTTTTTTTTCTCACAGTTCTGGAAGCTGGAAGTCTAAGAAGAAGGGACCAGCAGATTCAGGGCCTGCTTTGGTTCATAGATGACTGTCCTCACGTGGCAAGAAGGAAAAGGGATCTTGCTGAAGTCTCTTTTATAAGGACACTAATCCCATTCATGAGAGTTCTACCCTCCTGAACTAATCAACTCCCAAAGGCCCCGGCTCCAAATACCATCACACTGAGAATTAGGTTTCAACATATAAGTGTGGGAGGGACACGAATGTTCAGCCTGCAGCAAGTGCCTTCTTATTCTTGCTCCCCACAAGACCAAAGTAGAATCTAATCACAGGGGGTTGGGGGCAAATCATGAGATCTATGGCAAATGATTCTGAAAAAGATGAAGAATGAAAGAATGGCAAATAGAGATTTTGGAGATGAACCGCTATTAAAAAAAAAAAAAAACGACTTCCATTTCCATCTACCCATTTTCTTGTTTGTACACAAGCATGTGAATAAAAAGTTAGAAAGAGAATTAACGCTCTTCCATGAATCCATAAGGTAATTGGAAGAAAAGCCACATTCACCTCATTACAATTTACAGTCAATAAAAATTAACTTAAAGCCATATAATCACACAGAATTTTTTTTAATTAAAATTTATATTTATTTTGCTGACCCAATAGGGATAGCTGTATAAACTCAAGGAGAAAAACCATGTAAAACCTGCCAGTGTTAAAGAACACCTCGTTCAGATATTATTAAGTGAATCATGATGGGTGTCTGATTGTTATGATATCTGCATCTCACTGGGTACGTTAAAAAAAGTGATGTAACCGTTTTATTCTACAGTGTCAATTGTTGCAGCGCACTGGATATTGCCAGTATATCCTTTGCAACAACTTTAACTTATAATGCAAAACTGTAGATGTTATTTTTTGAAAGAACTGAGGACACATTGTGTTTCAACATTCGCTTAGGGGTCTCTTAGCGGGTCTTGTAGATGTCTGAAGATAAGTGTTGCAACACAGCCGTCCCCAACCTTTTCACGAGCAGCATCACCTCTTTAACATTTTTTAAGATAGTTGTAGTTTTACTTTCTCTACCTGTTGACCAAGAAAACGTAACAAAAAGCTTATAAAATCACACTTATAAACGTCACACTATAAAATCATTCAATGAATTTTTATATTCATTAAAATGTCATCTGCATGCATCGGAAGACTAGAACTCCTGCACATTTGAAACGTAGTATCCACTATAATCTACAGAGAACGTTTGCGGCATCCGAAGACTCACAGACACCCTGTGCTGACTGCAGTCTCAGAGCCACTCTGCCCTGGCTGGTCTGACCTTTGCTGAATGGTCTTCCCCTGAGAGAACACTAGGAAAATACCCAGGAAGCCCACCTCAAAGAGGCACCTTGGGAGAGGACACACAGATTCAAAGACTCTTTGCAGCCCAGCCGGTAGCTGCCACGAGTGAGGCTGCGCAGAGATGTGTGGCTTAAAGCGGGAAGCTGCTACGCGGCTCCACCCGATTGGACTTGTGTCGCAGGAGCTTTTCACTTTTCAGGAAAAGCTGGATCTTTATGTGAAACTCTGAATTTTCCTTCCAATTTTTTTTTTTTTAAATCTGTTTGGGCCAACCTAAACACAAATGTGAGCTGATTTTAGCCCTTGGACCTTCAGTATGCAACCTCTGCTCCAGAGCTACTCAAAATAGGTCCCAGATCCAAGAACAGTTTGTTATATTCTACAGTGAAATCCACTGAGAACACTGCGAAACATCCATAGGAGTTTGACGGATTATTTTGGTGAATATAATTTTCTAGACCTAATAATTAAAAACTCAGCTTATATTTTTATGTTTTTTAATTTATTTCTCAATTTTTTAAACCAAAATTTCAGTGGGCAATGGATTGGAAATCTTGCCCACAGAGAGCTTAAGCATTGCCATGGTCTTCATCCAAGTACAGGGTCTTCTTGAAGATGTTGCCTTTTCTAAAGCAAAATTAGGGCTGATAACTGAATATCAGTCCCTGGAATCTTCACATTGACAAGCTGAAGAGACACAAGCCTATGAATTAAAATACATGCAGTTCTAACCAGATGACAAATATCTGGCAGTAAAGACCCAGAAGGTGGCAATCTGTTTTCCCCAGAAGATAGGGGAAATTTCATGTCACTCTTGCAGGTCACCAAGCTTCCTCCAAGGCTAGCTGTGGGAGGAGTGGCCTGATGCCACTGGTCATCTGGAGTTCTTTCGTCGTCCACCAGTACACAAGGGCCAACCCACGTAAGACCCTCACCTTGGGGCAAACAGCATTCTCCTGCTGTTTGTGTGTGTGCCTCTTTGAACACACACTGAGCTCTTCCTAGACCGAGGCTCTGGCTTCTCCATCTCCCCAGTACGGTTCTTTTCCACTGAACGTTCTCCTCTTCCTGGCCAGTGCAGGGCTCCTTGTTAGGCAAAGGTGTCAGCCACCTAATTCTGGAGCCTTGATATCTGGTAACCAAGGTCCTATCCTGGAGCTACTGCCCAAGCAGCTCTCTGACCTTTGTCCTCCCCTGCTTGGGATGAAGCTCCAGGACAGGCAGTCAGTTGCCAGATATCAAAGTTCAACATCCAGATGAGGTGGCTGATTTTCTTGCCTAGCAAAGGACCCCTGTATGGGTCAGTTGCACCTAGGATGGCTTAGGCAAAGGGTAGAGGGCCAACAGGCAAGGAAAAGAAGTGCTTAGAGCTTAAAGACCTCTTCACCTTAACCATCAAAGGGACAAACTCTCAGGTCTGCACACTCCTCTCTAATGAGCTAAGGGAAAACCCCTAAGTAAATTATGTGTAAATTGGTGGAGTCCCATCCTCCACCACCCCTTGCTCTTTCCTCCCTTCAACAGTTTCAAGCTCCACGGACCCACGGTAGCACCTACTGATCTATTCTGGAGGGCTGGTGCACTGGGCCTAGCCGGCTGCCTATACCTCAAAGAGGGGAATTTCCCGGGGCAGATTGGGGGTGGGGAAGGAGAGTAGGACAGGCCTGGGGAGGTGGTTTTAGAAGTGCAAACCTGTTGGGGAGTTTTTCTTCACACCATCTGGAGGGAAGTGATTATAATCTACCACAAATTCTCCTGAAATGATCAAGTACACATAGGGAAATTGCTACATTGTGAGCAACATGGCTGCGTTGCTTTTTCCTGGGGCGCTCTGAAGACGTTCAGATCAATCACTGACCTCTCCTGCCGGAGGTGCAGAGGGAGGAAATCAGGCCAGTGAAGAACTGCTCTCCCCTTATCATTTTCCAAGTAGTTGGGCGGGCTGCCTGTTTTTTGGTTTGTTTGTTGGTTTGTTTGTTTGTTTGAGGTTTGGGGGGGGGGTTTGGTTGTTGTCTTTTGCAATTTAAGACACTAAGAGATTTTTAAATGGGATCAGCCCTGTGTGTGTAAAGAAATGGCCTGTCTGGCCAAAAAAGAAAAAGTAACATGTCGTATGTTACTCAGTTTCAATTCTTTAATGTGTGTGTGTATTAACAGAGCAAAAGAACAGTAATCTATACAATTAAACTATTACAAGCCATTGTAGTAAGGGGGAGGGAACAGAACACCCAAAATACACAAAAATTATTTTTAAAAACCCATTCTAGAAAAAGGAAGTGCCGGAGTAGAAAGATAAGGAGCCTTAATTAACAACAAATTCATCTGTTTCCCTTCTTCCAAATGAGACACTCTTCTAAGGCAATTTGCTTTGGAGAGCAGTTTTGCACCATAAATCTGGGACATGTTTTTATGTGTGTGTTTGCTCTGCATGAGGCTCAAGAAAAACACAGCAACCAAACCACCCAGTCCAGCCCTGGAGAGAAAGAGAAGAACTAATCGCCCGTGATGCCGATTACATAATCGAGAATCGCATCCACAAACCCCAAGTCTCCAAAGAATCAGCCTTTAGCTTTCTGTCATAAAAGATGCCCTTTTTCTTCTTTTCCTTTGTGAGGATCACTAAAAATGCTTCTTAAAGACCAAGTGGATGTCTTTGGTAGAAATGGAGGTCACTTAAGCATGATTTATAAGTGCACCCCAAGCCAAAATGAAGTTATGTATCGATATCTAAAGTGCATCTGCATTTAGTGCAGCAAAAGCTCATGCTCTGTTTCTAAATGGTGGCCGAAGATGCTCCCCACCAAGGAAAAGGGCAGGCTCAGGGGGCCGCCCCTCCCCGAGGCCGCCTGGCCCCGCATTCAGGCCCTTTCTTGGGCTGCCAGAGTGCTCCTCTCTTAGATAATGCCAGGTACTCTGGAAAGTAGCCTTGTAATAATACACAAACCCCTGATGATGTCAGCGTGTTATTGACTTTCCAAGTCTGAATGACTGAGCAGAGGAGCGGGGGGGTGGGGCGCAATCCATCCGGCTGCGCGGGGACCGGCCAAGCGAAAATGGGCTCGCGGGCCGGGCGGGGGAGGGGCGGCGGCGGCTCAGCGCTCAAGCTCCGCCGCGGCGGCGTCGGGGTCGTGCAGCGAAGTCCAGGCGCGCCTCCTGGTTCCTGCTCTTCTGCTGTTTACGTTTGGCCCAACTCCTCGAGCAGAAATAACTGAAGCCGCCCCTCGACCTCCCGAAGCTTTGGCCACGGGGCAGAGCCGGGTTCCAAAGCCGGGAGCCGTAGACAAGAATAGGGGGCCCCTCCCTGCTCCCTTCCCCCACCCTGCACGAGATGCTTCCTCCCCGGCTGCAGTCAATGTGCAGATCCAGGGGTCGCTTTCCGTGGTCAACCACACGCTGCAGAAGACCCCCTTGGAAATTGCACCTCAGCAGTGGTGACATTTTGTGGGACGTGACTGGCTTCGTTTACAGCGCTGGCAGTGCAGGTGCAGAGTTACAGGCTCCCGTTCTCACCCGGCAAATTGACCACGGGGCAGTCTGTCATCCTCCAGGCTAGGTGGGAACCAGGCTGGGTTGCCCTTAAATGGAATTGCATTGAGAGACCGGGATCTAGAGGGAAGCGCTCCAAACTGGGGCGTGGCATTCCCCGCCAGGCCCAACCTGGCTTTCTAGCCGAGCGAACCCCGTCCCACCCCCTCCGCCCGCCCACCGCGGGGGCTGGTCGCACCTTTGGGACCAGGCGCCCAGAGGCCTGCCTGACGGCGGAGCACCTTTCTCCTCTCCTAGACCTGTTGAAATCCTCCCAGGAGGCCCAGGCCCGGCGCACTGTTAGGGCCTGCGGGGCTCCTGCAGTTCTGTCCCCGCTGCCGCGGGTTTGCGGAAGTACGGTGAGCTGCAAACAGCACAGAGGTCGGGGCTCCGGATCCTACTCTGCCGTTTCAGCGGAGTGAGTGTGGGCCGAGTGCTGACCTCTCCGGATCCCTCGTCTGTAAAACCGGGGCAGCAGTAATCCCCTCATAACTGTGGTGAGGATTAAAACAAAGCCCGGTTTAGGAAGGGACTGACTCGCTTTTTAAAAGATTCCAGCCTTTCGCCTACATTAGTAGAGTTACACTTGTTAGGCCGGGTCTGCAGAGGAGCTGGACCCGTTATTTTCCAAACGCATCTCCTCCACTCCCGGCTTGGTGGAGGCCTCTCCGGACCCGCCCCCACAACCCCACAACCCCACAGCCCCATCCCACTGGGTTTTGGACCCAGCCGGTTCCTTGCCAGGGTGGGGGCGGGGAATGTGCCTCTGACCTCAAGTCATCTATTCACTGGAGCTTCCCAAATTCTCGTGCCCCCCCCCCCTCCGCTCCTCCCCCGCCTTGCTGACATATTTTAGTCCAATCATAAGCCTTGGGGAATTTTGAAACTGGGAGTGAAAAGGTCAATTTTTCCCCAGGGCTAAGCTGCAAAATATAAATTTGGGCCTCTTCTGCATAACCACGTTTCCCATCCTGCGGAGGAGAGGCCTATCAGAAGGCAGAGACAGGGACAGAGGTAGAGAGACAACGACAGAGGTGGAGACCGACGAAGACTGGGAGCACAGAGTTGAGGGACAGGCTGGGGGTGGGAACGGGCCTCTGACCTAATGTTGGCAGTGCTAGTTCCTGTGTACTGTCCTGCCTGGCCCAGATTGCATGTGGCAATCCAGTATTTTTTTTTTTTTACAACAAATTCTTATTGTTTACGTGCAACAAAAAAAGTCCTAATTCATATATCAACATGGCATTTATTAGTCTAACTTGTACAATATCTTGAATTCAAGACTAGCTGCCTACCCCAACTATAAGCCCCCAGAGGACAGAGCTGTGTCTTTCAGCCCCTCCCCCAAGAGTATGCGTCAATGCCTCTTAACAAGTTGCTCCATAAATTCTCTGCAAATTTAATTGAGCAAGGATTCAGTGGACAGGAAGTGCCCTGGTGGTTGGATCAGGCGCCTTCAACTGGTTAAATGGGAAACAGTACCTATTGCTGCAGTCTTCTAGAAGCCCTACTGGTAATCAGGGCTTATTCGAGTGAATAGAAAGACAAAAGAGAAGAAACTTTATCCCCTTTAAATTGCACGTAATAAAAATCTTGGAGAAAATGAGTGAAGTGTCAGGCTTAATAATTCCCCTTGGGATTTTGTTGGAGAGAGGCTAAAGAAATGTACAGTATTCAACATTTATGGGACAGCAGATCCACATTTTCTCTGAGAATGAAATGCTGTAATGACCTAACCTCTTTTTTCCCCCCTCATTTGTTTCCAAAAGGTTTTTTTCCAGCCCATGAGTCACTTCCAGTCAGGTCCAAAGACAAAAGCCGGCTAATTGTATGTCTGTGAGTCAGGTTCCCGGCCCTGCCTTATCAGGAACACCCTTTCTAGCTCCAAGAAGACAGAACGCTTTTCATCCTGTAAGGCTGAGTGGAACCTGTTGCGCACAACTTCTGGGTAGGGCTCTTAAGGGAGTCGTGCTGGGCCCTCCCATCTCCCTCTGGCATTTGGCAGCTGATCTCTCAACTGATAGCACCTTGGGGTGGTTCCTTCCCAGGGTTATTTTCAATCTGGAACTCTTCATGCATCTACCTTGTTTCTAAGGCACCCTGTTGAGCCCCGGGATACAAAAGTAAACATAAAAGGAGGCCCAAACTTCTAGCAATTTGTCAAATAATAAAGGAGAGAGGCAGAGGAGAATCGCTGTTGAGGAGCTTTGAGAGCCGTGGAAGACTTGGCGCTAAGACTAATGTGGCTCCCTCTCTCAGCAGCATTTCTCTCATTGACTGTTTGCCAGCTTCTCGAAACACTTTCCCTTGAGGCTTCCTTCATGCCACTCTCTTGTTTTCCAACCAGTTCTCTACTCTCCACCCCCACATCATATTCCAGCCCATCTCTCTTCTAAATACTGTTCCCTTCTAGATGACAGTACCACATCCCCCTGGCTGTTTATGTTAAAGAAGCAAGCCTGATGTGTTCTTTTCTCTTATTCACCACATTCAATCCATCAACCTGTTTACTCCAAAAGATGTCTCTACCGCTGCACGTCTCGCCTCCACACTGCCACCCTGCCCCCCTGCCACCCTGGCCTCCTAGGCCTTACACAGTCTGGGCCCCTTGTGCACTCTACCCCTCCCCCAGCTCTCACCACGCCAGCCTCATTAGACCACATTTTCTTCTTCCTCCACCCCACGCCTTCCTAACCTTGGGATCTCTGTTCTTGATGTTGACTCCCTGTGCCTGGAAGACCCTCTGGTCCTTTCTAGGACTGCCTTCTCCAGATTTGTCTTAGTCCATTCTGGCTGCTATAACAAAAATGCCATAGAGGGAATGGCTTACACAACAGAAATTTATTTTTCACAGTTCTGGCATCTGGAAGTCTAAGATCCAGGTGACGGCAGATTCAGTGTCTGGTGATAGCTCTCTTCCTGGTTTGCAGACCTTGGTGTGTCCTCTTCACATAGTTTAGAACGAGATCATCTCTCTCATGTATCTTCTGATAAAGCCACTAATTTCTTTCATGAGGGCTCCACACGCATGACCTAATCACCTCCCAAAGGTCCCACCTGTATAGACCATTATGTTGGGAAATAGGACTTCAGCATATGAATGGGGGTGGGGGGGTGGGCAGAAACATGCAGCCCGTAGCAGTATCCTTTCCGGCTTCAGTTCAGTGGGTACCTCCCTAGAAAGGTTTCCGTGACCCTTTCTCTGACATGACTCAGTTTATGGCCTACACAACACTTACCATGATCGGTAGTGATCAGTTACCTTATTTCTTTATTCTCATGCTTCTCTATTCTCTGTTTCCCCATTGGAACATAACTTCTAGGGAGGCAGAGAATTTTTTTTGTCAGAGCTAGATTTTATTTTTGAAATTTAATCTTTATTGTACTTTTTTCCATTACTGTAACAGGGTACAACCAAGAGGGGGGCCCAAATGGGGATTTGTAATGGGGTCCAGGACTAAAAGTGTTCAGGAAATATTAGAAAAATATGTGTATAGGATGTCCTCACCCCCACCAGTCTGAGCTGGGGGAGTGGACACCTGGAGCATTGCCATTCAGAGCTGTTTTGTATAGCAGCAGCTTTGCAGCTAACCTCTGGCAAGGTCATTTAACGTACATATAGCCTCTAACTGGTTTCATAGATATGTTAAATAGCTGTGGCCATGCTTTGAGCCAGGGGGATGGAAGTGGCTTTCACTCAAGATATAACTGGGAGGCAACTCTCCCTGGTCACGGTGCCTGCGTGAGAGCTTGGAGATGATTGGCTCCATGCCATGGGGCCACACCTGCCCAGACTTACTATGGCTACCCAGTTAAGCTGGAAGAATACGGGAATGCTGGCAGGTATAACTGATTATAGGAGGAGTCGGAAATGGGGCTGCAGAGGAAGATCGGCACGGGGATTTAAACCCAAGTGCGGCAGCCATACTAGGGGAGAATCATGCAGCTTTGGGTCCCCCCTTTGCCATGCAGCTTAGGAAGCCGAGAAGCAAGATGTAGCAGTGATGTAGAGCTCTCTCTTAGCAGTTCGGAAGAATGCAGGAGAGACGCTGTGGGAAGGAGAGAGGAGATCGCCATGCGGCCGTGGCAGGAGAGGGGGACCACTCGGCTTTGGAAAAGGTTGGGACCACACAGAGATCATGGCAGCAACACAGTGAATGGTGCCAAACAGAGGGGCTGCCTGAAACACGGACTTCTACTTCTTTGATATGGTATCTCCAACTGGGTAGAGGGAGAAGGAAGGACTTTGTGCATCTGTGGGTATTCTAAAGGACTTTAGTATTTTAATGAAGACATTAAGTCATTACTCTAAGTCTGTATAACTTTTAAATAAATAATTCCTTTCCTTTTCATCAATCTCTGGCATTGAGAGATGTCTTTACTCTGGCGGCAGGCAAAGCAAACCTAGTACAGGGGAGGAACCCCCAGAGGAAAAGGGGGGTCCTTTTGGTAATATTATGTCATTCACACACCCCTAGTCTGTTCTGTAACATTACCATTTAGTCCCTTTATACCCCCTCCCCCCAGCGATCACCACCCTGTTGTCCTTGTCCATGAGTCCTTTTTCCTGTTTGCTCAATCCCTCCAACCCCTAACCTCCCCTCACCCCCAGCAGTCATCTTGCTCTCCATCTATGTGTCTGTCCCCATTTTCCTTGTTCAGTTTGTTCATTAGATTCCACATGTAAGTAAAATCATACAGTATTTGTCTTACTCTGACTAGTTTATTTCACTTAGCTTAATGTCCTCCAGGAAGGCAGAGATCTTATCAGGTTTGTTCATTGTTCACTGAGGTGTTCATTGACCAATGTCTGTTATAGTAGGCACACAATAAGTCCTTTTTGATGAATGAGTGCAGGCAGCAGAGAAAGCTCAATATAGACATAGCTAACTCAAGAAAAAGAAATTTACCAGGTGGACTTAAGAAGAAAGGAATCTCAAAAAGGCACGGAAGCATGAGACTACACAGAGTGTTAATGGAACCCTCTCTTGACTCCACCTTCCCTTCCAGCTACTCCTTATTCTACTCCCTTTATTGCTAACCAACGTTCAGAGGTTTGTCTTGACGCATTGTTTTCCATTTCTCTTCTCCCATTCTTTCATAGTGTCACCAACTGGGCATTTGCCCCAAACCACTCTACCAAAACTGCTCTTCTCAAGTTTACCAATAATCTCTATATTGTTACATTCAACTGTCAGTTCTCAGGCTCGTTGTGGTGAAGTTATCAGCAGCATTTGATAAAATTGATCATTGGTTCCTTCTGGAAATACTTTCTTCAGTGGACACCTGGGACACTACCCTTTACTGTTTTTTCTTCTTACTGAAAGCACCATCCCAATCTCCTTACTGATTCTTCCACTCTACCCGTCTTTGGTCCTTTGAGTATCAAAGCACTCCATATCCAAATCCTATGGTCACTGCTTTTAAAAATAAATACCTAATCTGACTGCCTCGTACCACCTCTACTGCTGTTACCCTGGTCTAAAACAAAATCCTTTCTCACCTGACTATCACAACAGCTTCCCAATTGGTCCCTCCATTTCTACACTTCAGGTCATTCACAGCACAGTAGCTAGCAGAGGGTTCTTTGAAAACATATGTAGATCATACCACTCGCCTGCTCCAAACCCTCCAATGGTTTTTCATTTCCGAGTCAAAGCCGAAGTCCTTAGAGCAGCACTCCAAAACTACCACATCGTTCCACTGCCCACCTCATTTCCTTCTACTCTTTTGCTTTCACTGCATTCCCACACACCAGCCTCTTTGCTCTTTCTCATACACAATAGCCGCCTCCGGTCTGAAGACCTTTGAGGCAGCCCTTGCCTTTGCTTGGAAAGCTATTCTCCAAGATACTTTCATGGTTTGCTCCATATATCAGCTAGCTATTGTTATAACAATGCCGCGTAACTGAAACATTCCCTAGCCTTCTCAGGGAGGCCTACCCCAAAACTCTTCTATAAAATGCCGCATTCCCATTCCCAGCACAAGCAAGGCTCTTATTTGTTGGGAACCTCCCGGCCTGGTTTCAGAAGCCGTAACCCCCAATGGCTAAGGCTGAGTAAAAAGACCTTGGGACCATAAGCCACTAGGGAGACAAACCTTATCCTCCCGGCAGGGGTGCTGCCTCTGCCCCTTTACCTCACCCTGCTTGGCCCTGGGCAGATGACTGGTTAGCCAATGACCGGAAAGATTCCTCAAGTGAGGGATGACCTAAGACAGTCAAGGTCACGACGGGACCTTCAGGGAAGGACTTCGGGGACTATAGAAAAGGGGTGATGGACCCTCACCCCTCAGCTTTGTCATAGCCTGAGTCCTCATTCTATCTGTAAAAAGTCTCCTAATCTCTTGGTTGACCACAACTTCCACCTGACTTAAGCCTGAAACAATGATGGAGGGCAGTTCCCCGGGGCAATCGGGCCTGAGAAAGAATGCACAAATCCTGTGAAACCTGCTTTGCTAAGAATACCCTCAGTTTAAATGATAAGGGTCCCAGCATAAAATGAATTTGTTTCCCAAAGTTTTATTCAATCTACCTGACCCTGACTCAGAATAAGCCCTCAGAGTTCTTTGAATGTTATAGTTCTATTGTTCAATCATTACTGCCTGACAATGACTGATGAGCTTTATGTATATGCCCTGTATTCCTGTGTATATTAAACACAATAAAGCCCATGGAGGAACAGGCTCAAGGCCCTTCTCCTTTGAGAGATTGGCCACCTTTCCTCCCCAAACAGATTGTCTTGGTAGACATATTCTCATCCACGGCAGCCAGAGGGGGGTGCCTCCGCTGGCAGAGCCTCCCCCCCACACTTATTTTTTCCCACAGTTCTCATCACTTTCTAACACATTGTATAGTGTCTGTCATCTGTCTCCCCATATAATGCAAGTTCTGATTTATTTACTGATATATCACCAGTGCTGAGAACAGTGCCTGACACTCATTAGTAGGCATGTATTAAACATTTGCAGAATAAATGCCAAATTTGAGAATGAAAGTTTGCAGACTGGAGCCTAAAATTGAACCATAGAAGACTGGTCAAGAATCACAGCAGAAATGAAACTAGAGAAATAACAAAACCATTATTTTCCAAAGGTTTTGTATGCTGTACTAAATTGTTTTAATTTTGTCTTACAGGCAATGGAGTAGCATTGAATCTTTAAGCAGTGAACTCTTGTGACAGTGACTGTGCCTAAAGTGGCACCAGATGCATCATAGATTTGCGTAGGGTAGAGCCTGGTGGCCCAGAGCCCAGGTGGCAGGCTGTGGGCAGTTGGACTGGGGAGCAGGGAGCCTTGTCTGAGCTTTGCAACTCAAGCTGTGTGAGCAGTTGCTAACTTTGCTCATTGGCCTTCCTGGCAGAGGCTCCCGACGTGTGCCAGAACAAATACACGGATCAAAATGTTGGGGAGGAGGCCCTCTTAGCCGGACTTCTTTCACTCGAGTCTCAAACTGCTGCTATCACTTGAGTGTGTGTTGTAAGAATAATGATCACTTATGATTATATAACACCATAGAGCTTGCAAAGGATATTTCCCACTATTTCACCTAAAAACCCAAAGTACTCTAGCCGTATGTTTAAGTATCTTGCCACTTCACCAGTTAAGAAAGGAAATAACACTTATGTCCTAAAATACACTAGGGAACTTTTCTGGTGAATTGCTGAGAATATAGTTGAAACACAATCTGGGGTACTTCTTTTCTCCTTCTAAAGAATACATGTTGGACCTTAAATTTTCAGAGATTGAAGGTTAATGGTAGTGTTCAACCTGATCCCAAAGGTTCTTTCTTTTAAAGATTTTATTTATTTACTTTTTAGAGAAAGCCAACAGGAGAGAGAAAGAGAGGGGGAGAAAAATCAGGGTGCCAGAGACACATCAATTGGTTGCCTCTCACATGTCCCTAGCTGGGTAACCTGGGCCAAAACCCAGGCACATGCTGTGAGTGGGGATTGAACCTGCAACCTCTTGGTTCACAGGCCATCGCCCAATCCACTGAGCCACACCAGCCAGAGCCCAAAGATTCTGTAGACTCCATCAAATGACTCTCCTCTCTGCAGTATGTGCACAGAGATGCATGTAAAGATCCTCACAGGTAAAGTAGGTACTTTCCCCTGTTACTTTGACATAGAGTAAGAGATTGGACTTTGCTGCCCCCAACCACCGAGAAAGCATTCAGGCTTATAAGAACATATATAGGGCTACCAGGAGTTCCCCGTTAGTCCCCCTAACTCTTTGCACACCCCTGAAAGGATTTGTTTCTACATAAATAGTCTTGGTACACTCACTCCCATGGCTTTCTCCCTTGGCAGATACCCAATTTAATCATGACTATATTTGAAAGTTACAGTCCAAGCAATTAGTTTCACATACATACACAGACTTGCAAAGCTAGAAGCAGCTTTAGAAATTATCCCATGAATCTAACCTCTTCATTTCCAGATGAGAAAACCAAGGTTCAAAGAGCAAAGGGAAGGAAAAGGGGAAGAGAACATACCTCCTAAACAGATGTCATGGCCCAGGCCTATGGCAAGCAGCATTCCATACATGACTTCCTTTATTTCTTTGAGGTGGATGTAGTAGTCAGAGTTCTCCAGAGAAACAGAACCAATAGGATATGTATATATTTAAGGGAGAGAGGGGAAGAGAGAGAGAGAGAGCTATTTCAGGAATTGGCTCACACAACTATGGAGACTGGCAAGTCCAGAACCTACAGGGTGGGCTGCCAGACTGGAGACTCAAGGAAGAGCTGATGCTGTTCAAGTCCAAAGAGGCCATCTGGTAGCAGAATTCTTTATCATTTGGAGAAGGTCAGTCTTTTTTTCTATTCAGGACTTCAGCTGAGAGGATGAAGCCCACCCACACTTTGGAGAGCATGCTGTTTTACTCCGAGTCCATCTATTTAAATGTTATTCTCATCTAAAACACCCCATAGAAACACACAGAATAATGTTGTTGTTTTTTAAATCCTAACCCAAGGATATTTTTTCATTGCTTTTTTTAGAAAGAAAGGTAGGGGAGAGAGACAGAGAAACATGGATGTGAGCACGAAACATCGATTGGTTGCCTTTTATAGGCTCCCTGGCTAGAGACTGAACCCACAGCCTAGATATGTGCCCTGACTGGGAAACGAACCTGTGACCTTCTGGTGTATGGGACAAGCTTTAACCAACTGAGCCACACCAGCCAGGGCCAGAACAATGTTTGACGACATATCTGGTCATTGTGGCCCAGCCAAGTTGACACATATAGTTAATTTCCACAGTAGATAATATCAAAATTTTATAAATGAAACTTGAAAACTGGTCCCTAGAAAGTTTGAATGATTTGGTCAAGGTCACCTTACTGATTAGCTGGAATTAGGACTTGAAACTTCTAAGTCCTAGAAGGACCTTAATAAATTATGTTTTGTTCTCTAAGGAAAAGAGAAAAAATAACATTTTCTGAGTGCCTAATATCCTAATATTTGCCAGGCTCTGTACTAAATCATTTACATGAGGGGCCATTTAATAAACTATCATGGTATAGACAAGGAAACGGAATCTTAGAAAGACTAAATAATTAACCCAAAGCAGTAAACAAGTACTGGTAAAGCGAGGTCTAAACTCGAGGTCTACATGGTTCTAATACTTCCCACCATCTGATATTTTTTAATGATGTTTTCCCTGCTACTCATCTTTTTTTTTTTTTTTAATTTGGTAGGATGTAATTTCTCCCAAACGTTTTAAGAAACGACCCAATGTCTTCATCCACAAGACCATTTCCTCAGCTGGAAGTGAGTTTTCAAATATTAAATGTGAATGTAAGATGAGGAGATTGATTTTCAAGAAAGATACGAACTCTTCCACTTCAAAACTAGTGCTGCCCCAAAGAAAAAAGCTACCCCGGCAACAACACACTCGTTCCATTACTCAGAATCCCTTTGTGTCTCCTCTTTTGAAATTGCCTTCGGGGCCTGTATCACTTTCCTTTCTGAAGTAGTTTTAATGTTGGCAAATGTTCAGTGTTTGATTCGAGCTCTGGGAAACAGCCCAAAATCATCTGGTACCAAATCTGGTGAATGAGGTACATGATCAAGCTAATACAGTTTACAATAAAAATAAAAAAAAAAAATAAAATAAAAAGATTGTAACTATAGAACAAGTGATTTTCTTTATAAAGCTGGCAAAGTGGCTTCAAAGATGGACTAGCCAGTCTCATCTGGGGCACGCAGAGCAAAACTGGAATCAATGTTTAAGTTGGAAAAAGTAGCCTCTCTAGTGGCTACACAGGACAGACAGTGTTCTATCTGGTTTATTCTGTTACTTCGCGATCACTCACATGTTCAGGTGTTTTTAAAATAACCGACGTTTTTAGAAGTATTTTGGAATAAGGTACTCTTACCCACTGGTTAGTTTGGGCTGGATGAAGATTTAGACAACAAAGTCAGGAGCTATAATATATTAGCAGTTGTAGCTCGGAGAAAATGATTGAGAATTTTCCATGGTTTTTTGGAATCCTGATAATGCAAAGAGCTAATCAGACAAAGGGTATTTCCTCAGAAATATGTTCTCCGTTTTCAATAAGCGTAAATGAAATATATGAAAGAAAAGACATCTCTCCCAAAAGCAAATTACAGAAAATATAGGTCTCTGAAAGTTTAGGAAAGAATGTCTGCCTGCTGCACAGATGTCTTTTTTAATGTCCCCTCATCATGTCCCTTGTAATCCATATGTGGAAGTCCCCTTAGATTCCACACATAATTAACACTTGACAGAAATAAGCCAAGTAAGCCTGAGGCTCTCTTAAATTTCATTTAAGAAATTCAGATTTCCATGCGGGTGACGGGGGGAGGGGAACTTAGGCCCCACTTCTCTCACAGGATTCCCAGTTGCTGAATTTCACATGAATTTATAAAGATGTCCTCAGCCAGTCAAGAGGCAGTTATTGAGCATCTGCGATGTGTAGGCAGTGTGTCTGCAGTGCTGAGGGAGCTGCGAAGTGGCATGAAACAAAGTTCCACATCTCATTCATTTCACTGAGGTCAGTGTGAGTCCTAGATAATGTCTGCGTATTAAGAGGGGAAGAAGAGACTGAGGGCTTGCAATGGACAAAAAAGGCTTGCCAGAGGGATGAGGAAGGAGCCCCGTTGAAGAATGGCTAGGATGCTGATGGCCAGGGTTGGGAGTGAGCACAGCGTGTCTCAGCCCAGATAAGAATGGATATTGGGTAGTCAGGACAGCGTGTAGCCCAGGAGGTCTTACAAGACAGGCCAAGGATGGATCCCTGGGAAGCTGCAGAAAGCCTGTCTGACATTCAGCAGACATTTGGGGAGCTGATGACTATATTTCAGGCACTGTTTTAGGCACTGGCTGATGATGGGAACCTGAGGGAAATATTTGATGGCCCAGTTTTCTCGCTGACGTGAAAAACAAAGCCACCAGCTGAGAGTATGGATTGGGGAGGAAGTGTTGGGTCTATTTAATTTGATTTTGAATACGTAATAGTTGTATATGATATTGAATACAAGCCATGTAAAAGGACGAAAGAAAAATCTCACTTCTGCCTCTGTCCATCAGCTATCTAGTCCCCTTCTTTGGAGAAAACAAGGGTCCTCTGTTAAGAAAGGCATAAAGGCAGCGTGAAGTTAATTAAGAGACGAAGAAGAATTATTAGGGTACCTAAATCGTTTGGTCCTGGGCTGTACACTGACATTTTGCCCTGAGCAGCACAAAATAGATAGTGTATAAATCTGTTCCTGTCTTGATCATCACAAAATTTTACTTTCCCACACATCGCTGCTATATCTTTATTCTGCTTCTTTATCATATTAAAAATACTGTACAGCACCACTACACCCAACACCTACTATGACCTTTAGGTCGCCTTGGGTGAGTCCCTCCAAGGATGTCCGGAGCCCGGCCATTTCTGGGCAGGTCCCCTTCTGAGCTGTGCTGCGGGAGCCCCAGAGCAGTAGAAGCATGTGGGTGTAGACTGGTCTCCTCTGGCTAAGCCCCAGGCCCCTCTCCCCAAGGAGGGCCAGGAGAGGAAAGAAGAGTTCTCTATGAGTTTCTTAGGATAGTTCAAGTGTAAATTTCTCCTGTGGCTTTTATCTTGTCTTTATTAAAAAAGGTATTGAGGAGGAAGCTGTTAGTTGAAATAAGCACCACGCACCTCTCCCTGAAACTCACTATTTAAAAAAAGAGAGTCTAGTATACCTATATGCTGCCTGATGGACAACAGAACGGATGTTCTGCAGATTCAAAGCAAAACAAAACACCCCTCTGGATGATTTAAACAGGAAAGGATTAAGAAGATTATTGAAAATGCTGAAGGTAAGGCTCTAGGCCAGATGTTCTTGAACTTTTGTAACTGAAACTCATGGCTAGACATACATTTTCTATTATGACTCAGAATGTACATACATAAATGTATGCACACACATATAAAACTGAAAAACAGCTGCAGAAAACAAATTCACCTTTACTAGGGGTGATGCTCTCGAATATTTTTTCTATTCCATTTTATTCTATACTACTTTATTCTGTTTGTTTGGTTATTTGTTTAATTTTTCATGCTTGTGCCAATTCACTAAATAGATTTTATTATCTGTAGTTTGAAAAACATTGCTGTAGGCTGCTATCTGCTAGGCACATCCCCCAGACCCTAGACCCAGCTCCCTCTGCCTGACCAGGGAAGAAGCCTGTTTCCATTGGAGCAGAAGCTGCTGAATCAGGAGGACTTCTGCCGGCTCAGGAAGCCACAGCTGAGCTGCTGGCTCCAGAACCAGGCCACTTCCACCCCAACCCTGCACCTCTCACTTCAAATTGAAGTCTCTCAAGTTTATCTGATTCTTGAAACCCTCCCTGCAGTGTAGTTTTTAGCTTTCTAGCCTCGGCAAGCAGTGAGGACTTTAGAACGAGGATAGATGAATGGTACTGGCCAGCCAATACTTCCGCCAGGCTGTAGGCCACCTTGATCCCTGGTCTTTACAGCAAGGAATCTGGAGCCCAGGGTGTTCCTGGGACCCTGGCCCCTGTGGGAATACAAGAATTCTGACTCTGACTACAAATGTTTAAGATTCATTTTAAGGTTTAACTTGAAAATCGTGGCATCATATCAAGTTGGGGTTTCAAAAAGTTCCATTCTGCATTCACAGATCACTTGGGAAACATTTATCAACTCCATTCAGAATCATGTTGTTATAGATGCTGCAATTCATGGCTAATCTGCCCTCAAGGAACTTAACGTCCAATGGGGTGATAAACGAGTGAATCACACGAATAATATTGTGTGGAAAAGGTTAGGAGGGGCTCAGCCACAGGCTGCTAAGGGAACACTGAGGAGGAAGATTTGAAAGAGGCTGTGGAATCACGGAGGGATTTTGGAGGCGGTGACCCCTGAACTGAGTTTTCAAGGATGAGCCAGGATGAAGAAAACCAGCGCAGCAGCCCCAGTGTGTGAAATGGGGTGATGAGCATGAGGGACTCTGGACTGTTCCACACGATGGAATAAAAGTCATCCTAGGGAACACAGCGGTGAGTGAGGCTAGAGAAACAGGCAGGTAGATCCAGACCATGCCTCCCCCCTCAAAATAAAGAGCCAAACCTAACACTCATGATTTACTTGAACACTGCAGGTTTACTGCCTCCACTTTGCCATGGTTTTATGAGATGTCTAGGGCAGAACACATACATTTAATGTTTCTGCCTCGTTATTAAACTCCTTGTACTCGGAATTGTTAATTCAGTTGGGGAGGGGAGCTGGGAGCATAAAGCAGGGTCATACATTATGATGCAAATACCACACTGAATGAACACCTGGAAAGAGGTCATTTATAACAGCACTATTAAAGGTAAGTGATATTTTTAGGGTATTCTAGGGAAACATACCTATATGTAATGTATAAAATTAGAAAAATATGGAACACCTCATGAATTTGTGTGTCATCCTTGCACAGGGGCCATGCTAATCTGCTCCGTATCGCTCCAATTTTAGTATGTGTGCTGCTGGAGTGAGCGCTGAAAGCACTGCTGAAGCATAAATAAGTGACCCATTTGTAGTGGTGTCCTTGTTACCAGGAAGGAGATTTCTTCCTATAAATTCATAGTCGTCACTCAACAAAGATGTGTTCTGAGTCCAAACTCATGTGAGCATTATAATTTTAGACTGACTCCTGACCACGTAGAAACTTTTTGCCAGCTCTGGAATAGATAGCAAGCAGGGTAATACTCATTTAATTCCTTCGCACAGTAATCTGATGGCTAAATATGCTTCAGAGAATCTTTTAGGACTAACTGGGGAATGAAATCAATCAGACTGCATAAATTACAAGAAAAGTGCTGTTGGTGTCAATTACCTAAGCTCTGTGGATGTAAGTCTTCTAATTTCCTGTTAAATCAGTAACGTTACCAATTTCACTCTATTATTTTAAATAGGACTGCAGCTGCACTTGCTAGGACTTGAATGAGGGCAGACAAATGTGAATAGTTAATGAGTCTCACGAAGTAATAGCAAGTTGAAGGTGTCAATAACAGCGATGTTATAACATGGCTCTCAAAGCTCCAACCTGGCGTCAGCAAGAGGTTTAAGTCTGTTTGCTTTTTAATTTGTTCCCCATACTTTCTCTAAATGCATTTGGGACACAGCAAATGCCAGGTGAATATGGGTGTTCCTACTGCCTTAGTGTGTCCCTATCTTCCCCCAAAGATAATGACCCTGAGTTGGTACAGGAAGTCTTGGCGGCACTTTCCCTCGTAATCTACCCACCCCCACGGCTTGAGGCTACATTTCACTGACTCATAATTTCCAAGTATGATCAGCATGCTGACAGGAAAGATAGAGTCACTGGGCAGAGCAGCAGCCCTAGAGAGCTGGCCAAGGCCTATCCAATAACCTTTGCCACCATTGATGGCAAAACAGAAATGAGGACAACAACAGCAGCAGCACCAAAACCTAGAGTACAAAAGCATCTGAGTGTTAAACCCTTGCTATTTTGCTGCTTCCTCAGCACACCGCACACCTCCCATGACTCACCAAACTAAATGGGAGGTAGGTGGCTTTCCTTAGCAATTGGCTATCATTCACTTCCTATTCTCCAAAAATAATAAAAGTAGCCAATGGCATTATCACACTGATATTACAAGAATCAAACACACTGAAAGCCAAGTTGCAACTGAGGTTTACATAGACATCGATCAGAGTCTAGGGACATCGCGTACTGTGTGGTCAGGTTGGGTCTTGCATGAATTGCGGTCCTGTTGTAAAACAATTTTTCAGATGGCACAGAGATGACGCTAGACAGCCAGTTCTTGAACAGGAAACATAACTCTGCCCTTCTACCTTCCTTGGTAAAGTCTCATCTTCTTTGAGTCAAAGGAATTCAACTTTCTAAATCACCCCATTCTTTTTCTGTTTGTGTTCTCCTGTTTGTGAGTATCTTGCAAGTTTAAAAGTAACTGCCATTCTCTAAACCATTCTCAAGCACAGAATGTTTGATGAGTAGAAGGGAACCCTATGACAAAGGGTAAGTATGAATGAGTCAATTGTGAACCAGCCAGATGAACTAAATGGCTAAGTTCTAAATACATTTTAGGAACTGGTGAAGAGTTCAGGTCAAGTCAGACCTTGAAGTTGTATCTTTCCCTTAGTCAGTTTGCTACTCGCCCAGCGGACATTTCTCAGACGCTTCCTTTGGTGCTATGGGAATTAAACGTAAAAATAAATGGATGAATGGGAGGAGAGGGGAAAGGAAGGGAGGAAAGCAGCCCAGATAAACTCTTATATAATGTGTCACTTGTCATTTCATAGAACTGAAGAGCATTAAGAACAAGGACACTGGCAGGTCTGTCTGCATATATGTCCTAGGTTCACGAAAAGCCACAGCAATCCTATAAGGGGCTCGTCTGTTTCGCACAGTGAGTGGAGACAATAAACTTAGAACTATGATGCTCGCTCTACTGTGTGAGATTGGGGAGATACTGAGAGAAACAAACTCAGTTTTTACATATGGAAACTGGATCACAAAGAAATCAAGGAGCTGTGGGAAGACCTAGGACTCATTAGCAGCTAACTAGAAGCAGGGTCCCGGGTCCAGAGGCCCAGCATTGCTCCACATTGCTTCTAGTCTAGCCATATCTGGTTTACTTTACAGATTATAGGGTACTTATATGCTGATTAATTTTCTATTTTCAACCTCGGTGACTGTAAATGAGATTAGAATGTTTGTATGATGGGAAATTCAATGGTGCATCATGTGATAGCAAGAAAAGAAACGTACTTATGATAAAATCCTCTCTGACACAAATAACTTAGCAAGCTGTTGAGGAAGGCCAGGTCGGTACACATCGAGATGTTATTATTAGCCAAGACTCCAGCTATGTTTGTGTTTCCAGTAAGGGGAAAGGAAAGAAGACTCTAAATTCCTCAAGAAAGATTTACCTAGCGCATAACCTTTCACTCAGAAATTGAGTTCTTTCCTGCATCGATACAAAAATATCTATTTTTTGAAATGATCTTTCCAGAAACATGTCTTATCAAAGAACATTGTAAGACTTTCTGACATCAAAAAAATGCTCTGGTAGAATCATCACAGGCTTTTTGAATGGACCAAAACAAACACACAACAAAAAAATTCACATTTAAAAGCCTGTACTTATTTTCAGGAATTATTATTGTTGTTGATGTTATTTCATCTTCTTTTCCCCTGAAGGGTCATATGAAAGTCATTCAAAAATTTCAGAGAGACCGAACAGGTGTCAGATTGTGGCCGAGCAGTTCAGTGTAAAGGTTGAATGGGCTGTTGCTCAGATGGCCGCAGCAGGGGGAGGGGGAGAGGGAGAAGGAGAACCTGCTTATCCTGGGCTACTTTACTGCTAGAAACTCAGCCAGCTTTGTGCAGACTCAGCTGGTCCTGCCTCAGGCCTTCCCCATGGAAGCCACACACTCGTGTATACACGTCTAAAGGATGGTATGGTTACTACCTAATATGAATCAGGTGCTTGCCACATGCCACGTCCCAAGCTGAGCCCCTCCTCCCTCCAACACCTCTGAAAGCAGGCCCCATAGTTACGGCCTCTCACAGTGGGAGGACCTGAGCTTAGACAGGTGAGGTGACTTGCCCAGGGCGCCCAGACTGCAAAGTTAAGGCTCAAGCCCAGACGGTCTGATTCTTAGAGAATACTGGATGTAAAATGGCATAGCCTTGAAATAGTAGTAATTTTGGTGGTTGTTTTCTCAATGTAAAGAGGAGTGATTGGAGTAGGTACCTACTGAGACCATCTGCCCCATCAATGGGACTTTCAGTTTGAAAAGTTTGAAGATTACATTATTTACTATAATGCTGCCTGCTGGAACAAAGGAACCCATGAATCTCAATAAATACAATAAAAGGTTATTTCTTGTGCATGTCAGAGGCCATTGAGGACACAGTCCTTGAGGGACCCAGGTTCTTTCCATCTTCTAGCTTGGGCCTCCTCTTGCTCCTTGGAGTCCCCCGAGTTCAGAGGGTGGATGGGAAGAGAGCGGAATAGCGCACAGGTGGACGAGGCCTGTTCGCTTTCCGTAGGCCCAAATTCAGGCACACGGTGACAGCTAACTGCAAGGGTGACTGAGAAATGTGGTCTGGCAGAGAACATGGGTACTGGGGAGTATTAGCAGCCTTTGCTTCAGGACCAATATCTTTACTGGACTCTCTATTTAATTCCTTCTCTACTGAAGATTTTGTGAAGGACGTATAATCCACTAGTTTTAGAAACCATGGTGTGTACTCAGAGCCATTGTTTTTCACCCGCCCCAATATCCTGGAAACACCTTTTCTGATTTGCATTAGTTGTACCTTCTGCTTGCAGGAAGGAGTATATGAGAATTAGCTGTACAAAATTCACTGCTATATCTACTGAGAGGATGCTATTAAGGGAAGAAATTTCTCTCTGGTGTTAGTATGAGTAAACGCTATGCTTCTCTTGAATTAGTTTTTTTTAATCTTATGAATACTCTCAATCTTATAATACATCACTTATTCCACTTTGCTGAGGCCACTAACAAACTCAGATCCAAAGCTGACACTGAACGGGGACTTGAAAATATTTCTGTGTACAAATTTTACCCATCTTTACTATTTTCCTATCGCAAACAAAACAATGTTCCCTTTGCCCTAATTGTTCCTACTGTTTATTTTACAATTTGTATTTTATTTTATTTTTATTTTATTTTTTTTTTATTTTTTAAAGATTTTATTTATTTTTAGAGAGAGGGGAAAGGAGGGAGACAGAGAGGGAGAGAAACAGCAATGTATGGTTGCCTCTCACATGGCCCTCACGGGGACCTGGCCTGCAACCTAGGCATGTGCCCCGACTGGGAATCGAACCGGGATTGCCTGGTTCCCAGCCCGCGCTCAATCCACTGAGCTACACCAGCCAGGGCTACAATTTGTATTTTATACATAGAGAGAGAACCTTGTGGGACAAGATGGGTAAATTACATGAACTTCGTCATATTTGCAACTTGGAATCTGTGCTAAATTCCAGCTTAGTTATGGGGGTTACTCAGGAAGACACATGTGACAGACACTCCCCAGCTGTCAGGCTGCCTCAGTGCACAGGAAACCCTCCAAGCAGCTGACCCTCCAAGCTGATCTCAGAACGATGGCATTCTTGGTGTTGTCCCCACAAAGTCTTAGAGGTGGGAAGTGCTGGGTGTAGAATGTGTGACAAAACTGCTCTCCCAGGGCCTCTGCTTAATGAGGAGCTGGGGGAATAGTTTAGGGATTAACCATGTTCTTGCACTGCAAACCTACAGGGGCTAATTCGCTGAGTGACCTTGAGCAGGCACTTAACCTCTCTGGGCTTCTCCTGTCTTTCTTTGTGAAAGAGAAGGCATTGGACCATTGGATTAGATAATCTCTAAAGCCTTTTCTAGCACAATAAATGTGTGCATTCTTCATACAAGTTAAAATAATTATAATCTCAAAAGTTTCTCCAAGCATTTCAGAAATAAATGACTACGTCTAGAAAAAAAGGTCTAGAGGGCAGCCCACAAACAGCAAAGCACGTGGGTAGCGAAGGTACTCGGCAACCCTTGCAGGGAAGGGTCGCTGCTCATCTTCATTCTTTGAGCAACAGGAGTCACCGTTCCACATAGAGGTGAGAGGCGGTACAGACAGGATGTATTAATCTGAGTGGAATTTGGCTGAGGCACCCGGACAGTTAATCCATCTCTTAGCTTCAGAAACCTGATTCTACTCTAAGAGCACTGTTGCAGAATTCACAGGGCATGCCGGACCTGGGAACTGGCCTGCTCCATGGGTGGGCTATGGAGAGCCCACCCGTGCATAACCCAGCACATACCCAGAAACCACCCCAGTTTCCTGATTGCCCAAGTCAATGTGAACAATGCGAAGAATCTTTCAACTGTAATTCAGGGAGACTGTGAGCCTGCCACAATGAGTCTTTGCTTGCAGTTCAGGACCTTGTGCTGAAAATGCATTTTATGGTGAAACAAGAGATTAGCTAATCTTTCGGGCTAACAGAGGGCCAGCTACAAATGCTTCCTGTGTGTATTGTGAAACTCTGAGATGACAGAGAAGTTCCTCATTGCTCTCTGAATTTCCCTTCCCCCATAATTTCCACTGGTCACACAAGCCATCGTCTATGGCAAGCTGTCCAGAGTATGATTTCGTAATTTTTCTTGGTTCACACTTCTAAATTAAATCTGCCTGGAAAAAGAAAAGAATAAAAAAAAAATTTCAATTTTGTCTTGAACTGTGGAGGAGTTTTCTTATTTTTTCTTCATTTATTGGCTAGTCTTATTTTTTGTTAACAAATTCATTCTTTGGACACTCAAGGGCCAAAAAAAGAAAAGGAAAAATATGAAAAAACACACACAGAAACAGAACACCCCAGAAACTGAACACTTAAGCAATAAGTACTCGGACGCTGGGGTGTGACGCGGATGCACTGACACGCAGAGCCCAGGCCACCGCCGCGCAGGTTCAGATATGAGGCCAAGACCAACCATCTGCTGTGATGAAAAAATGCTAATACTATTTTCTTTGACTCACACTATGTGCACTGAATATTCTCTTTGGCCTTACATACAAGAGGATTTCTCTTTCTTCCTGCCTTTCTCTCTTTTCTTTCTTTCCAGAGTAAAGGCACAGGAATTTCTTAACCACATTGTTCCACTTTATATCTTCTTTCTCTTCTGATTTTATTTTCACTGCGGACCAGAGTGAAGGCAGTATTATTTGGTAGCCTATGGGAATACAGGAAAAACTGACTGGAGATTACTATAGCCAAGCATGTATTTGTTTACTGCCAGGGCCCCACAGTTAGACGTTACTGACTAGCAAAAGTCCAGGCCTAAAACATCTATCCTCTTATAGCTAGCTATGTTTTATTATTATTATTTAAACACAGCTATAAGATTTCTCACATAAAAGAGTAGATGACTTATTTATGTGATATAAAGTGAAAAAATACGAATATTTATTCGTATTTGCTTGTATTGTTTTAAAAAAAGTATTGGAAGGATGCACAAGAAACTAATAACTTGGCTCCTTGGGAGAAAAATAAAAAATGAGTAGATGACTGAGTGGCTGCTAATGACCAATCGCTAGTTTTACCTGATCTCTTTCTTCATATTTTCAATAATAAATTTATTGTCATCCATTCATTTATAAAGACTGAACTACCCAAAACTCAGACTTCAAATACACTCACACTCTCCCAACAGCATATGGTTGTTTCTCATTAGTTTCATGAGTGCCATGAAAATTCAAAAATGATACTGTACAAGAACAATATGTTAAGTTTACCACATTTCCAGTGGAGAAATCTCAACGTACCTCAACTCACAGACATTCACCACACAGCAAAGCACGCATGGTGTTTTAAAACTGAGAACATGAAGCCTCACAAGAGAAATCTGTAGCCACGGCGTTCTGAGTCCTGCTTTCATATGCCTCATTTCTTAAATCAGATTCCTCCCAGAACTCATCTCTCACCAAAGTTCCTGTTTGATTCCACTCTGGTTTCTGTCTTTGTGAAAGCACTTCTTTATGACCAAGAGGCAGAAAGGGCTGGACTGGTTAAAACACAGACGGAGTCAGGAATTCCTGCCCCGCAGTGGGCTGGAGGGGGAATAGTTCATAGGCCCAGAGCTCTGCGCAGACTCTCAAAACTAAAGGTGAAGAGGCAAGGTTTCAGTAGACATGTTTAGAAGCAGCTTACCACACAGCTAGCTGGGAATGAAGGCTGAGCTGTTTTCTCGGGAATTTAAATTATGCGTACAGCCAATCAGGAACAATAAATGGATTTGTGTCCAGTGATAATAATTCCTCATAGTTATAGGTAGATTTACAGCTTATTCAGCATTTCCTATATGTTTTCCCTCCCTGGGCCTCAAGCAGCTCTGTGCTGCTTTAGAGATAAGAGCTCCAAGGCTCAGGAGATGCAATAGTTTGTCCCTTTGAACCAGATACTATTGGCAATTGGTGAGCTGGGGCTCACACTTAGGTTTTCTGAGGGCACTTTCCACTAAGCAGGGTGCCTTGGGTCCTCAAATCCAGTCTCTTGATTAAGGAATTCTCCCACTTAGCGAACTTGCGGTCTGACAAACCTGAGTCCTATCAATCTAATACTGAACTTCTATTAGGCTCTTTGCATTGTACTGAAACACAAAAGACAAATCCCATCATTACAACTGTTGTAACAGTGACGAAATTTATGTCTCATTCCCTCTCTTGCCTGTGTTCTCTTTGTTTTTTTTTTTTTTTTCATTGCCTTTGTAACTGAGATTGGGTTAGAAATTAGAGGAAGGTTAAAAGTAAGTTTATGACTCAGGTGGCGAGGGTCGGAATGCAGCCCCTCACTCCTAGGGTGGGAGACCTGACAATAGGAGCAGTGTCTCACTGTGCTCTTTGCAGTCATTTTATTTTCCTGAAAACATTTGCCCTTGCTACAAGTGGATTAGAGGTTAGAATGCAGGATTGGCAGGCAGGATTTGTGGTTTCTATTATTAGCCCGCCACAGTTTTATCTCACAAGGGTGAGCACTAAGCAGTGTGGTTTATTGGAGAGAGAACTTGATTGCGAGATGGCGCTGGCCCTCCTGTGAATGAGAGACGGCTGAGCACCGGCGAGGGTAAGGGTACAGAGGCCGGCGTGAGATCCCTCCGCCACTGAATGTACCAATATGTACATGATGCACTGCTGTGCAGAAGAATCCTGTGAGGGGCCTCCCTCCACAACTTTCTGTAGTCAGAAGAAAAGCCGTTCTTTTATGAAGACCTACTCCAGGAAGGGGGAAGGGCCCTGAATGTTGCTTTCCCAATGTGCTTCAGGGGCTGTGCACAAACCAATACACTTCCATCCACTGAGTGTGTGTGTGCGTCTATCAGGCCAGAAGAACTCTCAAGCTGTTTGGAGAAGCAGGAATGGGGGTGATGGTGGCATATTTTCAGATAATCACTGGTGTTTCCTTGACTTCAAATATCATAATCCAGGCTGGACCAAAGACTTTAGGTAGGGAAAGAGAGAAAAAGAACCTTGTGAGGGAGATCTGTGATTTCCTTCTGAGCTTAAACGGATAAATTAAACCGAGTATGTTCAAAACTCATTGCACAGCTGTGCCCCTGCCTTGCTTCCAGACCTTTCTATGTTGCTGAGAGCACCTACGGACACCTATGCTTGGTCCTGATCCAAAAGCCCCAGGACCCAATATGACCTTAGGCAGGAGAGACAAACAGTTTGGACTCTGGATTCTGAGCCTAAGATTATAAAGCTTACTTTTCTGGTCCCAACCCATTTGATATCTGTGTTTTTGCCTTCTTCTCCATTAATATGGCTCTATGTGACTACTCTACTTGCTAACTCAGTCCTTCCGAAAATACATGCAATGAACTCAAATTAATTCATTTACTCAATCACTAATCCAGCCAAGAAATATATATGCATGCTTATTAGGCACCAAACACTGTGCTAAGCCTGAGGATAGAGTAGCAAGAACAAAACAAGACAAAAATGCATGGTGTTTGCCTAGTGGGAAATAGGGTCAAAAACAATCACACAAGGAGGTATAATAATTACAACCTCTTGCAAGTGTTGGGAAGGGAAAAGTCAAGATGTTCTAAGAGCCCTGAAGCCCCAGTCACATGGCAGAGACAGACCTGGTGTCTGGAGATAAACACTCCTCGGAAGGAATGTCAACCGCCCACCTTCCTGGACTCCCAGTCATGCCCACTCTCAGCGTCTCCATTCTTGCATTCCTCACACTTCTAAGGTATTCTTGCTCTGCAACTAGACCTCATCCTGGAACACGTAGGGAACCACCTCCTTACAAATGCTGGTCACATCATCATTACATCAACTCCAGCTCCACTGGAGCACAATGACCTCACCTGAACTTCATTATGAGATTCTGAGACTTTTTTGTTTGTACATCATCCGTGACATCCCAGCATCTTGCCATCCACTCTGGCTCCTGAATAACATGCAGGGACACCAGGTAGGAGAGGATTAGGGTAAATATGGAAGGGAATGGTACAGAAAGGGGAGTACAGAAAGGTACAGCCTGAGAGTATAGGACTGTGTGTACATAGAGTTGTGAATACATTCTTTTCTTGATTTTCCTGTTTGTATTAATAACATTCTATTAAATTTTAAATAATATTTAATGAATGATGATAGTGGGCCAGGTACTTGACTGGGATCTGCAAATGAAATGATAAACAAGATTGCCATGATTTCAGCCTTCAAAGAACAGCATATAAATACAGTGGGGTATATTCAGCCTCAAAGGCAGAATCCAGGACGAATATCCAACCCAGATTTAGGAAACAGGGAAGGGTCTAGACTAGAAGAGGGATGTCTCAGTTGAGGCTGTTGCTGCTTAGATGCGTCTTTCGTAATGGTAGCTGAATGACACCTGGCTGATGGGCCCTAATTTACCCAAACGCCCTTCAGCTGGAGGAAATTTAAAGCCACCACACCCTCTCTTGTATTGTAAATAAAAATGTTATTAACTAGTCCTAGCAAATCATTTGTCGCACCAGTAGGCCTCATTGTTATTTATCATATTTATTAAACTATGCTTACATAGTTTATCTAGAAGGAGAACTCTCTCATCTCTAAAGTTTAATGAAATGCAGCCATATGCAGGTGATTCACTTTGCAGATTGCAGACAAGCAAAAACACATTTTATTGGACCACTTCTGACATATAGCCTGACATATAGCTATTTCTGCCCTTTAGTAAGCAGCATATATATAAGAAAAAAGCCTAATTATGATGGCAAATTTCCATCTGGTTTCATAAAAAAATCATCTAATGCATTCTAAGGTCAAATATAAATGATTTTGCATCAGCTGCGTTTTTAAAAGTATCGTGCCATTGTTCATTGAGTAGAAAGGGTTTGGGTATTATCTGTGGTTTCTATTATCAATGCTTTTTCTCTACTGGGACATACAATAATTGAAAGTTGAGTACAGACTTTACAACTATGTTTTTGAATTTATCAAATTACCTTAGAGTTGCTTTTGTAAAGCTTAATTAATGCTTCTCAAACGGTCAAGATCTTATTAAAGGCATTGAAAACTTTTTTATTCTGAATTCTAATATATTAGACTTCCACATTATACCTACAAAGAATATAAGATTTCTTTTATTTTGAAATCTACTAGCTCACAGTAGGGAAGGAAAGAATTGAGGAGATGATCATCTCCACAATAAAACATAAATGATGAAATTTCCACTCTGCTCCTTTGTGCAATGCATTGCCTAAAAGAATAATTCCTATCTTCAAACCTCCTGTAATTTACATCTTAGAACTCATAATGCCTAGAGTCATTGTATGCCATGCTTGCCAAAAGATGACCTCCAACACTCGATCGAAGAATTTTATATGCAATTTACTCAATGCCTGTAAGCGTAAAGAGGAAGAGGGGGGAAGTAATGCTAAAGTACTCTTCCTGAATGCTTATGTAAGTTTCCACTCATATGATGAATGTGAAATACGGAGATTCTAATTTCTTTGTTAATAATATTCTTTTCAAACAAATGGAATGCATAGTCTTCAATAATAAACTAAATTGGCTAGACTTGATTATCAATTATGAAGAAGAAACCATTTAATTTTTTAAATTATTTGAAAAACAGATCATTCTTCTACCTGGAATGGCTAAAAATCATAATAATAACAATTCCTTTTATTCATTCTATTCCAGATAAAAGCCTTTGTTGAAATGTTAGCCAACTATTTTGTTTTTGTCATACTCTTCTTTTGTATTTAAGGCATGCAACAGAGTAATTGTTTTTTTTTTAATGACAAGAATATAATCTTTTATAAGAAAAAAATCTTGGCTCAGGACCATTTGCCACGTAGATATGTGTGTAGAAAGGGCTTTTAAAAAGTTAATTAAAAACTGAATTGCTAAAAGGGATTTAAAATCATGATGGTGATTCAGGAATACTAAATGGGAACACTTTTCAAGAGAGAAAACAATTAGTACTCACAGGACACTGTTTCTTCCTTAAATACTACATCCCCCACTACTACCACCACCTGAATCTCCTCTCCACTCCACTGGCCATCTCAAATGTCCCTTTCCTGCTTTTTCTTTTTACTTTCTTCCTTTTTTTTTTTGCAGACCTAGACAGAGTTAGTCACTCCCTTGAGTGCCAGGTTGTGGACTGAGTGCTAGAGAAGCCAAGACTAAAATGAAATGGACGCTGTTCCACCCTGAAATGAGGGAGAGCCATAGTTAGACAGACTGTCATCCGACAGAGCTGTTTAACCAAGTGAACGGGCTCCGGGTCAGCACAGGGACACGTGTTTGCAGTTCTGAGTCCCCACTGCACTTTCTCCATGCTTCTCCCACACCCGCTAATTGGTGTTGGGGTAAACTCCACATTAAAGCGAGGGTCCCTTCCTTCATTCAAAAATATGCATGCAGTTTCCGCTGTGTGCTAGGCATTCTGCTCAGCACGGCAAACATCACCTGGTTTCTGATCCTTGTCATTCTGTACGTGGGGCCCAGCACAAGCCCAGCAAACATATAATAGGATTTGAATATACAAATAATAAATGACTGAAGGAATTTGTATTGACAAACAGGAGAGACGTTGGAAAGTAGAATAAAAACATACACGTCTGGGTTTAACTGGGCATGACTCAGGAAGTTGAAGTTGAAGTTGATGCATGACTGAGTGCAGGGAACCTGCTTCTTTGTTTTATCCTTCTCAATACTGTACCTACAACTTACCAGTCACCTGGGAAAATCCAACATTTGCAACTCTTGAATCTTGATAATAATTTAAAAAATTGAAGCAAAGTAAAGGACTAGGAAACAATTTGCATGAGCTACTATAAAGAACTTTTTCTGCTTTCAAAGCATTAGAATGAAAAAATGAGAATTTAAACATGAATTTTAATAATTTTAGGACATTTTTACAGTAGTCGTAGTCATAGCAGTAGAAAACAAAAGAGCACCGAAATATCCACCAGGATGATGGATGCATTATAGTATCTACATACCAAAATAAAAAGAAGTAAACTTCTGGTATAATGTAGCAATATGCATGAACCTCAAAAAATGTTGAATATTGGCTGGGGCAGGCTGAGTGGTGGGGGAAAAATGCAGACAACTGTAATTGAACAACAATAAAGTAATTTTTAAAAAATGTTGAAGGAAAAATGCCAGACATAAATGAGTACATACTGATTGCTCGAATCTGTATAACGTTCCAGAAAAGGTAACACTAATCCACGATGACACAGCAGTGGTCACCAGGGGAGGTGGAGGAGAAAATGACTGGGATAGAACAGAAGGAAACGTTCTGGGATGAAGGAAATGTGCTAAATGTATCTTGTTTTTTGCACAGTGATCACGAAAGCACACAATTGTCAAAATTCACTGAACTGAATCCTTAAACCCAGCGCATTGTTTGTCAACTATACTACTATATATATAGAAATATATACATACATATATACACATACATATATGCATATGTATATACATATATACACACATATATAGGAACATATATATACAGGAATATTACATATGTTCCAATTATTGGTTTAGTTTCAGAATTTTTATTTAAAGTGTTAATCTTAGAATCCTTATCTTCATTTTGCAGATTTTTGAGCACGCTTCTTTAAATCTGTATTATTTTTGTAAGTTGCACCACAATATTGTACAATATTTATGGGTAAAATATTTAGTGCAGATAAGATGTGGCACTAAACTAACAATAGAGCCTTTCACCCAATCAGACACCACTCAAAAATTAGCAGAACTTTGTTCAATGTATTTCTTTTTTCTGAATTACTTCACATGGCAGCAGTGTGTTCCCTCCTTCATAAGCACTCACAGATGGCAAGGATAGCAACAGGACACGTCTTGAGATTTTGCCCTTGGAAGTGGTGAGCTTTATGCTGACTAACTCACACACCCTCACCTGGCCTCCCCTAACCAGCCCACATATTTGCAGCGCAGTAGGTGTGGGCTAGGAATTTAACCTGTGGTAACTGAAACTGAAGTTCTCTCTCACTAAATGTATTAGACTCTATGAAAATGAGAACCCTGACCTTGGCCTCAGTAGCACTGTCTTCCAAACAGCTAAGTGAATCAGCCGCTGGCACATACCAATAATAAACAGAAAACGTGTTGGGTCGATAGTGATACTAAGGTGCATATAAGGTCATTCTTTCCCACCCTCGGTGATATGAAGCATATTCCCAAGGTCTCTGATAACCAGAATTACAGTCCATCACCATTGCTACCCTGCTTTTCCTTTCTGTGCCCCCAAACAAATATATGAGGTATGACTAGCTCCACAAACAAGGGTTTATGAGAAATATCGCAATACTCAATTTGTTCCAAAATCAAAATACATTTGAGTATAAGTCCTCATCTCCCTGGGCCTCCCAGCATTGTGCAAAAGTCCCTGGAAACTTACCTAGATTGATTTACTTCATTTAGATCAATCCTTCTTGTCTTCAATCCATACCAATCATCACCCGTATGCTCCACTGTCCAAGCTCTCATGCTCCCGTAAGTTCAGATAGCTCTGCTGATTTCTGCTAAGGTTGGCACAGACATCTTTGCCAGGACTCCAAGCCCCAGAGCCTAAGTGTACAGCCTCTCTAGGTACACCATATAGTCATTCCTCTCCAAGTTCTTCTCCAGGATGCTTCAAGGGCCATGGGTGTCTGCTACATGAAGAACAAATAGAAGACCACCATTCTTTCTCAGTCTAGGTGGCTGGCTCCTAGGTGACTCTCTCCTTCTCTCTGTTTTTATCTTCCTTGAGGTATAGTTTGGAGAAGGGGGAAAAGAAGAGAGAAAAGTAAAATAAGAATATTATAAGATAATTATAATTAAAAATGAGAATATTACAAAATAAGAATATAATCTTAGTTATACAAATATTCACATATCATAAAAATATAACTGATATCAATATATTACTCAATATAACTGGTTTTGATTTGAAACTCTATTACTGATCAGCTGTTAGAACTCAGACAAGTTACCTAACTACAGAAAGCCTCACTTGCCTCATCTATAAAATGGGAGTAAACTTTAGTCCAACTATTTTACAAGTCTATTATGAGGACAACACAGCAAAGACCTTGTATCATTTACAGGGTCTGTTTTCCATGATTAATTCATATATCTTCTATATAATCCTTTAAAGATGTGACAGTATTTTATAATGAGCAAAGAATGGCACAAAAGTTATATACTCTTGTGATTTTTAAAATTAAGACCCAGTAATCATGTATGATATAGTGCTAAAAGTTTCTTCCATGCCTGTCCCAGCCACCACATTATATACCACATATTTCCACATTCTATTCATTATAAACCACTTTATTTTCATCAGCTCCCTGTTATCTTCCAAGTCCAAGTCCAACTTTCTACATGATGACCCTATATTTGGGCAGCTATTAATATAGGGTGGGGCAAAAGTAAGTTTATA
The DNA here is from genome assembly GCA_004026765.1 of Micronycteris hirsuta. NCBI lineage: Eukaryota > Metazoa > Chordata > Mammalia > Chiroptera > Phyllostomidae > Micronycteris > Micronycteris hirsuta. The sequence continues at coordinate 262,806 of PVJI01000164.1, read as the reverse complement.
GTTGCATATGAAACACAGAGTTTATTCTTATGTTATTATTTATTAATTATTGCATTATTTTCCATGTGAACAACTGTATACCTATTTTTTCCCACCCTGTGTAACAATTTTTTTTCTCTATTATCAATTGAACATTTAAAAAGACTACCAGAGCCTGGCTGGTGTAGTTCAGTGGACTGAGGGCAGGCTGGGAACCAAGCAGTCCCAGTTCGATTCCCAGTTGGGGCACATGCCTGGGTTGCAGGCCAGGTCCCCAGTGAGGGCCATGTGAGAGGCAACCACACATTGCTGTTTCTCTCCCTCTCTTTCTGCTTCCCCTCTCTCTAAAAATAAATAAATAAAATCTTAAAAAAAAAATAAAAAGACTACCAGAAAACAACTTCACCACCTTGTTTTAGGGCTACGTGAAGTCTCTTGTTACAATCTAGCCTGCAGGGACCTCGGTCTCACAAGACATCAGATGGACCCGCTGCATGGAAGTCACCATAGTGTTTGAATCAGGTGGACAATAGGTGTCATGTCCGTTAGATGCCTAAGACGCACACGTTCTGTCAGAGGGCAGAATTTACAACCCATGGAATCCAGGAACTGGCCCCCAGAATGAGGTTTCTAGGGGCCCCATATTCTGGATCATACTGTGTTATTTCCTCCAGAGCAGAAGACCTGTTGTTGCACCTTGCACCAAGGATAACCAAGAATATTTTTCACCGTTTGGTGGGCCTCTGGATTTTGGAGGCAACAGTGACACATTTGAGCATGCTGCTTTGACCAATTCAGTGTGTAGCCCATAATGCAGCAGTTCTGAGTGACGGCCAAGTGAAAGAAGGATCTACAGCTAGTCCAGATTGTAGGCTATAGGCTAATCCAGTGAAGACTCTGCTGCCAAATGGGCCTAGTGACCCAGCAGGTCCAGTAACACCTGTCGTTTCTATGGTAAATAGAGATGTTGTACGGAGCCCATGGCAAACCCCAAAAGGATGACCACAGTGCACACCCTGATGGTTTATAGTAAAGCAGAGCCCTCTTTTCCAGACAACTGTTCTCCTTTTTAGAAACCGTCCCTGCCTTGCTAGTGGACCTCATAGAGAATGAATCCCTGGCCTTGGGACAGGAGCTGCCCGTAATTGGCTGGGTGCTATTATTAGACCACACAATTAGGCATGCACAGAAATACTTCATCACCATGTGGAAATGGTGTGCACAAAATCAGACTCAAGCGTACCCCAAAGGAACAATTAAGTCACATGTGCTGATGGCTCAGGCTCCTGTGGCACCTGCTCCTGCTGCATGGCCATCCTTCCTTCACTCAGTGCTAGGTTTTTATAGAGACCTCCCTGTGAACAAGTGACTGAGGAAAAGTCCAGTTTACAGATGTTTTTTTCTCATTGTACTGGCAAATTAAGAATAGAGCATTGCAGCTACAATCAGAAGTGTGCTAAAACAACAACAAAACAACAACTATGACAAAAACACCGGGGAAGGGAAATCCTCTCCATGAGCAGAACTCTAGGCAATACATCGCACTGTCCAGTTTGAGTGGTCTGAGAGACGGCCAAGATATGAATGGACCTATACTGCAAAATGGGTGATGGACAATGGTTTGGCTGGATCGTCAGGGATTTGGAAAGAAAGGAACAGAAGACTGACCTCATACAATGGCTCAGAGCATGAGGATATTTAGTTGAATGTTAAGTGCTATGTGAGTGCTCACAAAGGCACTTGCTGCAGGCGAAGCTCTTAATAATCAGGTGAAAAAAAAATAATAAATGCCTGTCATTATTAAGTGCCTGTCAGTGTCTGTCGCCCAATACCCAGGGAAGGTACTTGCCTTATAGGTCACTGTACACAAGACATGATAGCAAGATGGAGGCTGTCTATGGGCCCAGCAACATGGACTTCCCACCCCCAATTGTGGTCTGGACACCCCCATGAAGTGCTCAAGCTGTCACTAGCAGAAGCTCATGCTGGCTCCTGTTATGGCACCATTTGGTAGGGGCTGGGCACAATCCAGCCACCAGCTACACTAAACCCCTTCCATAATGGAGGGGCTGAGATGGTCTTCACTGGAATAGGCAGTTATTCTGGATAGTGATTTGTCTTCTCTGATTGCACTGCCTCTGTGAACATATACATCATGGACTTACAGATTGCCTTACTCACCTTCACGGTATCCCATACAAACTGCTTCAGACTTAGCAACTCATTTCACAGGAAAAAAAAATATAGCTGTAGGCTTATGCCAATGGAACTCACTGGTCTCACCACTAACATCTAGTAGCATCTAGCCTGAGAGAAAGGTAGCATGCCTCCTAGGGATTCAGTTAGGGTTCTGAGAGAACACCTTGTGAGGTGAAATCCCTGTTGCACAGGGTGCAGTATATGCTTTGAATAAATGACCAATATAAGGTGCTTTTTCTCCCAGAGCCCGAATCTATGGATCTGTAACTAAAGGGTGAAAATAATAGTGGTTCCTCTGTTACCCCTAATAATCCACTTAGAGAATTTCTGCTTCCTATTCCCACAACTTTCTGCAATAGGCACTTGTTAGAGAGCTTAGTTCCTAAAGAAAGAAAAACCATTGTTCTATTGAATTGGAAGTTGAGATTACCATCTGGCATTTTGGGCTCCTCATGTCACTGAACCAACAGACAAAGGAAGGGGTTACTGTACTTGGTTGGGGTGATAGATTCTGTTGACCTGTATCAGTGGCTACACAACAACGCTGGCAGGAAAAACTAGGTCTAAAACTGAGAGGATTCTCGAAGGCAGCTCTAAGTCATTTGTAATGTACAAAACCACAGGACTGAAAAAGAATTCATACCCTTACAAAAATGAAGGTTTGGGTCACCGCACTACTTAAAAACTCTGACCAGCTGGCCGAAGACAAGGGAAATGAAGAATGGGTGGCAGAATAAGGACTTTATAAATATCAGCTGTGGTTTTGTCACCAGTTCCAAAAAGAAAGAAAGTAGCAGATATGAATAGTTTCTTCCTCATTTGGGTCCATTCATTTACTTTCTCCTAATCCCCTATTATTTTTCATAAACAGTGTTGATGACACTTTACAATATATAGTCTTCAGTGAATAATCCAAAGATAATTATCACTCACAGGTAGACATGAAGAGTATTAGAGATTCGTGTCTCCATTCGGGAGTGAAGAGGTGGAGACATGTTTGCACAAAGGGAAGTTACAAGTTGCTAGACGGAAGCATGAGGTTGCTACTGTTGTAGGGTAGAAGGTTTACGACAGATAGAAGGGTGTATGTGGATACTTGGTAGTCAAAGGGAGGATCTGTGACAGTTTATTCACCTACTGTGTCTCAGCCTTTTATACTGTGCTCGGTGACACTCGGGCAGGGGATATGAGGACCACATTTCTAAGACACTTTTGACAGCTTGTTCTGGTTAGGTTCTGCCAGTGAGAGACACTGGGGAGATAGACTGGAGGACAGGAGGAGATTTTATTCCCTCCCTCCCGCAGCTGTCAGGTTCTCTACTGCACATAGATGAAAAGGACTGCAGCATCTCTTGGCACCCCGGGACAGCCGTGCGGTGCCCTCTCAGGAGTCGAGAGGTCGCAGCAGTCCCAGCACTAGCCAGGAGTGGGCCTCAGAGACCTGAGCCGGCTGAGCTGTGAGCTCAGGGGTCCGAGCACAACTGCATGGCTCCTGTCCACCAGCTTGGTACATACGCTGAGCAGGGGCCTCTTCCCCACACCCCACTCTGCGGCAGCTGTTCCTGACCTCTGCTCCCTGGTTCTGGCACCTCTGCCTCTTTCTCTTTTGTGTTCCCAGCCCCAGACGTGGCAGCTACTTCCAATTTACTAATCTCTGGGTTCACCATTCTATTTTTTTTTTCTTTCCTTTCAGAGTATCCATTCCTCGTATTATATCGCCTCCGTTTAACATAGCTAGTGTGGTTTCTCTTTCCCTAACTGAGCCTTGACAGCTACCAGCATATTATTTTTTTAACTTTTACCAGAATATATTTTTTAAGTTTATACTAAAAAATGTGGTAACATATAGCCAAAATGAAAATATTTAGTATTATGAATGTCTTTTATTACTCTGACTGCTTAAGAATTAAATCTCTAGAGTTCATCCTCTTTCTGTCCCTGGATCATGTGAAACTTCATTTTCCTTTGGGGTCACATAACCTATGTCAGTCTAGCAAGTGGCATTTTGCTCAGCTTCCAGTCTTCTTCCCGCAAACAGAGGAACAGGATATATGGTCCCCCTGGACCACTGAGAGCGAAGACCAAAAGCATTATTTAGCGGTGAGAGTCGGGAAGTCAAAACAACCTTTGTTTTTCCTTCAAAAATTGCAGTCTCAGCATGTGCCCATTACACAGAATGCTTTCCACTTCCTGGTTCGTGTGCTATAAAAACACAATGATCCACTTCCTGTCTCTGGGTAGAGGGGTCAACGTGGGTCAGTCTTTAGACTGACACGTGAACTTCCCAGTTCTATCAAATGTCATGACGAGAATGGGTGCCAATGCTTCTTGGAAGAAATTTTCTAAAGGACTCGCTCCCAAGAAAAACCGTCTTCCCGGAGAATGCAATCGCATTTACAGGCTTCCTAAAAGTTCTGGACGATGGAGGTAATGTCCATGAAACGGCGAGCAGAACAATGCGTTCCTCCTTCGCTTTCCACTTTGTTTCTGTGACAACCACCCCCGCCCCCATCTGCAGCTCTACATAACGACTTGAAGTAGTTTTCCATTTGTGGGCTCCTTTGTAAACTGACGTGAAAGAGGCCTGCTACTGGAGTTCCTATAATTCTAATGGATAAACAAGCAACGGCAAACTTTTAGAAACATGCTTTTCTGTCATTATTCAGCTCCTCCTGCACAGGTGGAGAAGGGAATGTTCCCCTGCCCTGGGAGACGGGGGCTTGGGTTTAATGTCATCCCTGCTTCAAGGTAATGCAATCTTTCACACTGTCATCATGGGCCTCCGTTAGCGTGTTTCCAAAAGGGTTCTTATTTTGAAAGAGGTCCTGGACTCTCCTTTAATTTGAGTCATGTTACTAGTCATGCCAACTTGAGTAATTGTCAGGCTACAGAAAAAAGTGGAGAGGGGGAAAAATCCAGCCATTTTAAAATATTTTGAAAAGCAAAGCAAAGGAGGGGAGGGACAATAGTATCATTTTGAATATGAACTGCTGTTTATCTTAAGAATGGTCATTTTGGCCATTGCCCTACAGATGAGGTAGAAGAAATATTTTCTGCATGATGAAACAGCAGAGGAACATTGAGAGAGGGTCCTGTTGTTTCCCACGGGGCTAGTCTTTCCAGAGGTACTTTGCCTAGATTTTGCCCCAAACCACAGGGACAGAATGAATTGCCCCGCTGAGAGCAGAGATTTACAATTTGGGAGAACCCAAAGAATTATTGGAGCCCAATAGAAATATGGTTTCCTCCAGGGAGAATCCGGTTCCCCTTCTCTGTTCTCCCACACTCACATCTGTTGTAATTATTTGCTTAGATCTGTCTCTTTGCTGGAAGGCAGGAAACATGTCTTATTCATCTTGGCGTAGGCCCAGCGTTAGCCAGTGCCTGGCACAAGATGGCTCAGTGAATGTTTATCAAGTAATGACTGAAAAAAGGAGGCATGCTTGGAAACTAGGTCTTAAATTAACCTCTGTAATGAAGCTGCCTGGATATTCAGAATGAAATTGTTGGCAGAGATTAGTTCAGAACATTCTTAAAGCACATTACCAAAAGTTTTAGGATTTTAGCAATAAGGAATGATAAGGATGTTGAAAATCCCAGGTCAAGAACTCGAAGACAGGGGAAGATAGTGGGCGGGGCTTTCTGCAGACTTCCTGTGTCTTATAACCCCTAGGACTTTACCTCTGAACGGGGTCTTCTATTCCCTCCCTGCCCTTTGAGTCTTAGGATGTCGACTGCTAAGATAACTCAAATGCATGATTATATGCACACACAGACATTTGTGCAAAATGTAACATCTTCTGACAATAAAAATATATATATATTTTAAAGTATAAAAACAAAACAAACAGAAACTCCAGGAAGCAAACAGTGAGGGAAAAAATGGTGACTAGTTGACGTCCTAAAACAACACCTATTCAAAATGATTGATTGTTTATTATCTAGAAAGAAAGAAAAGCTCTTTTCTTGTTCTGGATATGAGGAGGACTATCATAGCCAGATTGGAGGGGCTCCCCTGCATTGTTCCCCTCAGAGCCTCTTGATATTAACCCGCTCTGGAAATCAAGACCCCAGTGATTAGCAAGAGACTGAAGTGCTGCCTGAACATTTGAGATCACTCCAAATTATGTTCCCTTTTCTCAGGACAGACATCTGCTTTGGTTCGGATCATATCCTTGCCAGCTGCTCCCTCAGGCATTTGGGTTTTGTGCCTAACTCAGACAGGTGATTACAGCCTTATGAGATGGTAACCAGGTTGCCTGACATCAAAGTACCATTCTCTTTGGATTCCCTGCTCTTTGATCCTGTTGCCTGTACCTGTCAAGGATAATACACAGAAAGAAATCAAGAGAAGTTGTTCACTTATGAACTATAGATTTTTTTAAAAAAAACCCTAAATAAAACAGTGGTGAATCAAATCCAGCACCGGGTTGAAAGGATACACAGATAATGGGGAGCTTTATACAGACGCACTGGATGGCAGCACCTGAACCCTGACACCACTAAAAGTAGGACAACTAGGTTTCATGTGCCTCCTAACGCGAAACAAAATCAAGGGTACAGCACCGCCTCTGAAATATTCTTGCCTAAAATTTGGACTTTAGTCTAATTACACCTCTAGGTCTAACTACCAGTTAAAGAAAATGCAAGGGAAAGGAGACTATGTTTACAACCACAAGGATGCAATCAATCACATCTTGAATGCAGGAGGTTAAAAAAAAATGACCCCATTTCTTCATCAAAGCACAAGAAAAAAAAATTTAAAAGAAAGGGAGGGCTGTTGTAAAGAGACTTCTTAAAACAAACCAGCAATTCACGAAAATCCAGTATTTGAGGCAATTGAAGAAACTGAACTTGGATAGGTTGTTAGATGACTCTAGGAAATGAGTATTAATTGCTACTTTTGATAGATGTCATAATGGCATTGTGTTTATGTTTTTAAAACCCTTGCCGATTAGAGAGCCATATTAAAGTATTCGTGGGTAAAACAATAGGTTGTCCTAGAATTTGCTTTAAAACACTCCACCAAAAAGAGGAGGAATATAAAATAGATGAAATAAGAATGTTGATAATTATAGAATTTGAGCGTAGGTTATATGAGGGTTTGTTATGTTATTCTCTACACTTTGGAGTTTGTTTAGAAATTTCCATAACTAAAATGAAATAAAAATAAACACCTTAATCAAATTAGGGGGTTTCCAAAATGGGAAAACAATTTGACATTAAAAATACTTTATCACAACAAAAAGTTAAAGGGAAAAAATCATTTAAGCAACTTAATATATAGTCTTAATTTTAATAACAAAAATATTGGAAACAACAGAGTATATGTTAAATATATGATGGTTTCTTCACCCAATAAAATACCACACATTTGTTTAAAAAATAACGTTGTTAGGAGAATAACTAGTGACATGGAAAAATGCTCATAATATACTAAGTAAAATGTTTTCTTAAAACATTAAGGTGTGATTTCATTTTATACTAATATATGAACCAAAATGTGAGGATTGGTTATATGTGGGTTTGGGTTTGTTTGTGATCTTCATTTTCTTCCTTATAATTAGTTAAATTCTTTAAAATGTCTAAAGATAACACATATTACTTTTTTAATAAGGGAAAAGCACATAATGCTATTTTTTTATTTGGAACTCTTATGATCATTTTTTTCTGTTACAAATACACCTAAATAAATTCTTATCTTGCCAACATTTTCCATTTTGCCCAAACCTTAAGAGACTTGTCAAATGCCTTGTTGGAATCAATATCCATAGTGTTTGCAGTGTACCCAATGTAATAATATTATGGGAATAAAAATCAGAGGCCCTTTTGAAAAACAATGTTCATATTAAACACTTCAAGTTACCCTGAGATAATTATGTAAATTATATTTTAAAATACTTCCTTTTTTCCTTTTTATTGATTTATTGGGGTGACGTTTGTTAACATAATTATATAGGTTTCAGGTGCACGGTTCCATAATACATTACCTTTGTATTGCACTGTGTGTTCGCCATGCAGAGGCAAGTCTCCTGGCATCACTATCTGTCTCCCTCTTCCTTCCTCCCCCGCTCCCCAACCTCCATCCCCTGGCAATCATCACGCTGTTGTCCATGAGTTTTCTCTCTCTTTTTTTCTTTTTCACTCAATCCCTCCACCTCTCCAGCCCTCTAATCCCTCACCCCCAGGTGTCAGCCTGCTCTCTATCTATGAATCTGACAGTAGACAAGATTTAGAAGCAGCCCAGGTGTCCATTAGTAGATGAGTGGATTAAAAAGCTGTGGTACATTTACACAATAGAATACTACTTGGTCATAAAAAAGAAGGATATCTTACCCATTGTGACAGCATGGATGGACCCGGAGAGTACTATGCTAAGTGAAATAAGGCAGTCAGAGAAAGATAAATACCACATAAAAAAAAAAAGATAAATACCACACGATTTTACTTGTGTGGAATTTAATGAACAAAATGAACTATTTTACAACTCATACATGTGGCACGAACTCTAAGAAAATACAAAAATGGAATCAGTTTTTATATTGCAGGAGATAAAGAAATTTTCTCTTTTTAATTTTTGTAATGTTTTTATGAAGAACAAGAAACTATGTAGTATGTTTTAGAAGGACTTGTATCCAAAGTAAATTAAATTATTAAAATTGCAATAAAAGGGGTAGCTCCCCTCCCCCCAAAATGTAGTACTTCATGAGATGCTACTTTGCTGCAAAAGTATGAGATCAACCCATAGTTTTCTTAAACGATAAATAAATTATTAAGAAAGAGAATTAAGCTTTATGCTGAAAAATGTTTCTAAAAATCCATTTGTTGAATGTACCATGCACTTATAATTCTGAAGAACTGAGAAGAGAAAAAAATGAAGTAAACTAAAAGGAAATGAAGCATCTTCCTAAATTGCATGTTTTCCAAAATTCTGTCATTGAGCCTGATGCTTCAGTTTCATTCATAAATTAGATTGGGCATCTCTCTGTGAGTGGATCTGTTTTATGTGCAGCCCGATCATTAAGTTTGCATGGTAGGTATAAACTTGTTTACAAAAGGTTGTTCGCTGAGACAAGTCACAGTTTTGTAATTAACTTTAGAAGTAAGCTTCGGAGATAGTATTGAGCTGAAGCTTATAATGAAGGAACAGCACGCAGACCCACTGCCCTCCTGCAGTAACGACACCCCTCACGTAGCATCGAGACTATGGTGACCCTGGGGGGCGCATAGCCTAACGAAAGCCAATCAGCCTGCAGGCTAAAATGATAAATAAAATGCAGATATATTATTTACCTTTGACTATTGACCTTCCTCCTTTATTTAGTGTTGTGCATCCCTGAAAATACAGAAGTATGTTCGAAATACTCATTTTCCAGCTGACTGAGGTGGACTCAATATGAGAGGATTCTTCACTGATGTGACCTGACAGTTGTATGACACCATATTCTACACTTTTCCTCTAATGATAGAAATACACTGGTTCAAATTCTCATATACTCTAAGTTAAACGTATCTAATTTCTTCATGAATTATTAAACTGCTTTTTTAGATGAATAGGCGTTACCCTATGTTTTCTCATCCTTGTAGCAAAGGTTCCAAACCACTGGCTGGAGAAATGTATAATATTGAAAGTAAAAATTAGTCATACTGAAAGTTTCAACTTGAGCCAAGTTCTGACTAATACCATAAGACTTATATTAATAATAGTATCGTTTATTCATTTAATTCTGGTGAATGCAAGAGCTACAAGATATATCAAAGAACCTAACAAACTGTCATTTTTTTCAGTATTCCTATAAAACTTTTGATAATGTTATATTGGCATGAAAACATCAATTTTAGAAACGAGTAAAGCAAAACATTTAGCCTACTCTTTTTTATGGTAATAAATTTTAAAACAGAGCCATAGATGCTGGTCTATAAGATAGGCTATTACAAAACATAATTCTTTAGGGTTGAAGCTTTTATTTCCTGCCAATCTAAAATTCACTGGGGAAATGAAAATGAACACACACACAGTGCAGTGAGTAGCACCCAGGGTCAACATCACATTCTTTTAGAGTAGAATGATTATATCTGTTACCAAGTTGTTCACATTCTATTTCTATTCACAAAATTTGAGATAGTTCTTTTCAACCAGACACTAGCCTTTCTAGGAGAATTGCTCCAGAATCTATAGTTCCAGCCATGCCCTCTCTTCCTTTAAATGACCTACACAGGTCATGTGCACACCTAGATGCACACCTAGAGCTCATTGTCCTCACCCTAGTCCCAGCCCACTTCTCGCAGGACTCCTAGTCGGAGAAAGTGGCATTGCCATCCACGTAGTCATGTGGTTGTGAAGGTTGGACATTTTCCCTTACTGCCCACACTTAATTAGGCACTAAGTCGCAGAAAGCTGAAGAAACATATCTCAAATTTATATATTCTATTATATTTTCCATGGCTTTGTTCTATTCAGGTCATCCTTTCCTCTCAAGAATAATATTTTGAAGGACTCTGAGCTGACTTCTGTTTCTGGCCAGCATGAAGCAACAGTAACTGAATTTACCCCTCCTCCTGAAACAGCTAAGCAACTGAACAAGTATATGAAGCAACGGTTTACAAAACTTTAGTCATCAGGCAACCACATACAATGATCCCTGAGAGACGGGAAACAAAAAAGGTAAGCCCCGCGATGGCCGTGGATTTCTACCTAGAGAGAGTTTCCAGGCTTGGCACAGGGAAGGGGACACCAAGTAGAGTCTGACCTTCTCTCTGAGTTGAGGAGACAGACCTGTGTGAGGAAACAAAAGCATTCACAGAGGAGATTACCAGAGAAGAGCTGGATTTCTGCAGAGAGCAACCATTGGTGTTCAGCTCATTGTTGATCACTACACGCAGGTGATGAAACTACCTGAGGCCAGGTTTAAAAAAACCTGAAAATATTAAAGGCAACAACACTCCAATCCCACATGGACTGTAGAAAGTATATGTTTCCATTAACCAAATTAGAAAACCTCATAATTCATAGGAACATTAGTTAGAGTGTTCAAAAGGGTTTTGCCCCAGTAATGGGGAAAAACTAGCCCTAGACTGAACATTGCTTGGTCTTGCCTAAGAAAGTTTTCTAGAATGTGCCACCCAAAAACAAAAGCATGCATATTCTGTGTAAGGGCACCTGATTTTACCAATGCTATCCATACTCTGAGCCATAAAACAAGACTCACTGAGTTTAAGAGAATTCAGGTCACACAAAATATATTTTTTGACTACAATGGAATTAAACTAGACACCAACAACAAAAAATTTTTTGGAAAATAAAATATTTAGAAACTAAATACACTGATAAATGTCTCATGGGTCAAAGAAGAAATCAAAAGGGAAATTATTCTGAATAAGAAAATAAAAAATGCAGCATCAAAAATATGAGATGCTGCCAAAGAGGTATGTAGGGGGAAATTTATACATTAAACATGTACATTAGCAAAGAAGAAAGTTTCATCCCAATGATCCCCAGCTTTTCCCTAAGCTATTTGAAAAAAAGAATTAAACCCAAAGTTAACAGAAAATAAGTCATAAAAATCACAATGGAAAGCTATTAAGAGAAAAAGAGGGAGAAAATTATAAAACTAAAGCTGGTTCTTCTTAGAAGATCAATAAAATTGATAATCATCTATCATTATTAATCAGGAAATAAAGGGAGATGAAACAACTTACCAGCACCAGGGATGGAGATGACACCACTAAGTAGATATTAAATAATAAGCAAAGGAATACCTGAATGATAAGTGTGGCAGCTTAAATAAGAACTAAAGAGATTCCTTGAAAGACACAAACAAAGAAAAGTCACTCAAGAAGAAATAGATAGCCTGACTATTCTTTTATGTACTAAGGAAATTGCATTCTAATTTTAAAACTTTTCCAAAAAGAAAATTCCAGGCTCAGGGGACCTCATAAGTTAATTCTCCTAAGCATTTAAAGAAATGGTATCAATTCTACACAAAATCTCTCAGGAAATTGAAGAAGAGGAAATGCTTTTCAACTTCTCCTATGAGGCCAGCATTACTCCAGAAGACCAGAAAAAGACATTAGAGGAAAAAAAATACTGACTAAAATCTTTCATGGGCAAAAATTTTAAACAAAATGTAGCAAATTGAAACAAAAAATATACAAGATGGATAACTCAGTAGAGTTTATCCTAGGAATGCAAGGTTGGTTTAACATTTGAAAATCAATCAATGTAATTTAGCAGAGAAACAGAGGTAAATAATATCATTTCAATAAACATAGAAAGATCACTTTACAAAAACCCAATATTCATTAATGATCAAATTTTTTGTTAAATTGGAACAAAAAGGAACTCTCTCAACATAATGACAGCATCTGTAAAAACCTACAGCTAGTAACATAGTTAATGATAAAGACTAAATATGCGCCCCATGAGATCAGGAACAAACCGAGAATGTCTTCTCTTTCCCACTTTTATTCATTGTCCTGAAGGCTTTAGCCAAATGTTTAAGACAAGAAAAAGAAATAAAAGGCATCCAGATTAAAAAGATACACATAAAATTATCTTTATTAGCACATCATCTATGTAGAAAATACAGTGGAATCTACACAAATGCGACTAGAACTAAAGAGTAAGTCTGTCAAGATTGTAGGATGTGCAATCGATATGCAAGGTTCAGCTGTATTTCTATATCCTAGCAACCGCCAGAAACTCAAATAATTTTCAAAGGAACAATATAATTGATAATGTCATAAAGATAAATTTGACAAAAGATGCCCAAAACATGCACTGAAAACTACAAAATATTGCTGAGAGAAATTAAAGAATTTTAAATAATGAAATATATCATGTTTTTTGAATGGAAGAATTTTAAAAACTTACTAATAAGAAAACAACCAATTTAAAAATCCTCAGAAGATTTGGCGCACACACTTGACCAAAGAAGATAATAATTAGTCATTAGGGAAATGCAAATTAAAACCCTAATAAGATATCACTTCACACTCCCGAGGGTGGCTAAAATTAAAAAGGCTCATGAATCCAGCTGTTGGCAGGGTATGGAACGATGGGAACTCTCATACACTGCTTTTTGGAATGTAAAATTATACAACCACCTGGGAAAACAATTTGACCATTTTGTAAAATGCTCAACATACATATACCATTGACCTGGCCATTCTACTCCCAAGTATTTACCAAAAAGAAATGATAGCAAATGTTCATACAGAGTCTTGCATATAGATGTTTACAGCAGTTGTATTTGTAATAGCCAAAAATTGGAAATTGGAAACAACCCAAATGTCTATCTATAGGTAAATGGATAAACAAATTGTGGTATATTCATATAATACTAATACTCAGCAAAAACAAACAAACAAACAAAAAACCTGCTGACGTAGTCAATAACATGGGTGAATATTAAAATAATTATGCTGAGGGAAATAAGCCAGACAAAAAATTCTAGAAAACACAATCTATAGTGACAGAAGCAGATCAGATGAGTTATGTGCAGTTTATTATACATCAATTATACATCAATAAAGCTATTTTTTTTAAAGGCTTCTAACAGATCTCCATGATTACAGTCATTTTCTGAGTTACCAAAGTGTCAAACGTGAGAGTGAATAAGTCACCGTGGATGTCCAACCCAGGCAGCCTTCAGACGACCCCTGCCTCACTTACAACTGTGGGAGTCCCACGGTGAGAGCCACGGAGCTGAGCCTGGCCTGGTCAGCCCACAGAACTATGAGCCACTCATTTTTTAAGCCACTAATTTTAGGGGTGATTTGTCACACTGAAATAGATAAAAACCAAAACAGTGGGTTTCAAAGTTTGTTAAATTTTTTTTCACAGCAAAATCTCTTTTATGTCCAGAATCTTATGGTTAACTGAATATAACAAACAAATAAAAGTAATAGTGCTTTGGTTAAGGTGGGAGTGGGGAAGCCTAGACTCCCCCTGCCCAGGCTTCTCTGGGTGCTTCCTGTGAGCAGCTCTGTGTGACACAGCCTTGCCCTAGAAGGTCTCCTTTTCCGGGGTGGGGGGGATGGGTCACTGAGGACAAGAAGACTAAGGGACGCACACAAGTTACCTCTAACGGAACCCTCGATCTCTTTGCTCACAACTAACTCCACCATGATCCTGAGAATAGAAGAATGTGAGATGCAAACCCAAAGTATCAATTGTTAAATCAGAAGAAATGTGTGAAGAAAGAAATCAGAAAAGCATAGTGTGTACATGTTGACAAACCTAACTGATAATCAATTTTTTTACCCAAAATTAAAGCAAATATTGGGTATTTGACCTGAAATTTCCATAATGTTCATTAGTATTTGTTTTCTGCAATCTATATTGGCCATTTATGGATTTGGAATACATAAAGGCAACCCAGGATATGAATATCAGATACATATGCTAAACCAAAAATATAAACAATTTATTAGTTTTGTAAACAATTTATTAGTTTCAGTGAATAAACACACCACATCCTGTATCTCCTGCCAAACCAACTGAAGGCTGTGGGAATATCTAATTCCTTTGAACAGATCCTTTCTCCCTTTTTTCTTTTTGTGCTAATGGTACAAAGATGGTATAATAAATGCTGTGAAAATGGTCTTCCTAGAGCACATTGAAATAAAGTGATCCGTTTTTAAACTTTTCTTCAGGTTTGAAATGATTATGCTGATAAGTAGTTAAGAAAGTTCTATAAGGGACACGCTTCCAAATAACGTGATGGATTTATTTCAGATTAACATGAATCCTAAAAACAAACACAGACACAATATACTGTAGAACTTGGCTATAAATTTTAGTGAATGGTTCCCTGAGCTATAGCAGTACAATGTTTCCATGGCAAATATTTGAGTGTTGAGAGGACCATTTCCTAAACAGAGGTGTGACTTGGGATGGGGTAGAAGAGCCAGACCCTTGCACAGCAGAGTTGCTGTTCTCTAAATACAAGAGCAGCCAGGTTCTGATCAACTTCCGTGTTCCATCTCAAGCCAAGACTTACTAAGTTGGGTCCCCTACTTGGTATTTTGCTACTCTGTTTCTGTGGCTGCCATTGAGTTCCAGAGTTACACAGCAAGAGATATTTTATTAGATTTTTTTTATTAGAGTAGACTAAATGAATGCAAAAGAAATGCTATCAACTTTTTAAACTAAAATTATAAATCAGAATCATCGTATAAAGGATTTCTTTCAAAACTCTTCAATTTACAACTGCTTCTACCCAAACGAAGATGCTTTTGAAAGTATGAATGTAGTAGAATACAAAATCGAAGATGTCAGCTTATTGACAAAGATGTTAGCTTATTTTACCTTCCAGCATGTGAGAGTATAAAACCTCGTCCCATGTGTTGTTTTTTCTTCAATGTGCACATTTGAAAGAAAAGAAAAATTGTTTAAATCAGTAACGCTGCAGTTTGAATGAATAAAGTTTTAGTTTCAAAATAAAACTCATAAGCAAATAACCCATTTATTTGCATGGTTCAAGTTTATATTATTATAAACAAGGCTTATTACTCAATCTTTATCTTGTTGAAGCTTTCATAGCTCTTCTTCATGTCAGCAGATCACATGTTTCTCAGGCCTTTGTTTTGAAAAGAATCTTGCACTGGCTGGTGTGGCTCCGTGGACTGAGCACCAGCCTGCAAACCAGGGGGTTGCCAGTTCGATTCCCAGTCGGGGCATGTGCCTGGGATCCAGGCAAGGTCCCTGGTGGGGCGCAGGGGATGCATGAGAGGCGGCCACACGTTGATGTTTCTCTCCCTCTCTTCCCCTCTGTCTATAATTGAATAAGTTTTAAGACATTTTTAAAGAATCTTAATCAAGATTAAAAACAATAGCACACATCTCTTAAAATCCAAACATAATTATAAAAAGTATTTAAGTGGGATTAGTACTATTAACTCTTTAATGCAAATATTGCTTGAACATTCTATTAATATTTACAAATACAAGGGTAGGCAAAAGTACGGTTACAGCTGTTTTTATGGAAAAGGATGTGCGGGTTATGATTATTACAATCACTTTATTACTATGTTTCACATGTTCACAACTGTAAACCAATTTTTGCCCACCCTGTCTGTACATAGAGATGTAAGAGAAACTGAGTCTACCTGTCTTCAAGTAGACTAGAAGTGTCTGAACCTATTACTTACCAATACAGATGGGTGATGGAATACAAAATAAGCTAAAAAACACCTTTCAAAACTATGCACATTCCCTTACCATATCAGAATGGGGATGGGGAGATGCAAATGCTTGGAAAAATTCCCTCGCTTAATCAGAGAACCCCTTCCTCTTGTTATATTCTCTCCCTGAGCACTCACACCTAACCATCTTTGTGACGAGCTCTACAAATGGGATCAATAATAATAATGATAATATAATAATGACAATATCTTATGTTAAATGTCACTTTGCTATTTACGAAGCCCTTGCAATCAACTATGTCATTTGAACCTCACGACAACTCTATGAAGTGGGGGTAGCAGCTATTAACCTACTTTGCAGCTGAAAAAATGAGGGCCAGAGAAGAGAAGAGAGGGGCTTTCCCTAGTTTCAGCTGTACATTCCAGAGCTGGGGACTAGAACAGAAACGAAGGTTATCTGATGCTCAGTTCAGTTCTCTGTCCCTTGGACAATACAGTGCCCAGTGCCCTGAGATGGTGTTTCCTAATTAAAAAAAAAAACAAAAAAAACCCCACACTTGTTCAATTTAAGTACAAGTCAACTTATTGATTTTGTTCCCTCTTATATTGTCCCAACTTCTGAGTTAAGACTTCTAAAAACATGAAAGGAAACAAAAGAAAGAAATTTATCTGCCTCAACACATAAAATTTGAGCAAAATATAGATTTAAGAACACTCTTAGGCGTAGATTCACCAAAGGAAACCAAGCAAAGAAAGTGGTGTAACACGATGCTGTATTTCAAAAATAAATGGCTAGAGAAAGAGAAATTCCAAGAAAAACAAGAGCTGATCTAATTCAGCCCTTAACCCTAAAATCAGACCCCAAAAGTCATACTAGCTTCAGAAAATAAATAGAAGTACTCAGCCTTAACCCTCGCCCAGAGAGGAAATCACACTGAATTTGGTGGGAACCATGTAGTCTTCTACGCCATAACAGAGGCAAACCCGGACAGAACCTCCCAAACAAGAACAGAATGAACATAAATGTAACTGAAACTCTGAAAGCATAACACAGCAGAAGAAAAAAAGAGGGGGAGGGAATGAGGGAGGAATAAAGGACAGAAAAGACCTAGAAGGAAATTATTAACATTTGCTTCATGCCATTGCATAAGTTAATAAGAACATGAATTCAGCAGACTATGAGTTCAAAGATAAGATGATAAAACAACAGAATGAGAGTAAAAGAAAGATTTGACTGGGACTATATCATAGAACTAACTGATAAACTAGAGATTGGCAAGGAATAGACACCACTGAACGTGAAATTTTAGAAGACACAATACAAATTCAGTTAGAATAGCACTAATAAATATGGAGAAAATAAAAGATTAAAATCCCAAGTAATAGTGATTGGTGTTTCCATGCTAGAGAAACTACAAATGAAGCTGTGGTGAAAGATATAATAGCAAAAGAAGACCCCCACACCCTCACCCCAAGGGAAGGAAAACACTGGATATGCAAATCAGTTCCAAGAAAATTTGATAGATAGAGAGGACTCAATATAGACACTACCTCAGTTAGCTACTGAACAGCAAGGACAAAGAAAGAATTCTTTACAAGGCCAGAAAAAGATATAACTACTATGATGGCTAAGTGTATGTATCACCTTTTCTGGGCCACAGGGTGCCCTGATATTTGGCTAAACATTGTTCGGGGCCTATCTGTGAGGCTGTTTCTGGATGATATTAACATTTGAATGGGTAGACTGAGTAAAGCAGATTGCCTTTTCCCCTGTGGATGGCTCTCATCCAATCAATCGAAGACCTGAATAGAACAAAAAGGCTGAGTAAGAGGGAACGCCTCCAGCCTGATGGATGGAGCTGTGACATTTATCTTTTCCAGCCTTTGGCCTGGGACTGAAACACTAGCTCTTCTGGGGCCTGGAGTCTGCCAGCTCTCTGAGTAGACCTCACACCACCAATTCCACTGCTTCTCCGGGCTGTGGACTCAGACTGGAACTACCCATCGGCTCTCCTGGGTCTCCTGCTGACCACGTACAGGTCTTAGGACTTTTCAGACTCCATAATCTCATGAGTCGATTTCTTATAACAAATTGTTATATAAGTCTCTTATATGTAGGATATATATCTTAATGGTTCTGCTTCTCTGGAGAACTCTAATACACCTACAAAGATGAAAAAAATCAAACTGGCCTGCTCCCCTATGTCTTCACAGTAGATGACTAGAGAAATAGCCACAAAATTCTAGTGAATAGAAACTGATCAAGAGCATTTATTCAGTCATAATATCTTTCTAGGATAAAGACAACAGCAGGTCCTTTCAAACATGGGAAGGTCAAGGAACACGGTGCCAACGTGCCCCTTAGAAACAGCCTCTCAGAACGCAGCCCACACAAATGAGAGACGAATCAAAGTAAAGATCAAAGCGGTCACAGCACCAAGAACGGTGGAGAACCACACTTTCACTTAAACAAAGAAGTTACACTAAAACATTGAAATTGTAATAACAGAACGTAAACATTATAAATCAGAAGAATTTAGAAATAATAATGTAGTTAACAATATTTGAGAGATGGGCAAAAGGGAGATGGAAAATGACAATACTAATATTGTCATTTTACACCATGTATATTTGAGTTAAAAATTCTTTTAAATGTTCATCACGACCTCTTTTATAACCTTAGATATTTAGAAAATATCCGTAGCAGAGAAGAAACATTTACTTGAAGTTCACCAATTCTCCCAGTTGTGTTTTGTTTTACTTTTCTTCTATTAAATACAAAGCTTTTTTAAAAATTGAAAATAGCACTTATATCATGATGCTGTTTTTACAAAGTATGTTTATTTGCGTGCATGCATAGAAGGATGCATATCTATCCAGCATTAACTGTGGCAATTTCTGGGTAATTCACTCCTACTTTTCATTTTTACTTTCCTAAATAGTCTGAATAACTTTTAAAACAATAAAGAAATTTTTCTTTGAAAAAATACTAGAGGCTAATAGGCAAAGAGCTTAACATTATAGGAATATACCCAATAATTCTTTCTTCTATTCTTTTACAAAATTTTCAATTTCTAAAAATATAAAGTCACTCCCTAGCTATTGTCATGCTATTAAAAATTTGACACATGCTTAAAATTATTTTCAGGTAGCTTACCCTGCATTCTCTCCCAATAGAGAAAACTAGAGAATCTTTAGAAGGATGAAAAGTAGACCTCTTACTCCCTTCCACTTGAAACATACATGACTACAGCACCTGCATTTCACCTCCATAGTAAATAAGGAAAAATTACCCAGATATTGCCTTAAAATAGGTAGACTTCATACAAGTGTGGGAAGAGGCAGCAGGCAGTCCTAGGTCTGCATACAGACTCTCTCATTTTCTAGTGTGACCTTGGCAAATTGTTTTTCCAATTCTCCAGGATCACTACTGAACGTGATACATGACAGTAAGAATTAAACAGATGTGAAAATAAATGGGCACATAGTAGATCCTCAAGAAATGATAACTATTGTTACTTTCAAAATAAGTTGTGATTTAATTTAATTTAAAGGAAGGATTGGAGGAAACACCAAATTAGAGAACATTCCAGAAACCTCCCATAGCACCTATTCAGTTCTTTGTGTCTACGGCGGGGGTATGAGGGCCCCTCTCAGGGGCACTGAGCATGGCCAGTTCCCACAAGGAAGATGCCTCTTTCCTCCTCGGCACCATGTAGACCCGCACACAGCTTGGCCCACCCTGGACTCAAATAGAAAGGAGGCTTCAGTTCATTCTTTCATTTCATGGTATCAGCTTTGTAGCAAATATCTAGATTAATTTTTATGGGCCCTTAGAATAATGTATCATTTGCCAAGTTGTAAAGTGCAATCAGGTTGTCTGATTTCTCAGAAACCAGGCTGGTGAGATAGTGCCGAGCCTTTCCGGGTAAATGAAGGACTGAAATGAAACCCCTCCTAGCCCTTCACTGAACCATGGCCCTCCAGGGTGTAGCTGCATGCATCCCCAGGCTGGAGAAACACTCTGCCGCCCAGCTCTCAGGGTGTGCACTTCTCTGCCATGCCTCCTTGTCAGGAGGGCATTTATAGGGCACACAGTTGTCCAAAGAGGAATAATTCCTTACTAAAATAGGCAGCATACCTTAGGCCTGGCTTTTGTGAGGGAAGAATAAACACACACTTTGTGGAGATTAAAGGAAAGAAAATAGTGTGTTCTGGTTACAGGTCCAAGTCCAATCTCTTAGGCTCACAGAGCCCATCCTCTGAGTCATCAGTACCACGTTTACCAGGTGTGAGAGCATTCTCTCAGCTCAGGGCCTAATCCTGGAACAGCCTAGAGGGCAAACCCGCCCTGAATGGCGTGGCTCAGTGGGTTGGACGCTGTCCCACAAATTGAAAGGCAGCCTGCTTGATTCCAGGTCAGGGCACGTGCCTCAGTTGCAGGCCGGGTCCCTGGTTCCTCTTGCACATTTATACTTCTCTCCCTCTCCTTCTCCTCCCCCTTCCCCTCTTTCTAAAAATAAATAAATAAAATCTTTTAAAAAAGAGAGAGAGAATAAACTCCCCCTCCCCAGGAGTTGACGGTTTTATACACACATGCATGTATATACAAGATCTGTCCAAAAGGTATCCAGCCACGTAGTATGAAAAATGGAGACATTTACTGAAGAAGATACAAGATACAAGAACCATTGTACATAGGACAATAACACCTCAGTCCCCTTCGAAGCAGGCACCTCAGGATATCACATAGTTCTCCCAAAGCCACCAGTTACCCCGTCATATTTTCCTGAATCTCATCGACCGTCTGAAATCTCTTCCCTTTCAAAGGTGATTTTAGTTTTGGGAAAAGCAGGCAGTTGCTGGGCACCAAAACTGGTCACCTGGGTGATTCAATGTTTCATAAAAAACCTGCATGAGACCTGATGCATGAGCAGACGCGTTGTCATGATGAAGCTGCCAACCACCAGTTGCCCGTTGCTGCAGCCTTCTGAATCATCCAGATAGTTTCTGCAGAGGAATGTTCAAGCTTAACACAAAATTTGATGCAAATTTGTTGCTCTACTTGCTCAGTCATTTTGAATGTGATGGCCATACAGTACACATGCTCACTCAATGGCGCCTATCGCCCCCACTGACTAGTAGAGTGAAGTCATCATTGTTCACACATGCACATTCCAGTCCACTCTCCTTGGCTGCCAGGTTACATCCGTGTCACACAAACCATTCTCATTATACTAAGAATGGCTGGACTTTTTCTGGACAGACCCCATATATTAGGTCAATAACTACTGTAATTATTTTCCTCCCATTAATTTGGACCTTTGTCTTCTGTTATTATGAAACAATGTATGAACAAAACACAAAAGCACTTAGTACTGCCTTATTAGGTGCCCTGAAAAAATCTGGACTCCGTTTTGTGTCAGAATCTGATATGAGGAAGGGCCTCGGGCCTAAGTATTAGGTTGGCCAAAAAGTTCATTTAGCTTTTTCTGTAAAATAAAAGACATGTTTTTCATTTTCAACAGACACTTCATTGATTTGGATATTTTGAGTATGTGGGCTATCTCCTGCTGTTGGCTCCTAGTGGGCAGAGGCCAGGGGTGCTGCTAAACATCTTTCAATGCATAAGACAGCCCCACAGCAAAGAATTATCTGGACAAAATGTCAACAGTACTAAGAAACTTCACAAACCACTTTTGACATGTTCGATCAGTCACAGCACTTTTCCACACACTGCACGAATCTTTTTTGTGTGTGTTTCAGTTGCATTTTTACCTTTCTTGAAATAATAAAGCATAATACACTGAAAATGTTGCATATCTTCTTCCATCTTCAATATTAAAATGGCTTCACAAAATTCACCAATTTTGCCCTGGCTGATGTAGTCCAGTGGATTGAGTGCCAGCCTGTGAACTGAAAGAGCCCTTGCTTGGGTTGCAGGCCAGGTGCCCAGTTGGGTGTGTTCAAGAAGCAACCAATGTTTCTCTCCCTCTGTTTCTCCTTCCGTTCCCCTCTCTCTAAAAATAAATAAATAAAATCTTTTTTAAAAAGTTCATCAGCCCGGCTGGTGTAGCTCAGTGGATTGAGCGCGGGCTGGGAACCAGAGGGTCCCGGTTCGATTCCCAATCGGGGCGCATGCCTGGGTTGCGGGCCAGGTCCCCAGTGAGGGCCATGTGAGAGGCAACCATACATTGTTCTTCCTCCCTCCCTTCTCCTCTCTCTGAAAATAAATAAATAAAATCTTTAAAAAAAAAATTAAAAAAAAAAAAGTTCATCAATTTTGATTAGTTTTTGAAAGTACACTGACATGACAGGTGTCACAATACAATCTAACAAAATTGTTTCAAATGAAGTTAAAGACAATTAAGCTCTAGTAGAACCATCCTATGGAAAAAACTCAATGAACTTTTTGGCCAACCTGATACTAAAGGCTGGGAACTACTTCCACAGCATTTCTTATGTTTTGTCCTCCGCACACATCTTCCTGAATGGTGGACTCTTCAGGTAGGCTACAGTCTCTATTTTATTTCTCTTTAAACTGTACAAGGCCTGGCCCTAACAGGGGCTTAATAAATGTCCAGGGAATAAAGGAATTGCTATGGAAATAATTACAACTTTCCAAATGGATTCTTTACTTCCAACCTCTTTTTCCATGCCATTTAATGCTGCATTGCCAGCTCTCTCCCCCACAAATATTTCAGTCCTCATTCAGAAATCCTCATTTGGCTTCTATTTGCCTCTAGAGAAAAGGCCTGGCTATCAAGGCCATACAAACCTTTCCCAGTATAGTATTTCTACAGTTCTCTTCACATTTCCTGGGTACCTATGAAACGCACCCACTCTCTGCTCACACCACCGCACACCCCTGCGCGCTCCCAGGGCACCTTGTTCTGCTCCCTGGAACCCCCTTTCACTATCATCCCTGCACATCCAAATTCTGCCTTGCTGGGTTTTGAGACCTAGCAGAAACAGGCCCTCAATAAGTGATAAGCAGTCACTGATATTTGGGAAGTTAACTTCTTCTCTCTTATTATACTCTTTGGGTACAGAACGATATACAGTAACAGCCTCCAGAATTGAGGGAGAGCTTGGGCAATCTTTCTGTAAAGTTTCGTTATAGGAATAGCTTCTGTATTAGAGTTCTCCACAGAAACAGAACCCACAGGTATGTGGAGAGAAAGAGAGAGAAGAGAGAGAGAGAGAAGAGAGAAGGGGATTTTAAGGAATTGGCTCATGAAACTGTGGAGACTTGGTAAATCCAAAACCAGGCTGAAGATCCAGGAAAAAGTGCAAAGTCTTCTCTGCTGGTAGAAGTTCTGGCTCAGGGGAATCGGTCTTTGTTTTATTCAAGCCTTTTACTGATTGGACAAGACCCACACACGTTATAGAAGGTAATCTGCTTTACTCAAAGTTCACCAATTTAAATGTCAATCTCATCCAAAAAAACAATTCAGAATGTTTTACCAACTATCCAGGCATTGTGGTCCAGCCAAGTAGACACAGGAAATTAACCATCACAGCTTCTAAACCCCCAGTATAGCCTCCTCCCACTACCACCATTACCAACCACAAAAAGGGAGTTTCTCTTGACTCTTGGAATTTTCTTACTTTTATTCTAGAGCCAGCACTAAAACTAGCCCATGGATATTAGGCTCCTCCCATAAAATGTGGACACAGAAAGGCAGAGGGTATGAGGGAAAGGGTGGGGTGGAGGTTCCCCTTAGCACAGCTGAAATATACCCTTGCTTTTGAGAGTAATACTAAGAGAAGTAAAAGAAATAATCACCAAAAAAAATCAAACAGCATAAGTTGCTACATTCCTACAGAAGAGACTTCTGGTTCTACAATTGCATATTCTTTTGTAGTTGCATAGGCCTGGCTACACCTGCCTGGGAACCAAACAATTCCTCTTTTCAGTTTCTGTGATTGTTTCTTTTTCTTCCCCGACCTTTTGTTCACTCCTCCTCCCTCCTGAAATTGGGGTGGAGACATCTGCAGGCAGCCCTTCCTAGGAAGGTTAGGCAGCTGAAGTTTAACTGAAGCCTTTCCAGAAAAACACCTCCAATAGCAGAGCAGGATGAACTAAGAACCCTGAGGATGTGAGTGAACTAAGCCTGAAGCAGCCAGAAAGCTCAACACTTACATCAAGTCTCCTGTTGGACTCAGCAACCATACAAATTTTACATCCTACACAATAATGTGCCCGAGTCTGCTTTAATATGAAATTTCTAAATTGCATGGCAGCAAATAGAATGGAAGCTGTAAGAACAGGCCCCACATCACAGCCTGTGTCTGTGGATGGCCCTGTGGCACCTGGTGCTGCCAGGTGAGAAACAAGCTTTGGGGAAAGGGCACTGGTAATGGAGACCTCAAGGAGAAAGGCAGAGAGAGGAGACACCGAGAGTGTAGTTGGTGAGCACCAAAGCAACTATGCAAAGCCAGAGGACATATTTGCATTTGTGGGCAGGCTCCTCCAGGAAGTGGGAGCAGGGGCAGAGCTGGGAGAGCAGGGCTGTGGGGATAGATAAATGAACAGGCTGTCCTTGTTCTTCCCAGGGAGGCGCTAATCCCCTTTCTCTTCCGACCAGGAAGGCTGCCTCTGTGCCCACAGCAACCTTTCCCCCACTTCCTCTTTCCTATTCTGATCCTTAACCTCACTTTTGTTACCCCTCCACTTGCTTTCTTTATTTCTTCTTCCACCGTCCCCCTAATCCAAATGCAAGTTTTATTAGTGTCTATGTGTTGAGGGGTGGGCAGTGGAAGGGACCAGGGTCGTGGTTGTGTCCTCTCTTCTTAGAGAAGGAAATACTTTTGGTTCCTTTAATTTTGTGCCATAAGATCTAAATGAATGTGAACACAATGGAGCAGGGGGGTAAATTCTGCCACTTTTTTTTCCCCACTCTGTTAACTAGTATTGATGCCAATGTCAAAAGTGGCTTTCAACATCACTGACTTTTAGTGATTTTCAAGCTTTCGAAATTGAAAAAACTCTTTTTCAAATTACTCATCAAGGATAAGGGAAAATAGTATTATTTTAGATGTAATCATTATGCTCAATATTCAGGACCCAGGAAGGGTAACAGAAAAAAAATATTCTTTCTTCCCACTGCCCCTGCATGCCCATTCTTTGGAATAGTGTTCTTTTCCCTTCGTATGCACCTTAGTGCCAGCCTTTTCTGGTCTTTCTCAGATTTAACCAAGAGAATAAAATATCCTTTGTTCACTGTATTCCTCCAAACAATTTCAATTCAGTTATTAGTCTGAGCTCCTTCCAAAGTTGATGCTTCTCCCCTTCCCAGTGGGACTGCTTTAGGCTGGGCCTCAGGAGTGGGGAAAGGGCTTTGAGCTGACTGGGGTTTAGCATTACCTTCTTCTTCTACCTGTTTTTTCCCAGCTAATTATTGGAGTTTCTGACACCTCCGGGATTAAAGGGTCAGGAGGGCTGAAGGTTGAATCAATCACCAATGAGCAATTATTTAATCCATCACCTATGCAATGAAGCCGCCATAAAACCCCAACAGGATGGAGTCTGGAGAGCCAAAGTGGTGAACGCAGCCACATGCTAGGAGAGAGGTGCACCCCAGTTCCACAGGGACAGAGCTCCCACACTAGGGACCTTTCTGGACCTTGCCCTGTGTACCTCTTTATCTGGCTATTCATCAGGATCATTTATAATATCCTTTATAGTAAACTGGCAAACATTCAAAACAGGGAAGTTCAGGAGGGAGAGGGAAGGCAAAGAGGCAAGAAAAGTTCTCTTCAACAGGTGCTGTCCTGGGTGGCGCGGGTGCTCACTGGGCCCAGCAAGTGTTGACTCTTTCTCTCAAGGGGTGTTGTCACAGGGAAACTCTCCCACTTCTGTGGACTTTTACTTGCTGTTCTTGTGACAAGGGTATGTAAATATCTTCAGATTGGTTTCCAGTGAATCTTCCATCAGTCTTACCTCTGGCCTTTTTCTACTGAGATCTCATTGATATCCTAGGTAGCTCTCCTAGGTAGAATCTAAGGAACCCCAAGCTACCTCTTTGTCTTTCTTAGCTTGCACATTGTCCACAAGAAGCATACACCTTTGACATTTCATTCAAAAGGAGTATAGTTACTTCCTAAACCACGGTCCTCCACTTCAGGTGGAATGGTTCAGCCAGAGGCTTGGTCTAGATCTCTCAAAGCAGAGTTGGATACAGAGCCACAGAGTCTCCTCAAACTGCACGGGTACAAATCGAGTACTCCAGGTGGTCTCCTTGAGGCCCTGTTCACTGATCACGGATAAAGGATACTAACAGCATACTGACATCTGTCTCTAAAGAAATCCTCTGATTTCCACCCATTCTCAGCCTCTTCAACTTGAATCCTTTTGTATTCCATAGTGGGTGAAGGGTAAAGTTTACGAAACTGATTTTCAACATCTGTTCTCTTGGTTCTGTACAGTGATGTGGTTTTTCCTATAATATGTTTATAACATTCAAACTCAGATTATTTGGATGAACTAAGAAATTGGAGCTAAGAAGGAGTTAAGAAGGGCCAAAGGTTAGCCTCCTCCTTTATGAAATGAGTCCAGCATTTACAGAACCTGTGAAAGGTCTGCATGTAGCCGCCAACCACTGACAGACCCCCGTGTGATCAAGCTCTTTCCACTAGAAATGAGGAACTTCGGGTCTACATGAATTAAGAGATTTACTCAGGGTGACACAATTGCAGGTGGCAAAATGACAACCAAATGCCAAGTCCCTCCATGCCTCCTCCAGTGAGTTACCATCACACCATTGTGCTGGCTCCTATCTCTCAGAGAAATGCAGGAAACCTGAATAGGCTAAGCAGCCTCTGTGGTCAAAAGCCTGGTCTCGAATCCTCATGTACCCCTTGAGTGATCCCGGGCAAATCTACTGTCTTCCCCAAGCCTCGAGTTTCCATCTGTAAAAGGACATTGATAATGGTATAAGGAACATAACGGGTAATCTACAGGAAAGTATTTTCCAGAATGCAATGCCTTGGGCAAGTATTAGTTGCCTTTATTTTTTGAGATTGAGGTAGGGAGGTGATCACAGTTTGTTCAGGATAACATTGGTCTTAGAATTATTATAAGATTTATTACAAGATCACTAATTTGTGATGCTGTTTGGTCATAAGGAATGCATGAACTAAACAAGTTCCAAAAGTTTTTCACATAACTTTTATGTAACTGTAAGTTTATCTATTACTACCTAATCTATTAAAATACATATATTTTAAGAGAGTAGCACACACACTATAATAATGTTACAGTGTTAAAGAACAGCAAACGGCACATACTTTTCATCTGTATCCAAGAGCTGTGAAAATCAACTAAACAAACGAAGATTTCAAAGCATCATGGCACAAAGGCACAAGCGTCACCACAGGCCTGGGCAAAACTGTGTCCAGAGCAAGAGGACTTTCACCTCCCCAAACTTTGGAAGAGAAAATAGAATCACTCAATAACAGAGCACGAAGCACCCACTTCAATGCTACATGGTGCCTGAGAGTGTTTCTAACACCCAGAGCAAAAGTACACACCAGCTGCCTGGCGCAATAGGAATCTCTGGACCTAATCAAAGTCAAAGGCACAGAGAATGTCAGGGCAGGACAGGGAGCATCTTACAGAGGCTCAGAGGGAAGGCCTCTGGCCTCTGATGGTTCCCCAGCAGGAAACCCTGCCCTTTATCCTTGCTTGATGTCTTTGGATTGCAAAATATATGCGGTGCTCCAGTGTGACCTAAGAACCTTTGAGAAAGAGGGAAAGGGGGTGGGGAGATGAGCACTCAATAGGGGAAAATACTTTTATCTTCATTGTTACCATATCTGAGAGAAGTGAGGGAGATTAAAGGGAAGGGCTTGCCTGGACTGGGAAACTCCAGTAGTTACCGTCAAAGGCAGCCTTCCTATAGGGGATTAGATGGCCAAGTTTACATTTGTTTTTATTTTTGTTTATTAGAAGCAAGAAAAGTAAGTTTGTAATTAACCCCCATAAATAACAGTGGTGATGTAAAAGAGTGGTACGTGGGGGACTAATGCCTGGTGCACCATGATGCTATGTAACACAGGCAAACCGAAGGGCGTGGTGGTCCAGCCATCTCTCTAGCAGGCAGCCTGGAGCCATGGATTTCTGCTACTTAAAGCTGTATCATTTTGCACACATCTCAACATAATAATACACGTACACGCTAAATCACTTGTGTTCTCTACTTCAATTTAAAAGAGCATGTTCAATGGAGGCACACAGACTTTACTTTTTAGTTATGAAGTCATTTTTCCTTCAGTACCAGGCTAGGGAGGCTCTGATGACCATCACTCTACTAGTCCAGGGGTCTACAGGTCGAATCATTCTGATCTGAACCGGGCTCGGCCCGGAAGAGGTCCTGTGCAATGTATGCAGGACATTTGGGAGACTCTTGAGCATCCAAGCAGGATATGACTAGTAGGATTAAATAAGGAGTGGGGAGCAATGAACATTCTGGAAAGTGACCTTAAAGGTAAAAACTGTCAGCACCCATTTGCCAATTGGGGGGCCAACTCTGGATGCCCCCTGGGTTATCAGGTGTACTGAGTCACTTTCTCCCTTCTGTAACTCTGAGCCCCTCCACAGGAGAAACAGGGCTGGAACTATCTATGTTCCCACAGGGAAGAGCCTCATTCCTGGAACAGAGCACTGGCTCAATAGACATTGAACTATATGATCATCAAACCCTAAGTGTACTTTTTATCCAACCATTTCCCCTTCATTTACTTCTTATCTCCCTCAGGGATTGGTGGTATATAGGCAGGAACTAGTGAATGAATAAATGAATGAATGGATATGTTTGTGAATGCATATTGTCTGATTATACATAAAAGCATTTGTGAGACTGGTGAATGTGATAGTGTTTTTCTCCTAATGTTGTTTGCTTGAATATGGTGCCATTATTTATATTATGATAAATGCACCTTTATATTTGTAAGACTTTATGCTATTTATAAAATGCTTTCACATGCATTATCTTACTTAATCCTCACAGCAGTGCTGCAAAGTAGGTATTATTATCTCCCACTTCAGATAAGATAGGTGATTTGTCCAAGGTACACTAGTAAGCTCAAAGGTGAACTTGAACCCAAGCTTTGCCACATAAACTTAGTAGTCTTTTCTCTGGGTTGAAGGGTGAGTAGGAAGGCAAAGGTTATGTCCATTTGTAAACAGACACTTGTTTCTGAAGATGTACTAGCGTGCAGTGTCCAAATAGAGGAAGTGGCCTCTCTAAACTCTGACAAGCTCTAGCTCCAGGCACCTGGCTTGCCACTGGCTACAGCTGCTTTTGAACGCACAGCTGGTCTTATACCACCAGGTCACTCAACGGGACTTACATTTGACTATAGCTACTTGATACTAAAATAGCTAGTGAAAAAGGGGCAAATCCAGAAAATTATTTTGTCTACGCAATGACAAACAACCTTTGGGGTAGATTTTTGTCTTCAAGTTGAGTTGCAATATTCATGCGGATACCACAATTATTTCCTCTCCAGTTAAATGTCAGCCCATAACAAGGAAGCCAGCAGGCTTGAACAGCAGGAGCCGATATAAAAAACAACAACAACATCTAGGCCTCAAGATGTGGCCTGCTTCCTAAGGCCCCTGGTGCTCTTTTCTGTGCTAATGACCTGTGTTGTTGGCTTTGCTGCTACAGACACACTTAATATCCTGGAACGATCAGCACCTGGGAAATCATTTAATGCAGTAACTTTCAAACTTTGAAAAAAAATGGTACTGGACATTCTATTTAAGTGAAATCTAATAGAGAAGCCCAAAGAGCAAAGCAAATCCAAGCAGATTTGCTTTGGCTGAAGGGTAGATTGTGATAAGCCTGTGAATGATGAGCTTCCCCCGGGGGCCTAAAAGCAGGGTAACCCATTGCTTTACATTTGAGGCAGTGAGGCCCAGACAGCAAAATGACGAAGGTAAAGGATTAGGAAATCCACCAACAGGCTTCTGCTACTCTCTGGATTTCTATGTTCCTCATCTCAGTCTAACTTCCATTTCTGGCCGGATGCCAGTCTCCTCCCACATCCCGTCTTAAGTTCAGCCACTATGCCTGCTCACTGCCCACAGCACCACCCCAGGTTCTAACTTTGTGGCCACTGCTTAGAGAGCTTCATGTTTCCCAATGTGCCTGGTCAAAGAGTTAACAGGAGCCCCTGTTAAGAATGCAGATTCTTAGATCTCCTTCTTCAGCAGATTCTAATTCAGTTGGCTTGGGATGAAACCCAGGTGATTCTTTTTATCATTGAGTCTGAGAAACACTTCTTGGATGAAATGGGCCAAGGATGTCCTCTTATAAGGAAAGCAGAGTTCACCTAAGCGGGCCATTCATCACCTGTGGATCTGTGTATTGTCTGTGCACTGTCAGGAAGGTTTTCTCTCTTCTCCATAATGAAAGAATGTCAGTTCTCAGGCATAAAGAAATATTTCCAACCAAAACATATTATTTCCATTCACTGTTGTGACCACAACTTTTTGAAGATGTGCTGCTCAGAAGGTCATGCCTGGTTTACTTACGTAGGAAGGCCAACTTCTTGATGTGATCACTGCTCCCTCGCTGACCACCACCTCTGACTGTCCACGTGCTCAGGCACTCCCATGCCGCTTACTCTGTGCCCACAGGGCACACTCCAGGTCCCAGTCTCCTCCCCAAGTCGTAAGTGTGCTTCAGCCAACACGCTGTTCTTCCCAATGCAGCCTGGACTCCAGGATCAGCTTATCCACGTGACACTCACTAACCACCCTAGACTTGCCTTCCTGTCTTCACTAACAATGTGTGAAACCCAGTTCCTGTCTTTTATCATTTACCCCCTCCCCACTTATATCTACGATTTCCTCCTGCCCCACTTTGAGCTAGGAAAAATAAGCATTTAAATATTTATCTTTCAAAATCTGGAGCTTGTCTCATTTTCTTTCTGGAAAGCATGTGGCTCTAACCTGTCTCTCCACTGAACTTGACTCCAAACCCCTCTGCCTTGCTCCCTGTGGGCTTTTCTGCTGACCCTAAAACTAGAGGGCCACTGCTTTCCTTTGGAATGAGGCTGCACCATTGGTGGCGCTGGCCTCAAAGGACGGGGTCACAGAGAACACAGGGCCTCCCAGTGTCACATCATCCCTAACTCCCAAGGCCACTCTGTGAACAGACTGTAACAAAGATGAGGGGCTATATCTACAGCCGGATGCTGAATATAGTTATTTCCAGAGTCTAAGAAAAGGAGAGTTTTCAACCCATGAACGGGGTTTTCTATGGACAAACTCTGGTTACTAGCCTTGCTTCAGTCTCTTGAGATCTTCGGAGAGAGTCCCCTCCACAATCCTTCACTGCACTGATAAGTACACACTACTCCATAGATTAATTATATTTACCCTAGAATTTGTCCCAACCATACCCACGCTGTTCCTCCCCAACACACACACACACACACACACACACACACACACACACCACGCGCGCGCGCACACACACACCAGGATGATCCACAGCATAAATAATCCATAGCACAATGGGGAACAGGGGACAGGAGGAAAGCTCAGGGCAGGCTCCAGGGTTCCACACCCTGTCCATTTCAGGGTCCTTCTGCAAATGTAAGGTGAAGCTACACCTCTTCATTCTCTAGCTCTATTTCTGCTTGTTCCTGGGCCTCTTCTTTAAAAACACACACGTGCATGCACATACACACACCCAAGAAGAAACAAAAATTCACTTTTCTAAAGTCAAGCTCATCTGCGTAATTTTCCAACCCAACAGAAAAATAGCCTTTTATACAATTATACAGAGGAATCAGAGATCTCATTAGCCCAACCTCCCTGCTACAGGCCCTGCCCTCTACCCACAACGCTCAGGCTGAGCTTTGCTCATGGAACATTTTAGCAGCCCTCATGAATGGGATTAAAACCAGTCCTATGCCGGACCGGCTGGTGTAGCTCAGTGGATTGAGCGCGGGCTGGGAACCAGAGGGTCCCGGTTCAATTCTCAATTCCCAGTCGGGGCACATGCCTGGGTTGCGGGCCAGGCCCCCGGTGAGGGCCATGTGAGAGGCAACCATACATTGCTCTTTCTCCCTCCCTTCTCCTCTCTCTGAAAATAAATAAATAAAATCTTTAAAAAAAAAAAAAAAAAAACCAGTCCTATGCCTTTTCTATTGAGTTACAATTTTCTCCTTTTTCAAATACTGTGAAGTGGGCAGAGCCAGTAAGACATATTGCCGGTTACCTTCCAATATCCATGCTCCCTTTCCATAATAATAGTTTTATCTGGGCACGTGGCTACTTACCTAAAGACTACTACCTTACCTGGCCATTCCTACAGCTAGAGGAAGCCATGTGACCACTGTTCTGGCCAATGGAATGTGAGACAGTGATACATGCTTTTTTTTTTTTTTTTTTTTAGTTTTGCCCTTAAAAAGATTGAGTGTATGCTCCAGGCCCTTTAATTCCTTCCTGCTGGTTAATGGACAGCTAGAACAAATGCAGGCACCTTAAATCTAGAGATGGACTACCTACGTCTAGATTTCTACAGAAAAGGGAACAGCATCTGCTTTGTTTAAGCTCATGTTTTCTGGGTGCTGTCAAATCCAGTGGCCATCCTCAGGAGTGCCCAGTTCTTGAAGGAGACATCACAGTGAGAGGCAGAGCTGCTCCCTGGCCCCAGCCTCTGACAAAGACATTAATGATGTCTTTGCTAGAACATGTATACTTTAGAACAGGGTAGAGATAGCATATGATCAAATGTGACGTTTTATTCCCATCCTTTTGTAGTTCCCTGTGTAGAGTAATTACTAACTGTGCTTCAGCTGGCATACGTCCTCCAGTGGCCATCAGCGTCTACCACAACGGCAGCCTCCGCCTCCGCCTCCGCCTCCGCCTCCACGGGGAGCTTAACGGTTAACACACTTTCTGGAAGCGCTGGTTCTTTCTCTTTAGTGTGTTCAGCAGGGAATTTATAGTCGTGAAATGTAAAGGCAGAAAACTATAACCAATAAGGATAAAAGAGGCTTTACAACTAAGTACAGGAAATGCAGGATTCAAATAATGAGATCCAATTCCTGTTGACTCAATCCTCTTCCAACAGTCCTGCTAAGACCCCCTTGCGAACCACTGACTTGGCCTCAACCAGGCAACAAAAACACTGGAAGGAAGAAATTTCATCTTAAACCGCCATTCCTCATCCTCACCAAGAGGACTAAATCGCTGTCTGACAGCCCCACACTAGCTTCACCCAAGAGTGGATGTTCTTAACATTCTTTTGGATTTTTTCTGATAACTAATAATAGCAAACTCACATAACACTATATCCCAGCACCATTCTATGCAATGTTTGCATATTAACTGTACTAATTCTTCAGCTCTGTAAAGTGGGTACAGTTCTTTTTCCCATTTTACAGACAAGAAAAACAAAGGCACGAATATATCTTCCGTGCTTGTTAGTAGACTGAATACATTTGAGTAGATGTGAAAAAAGCCATCTTCTAGAGATATTTTTGTTGCTGGTATGCTGAATGATAGCCGATAAAGTAAGTGTGAGCATGCACATTTTCCTTCCCACCTGAAATCAAACTCCACTGAAACTAACCTGCTTCCTCAGCAGGCAAAAATAAATCATCTGACTGTACTAAGCCTGTACCTAAAAATCAGGGTATTCTTTGCTGAATCAACTGTTATTCTACTGTTCAAGAAAATGGTATTGAAACAGTTATTCAACTGTTTAAGGAAATGGTATCTTCATTGTTTATAGAGCACATCTCAGTGTTAAAATTTTTCATCACTTTGTTTACCTATTATCACTCCACAGTTTTTTTCCTTAAAACACCTGGTTTATTACCATATAAATGTCCATAAGAACTGGAGTATTAATATTGATTTTTATTTTAGAAATAAAAATGATTATAATTCAAAACTGTACTTAATGAGAATCATCAGTTAACAAAAAAAGGTACATTGGATTTTTGACCATTGCAGTCATGAGTCAACTCTTCCCATGGAATTTATTTATAACTCTCTGTTTTCTTTGAATAATTCCAAAGATTTTTAAAACTTTCTAGTATCAAGACAATACTATTGTTATATTGTCACATTATTTTATAGTACCCCATCTACCATTGAAATGTTGAAATAGTTTTTTGCTTGCCAACTCAAAGTTGGACAAACCAAATTGCTTTTCTTATTTAAATAATACTGAATTTTGTCCATGCTATCTGTGGCAAAAATTCATATTTTTCTCCATTCTTACCTCCTTCCTATTTGAGACAACAAAGTGATTATCTAAAACAACAACAACAACAACACAAACTAACTAAATTTCGTACCAACATCCCCCTGCAGAGAGAAGTGGCCATGTGTTCTGACCAATGAGATGTAGTGAATATCAGTGGGTGAGAATTTTAGGAAACCTCTTTAAAAGCAGTACACACTCAGTCAACAAATATTTTCTTTTGCCTTTTCTCTACTTTCTTTCTGGAAAGCAGATGTGATCCTAGGAGCGCTGCAATGAGCTTGGGCTCATGAGGCAAGAAGCATCCACTAACAACGGCTGGATGGAAAGAGAGAAGAAACCTGGCGTATGTTGGTAGCAGGTAACAGCCCTGTAGTGCCTAGCTCCAGGCATCATATAATGAAAAGAAAAGTAAAACCTTTATTTGTTTAAGCTTCTGTTTTTCTGTTTCTGTTACTCACAGCCAAGTGCAATTTCTAACTTTTAAATGATCAGATAAACAGTAGCAGAGGATATAGAGGTTTACCACACTGAAGCCTACAAATTGGGATAGGCCTACAAAGCAGGATTAAACATTCTGTTATACAGCCATTAGGTATTTTTAGGCAGCTATTTTTATTGATTATGCTAGTACAGTTGTCCCAATTTTCCCCGTTTTTCTACCTCCACCCAGCACACCACACTCCCTCAGGCAATCCCCACAGCATTGTTTATGTCCATGGGTCATGTGTGTACATTCTTTGGCTACTCCATTTCCTATGCTGTACTTTACACCCCCATGGCTATTCTGTAACTACTATTTGTACTTCTCAATCCCCTCAGCTCATCGATCCCCCACCCCCCTCCCTCTGGCAACCATCAAAATGCTCTCCGTGCCCATAATTCTCTCTCTGTTTTTCTTGTTTGCTTTTCAGATTCAAATGTTAATAGATACGTACTTATTACTATTGTTCATAGTTTTGATCTTCTTTTTCTTAAATAATTTCCTTTAACATATCATATAATACTAGTTTGGTGATGATGAACTCCTTCAGTATTTTCTTGTCTAGGAATCTCTTTATCTGCCCTTTGATTCTAAATGATACCTTCACTGGGTAGAGCAATCTTGGCTGTAGGTCCCTCCTTTCCATGACTTTGAATATTTCTTGCCAATCCCTTCTATTTTACAAAGTTTCTTTTGAGAAATCATCTCACAGTCTTATGGGAGCTCTCTTATAGGTAACTAACTGTGTTTCTCTTGCTGCTTTTTAGAGTCTATCTTTATTTCTAACCTATGGCATTTTAATTATGATGTGTCTTGGAGTGGGGCTCTTTGCATCCATCTTGTTTGGGATTCTCTGTGCTTCCTGGACTTGCATGTCTATTTCCTTCACCAAATTAGGGAAGTTTTCTTTCATTATGTTTTGAATAGATTTCCAATTCCTTACTCTTTCTTTTCTCCTCTGGCACCCCTATGCTGCATATGTTGGACTTCTTGAAGTTGTCCCAGAGGTTGCTTACACTATCCTCATTTTTTTAATTCTTTTTTCTTCTTCTTGTGCTGTTTTTTGCTTTTTTATGTTCAAAATCATCAATATGCTTCTCAGCTTTTTCCACTCTACCATTGTTTCCCTGTAAATTGTTCTTCATTTCAATTAGTGTATCATTTGTTTCCAACTAGATCTTTTTTATGTTGTTGAGGTCCTCACTAAATTCCTTGAGCATCCTTATAACCAGTGAACTCTTTCAAATTCTGCATCTGACAGATTGCTTATCTCCCTTTTGTTTAGTTCTTTTTCTGGCGTTTTGATATGTTCTTTCCTTTGGGCCATGTTTTTTTTGGTTCCTCATTTTGTCAGCCTCCCTGTGTTTGTTTCTATGTATTAGGTAGAGCTGCTATGACTCTGTGTCTTGGTAGCATGGACTGATATATTAGGTGTCCTGTAGGGTCCAGTGACACAGCTTCCTGTGTCACCCAAGCTAGGTACACGAGGTATGCCCTTTGTGTGGGCTGAGTACACCCTCCTCTTGTAGTTGAGACTTGTTCATTTTTGGCAGGTCAATGGGAGGGATTTACCCTGGCCAGTCAGAGGCAGGGATTGGCTGTGACCACTGACCACCAAACTCTGCCCTCCATGGAGGATCAGCCATGCAGGTGCTGGGTCATGGTGCTGTGACATGGTCTGTAGTTGTCCACTAAGTGTACAGGCTCTGAGGTATCCTGGGTGATGCAGGTCAAGGTCAGCCCCCACCTGGGTTCTGCCCAGGGGCCACCCCATGCATTAGATATAAAGCAATCTGAGATGGCTGGTGTGTGTGCTGGGCTTGGTGATTCCCAGGCAAAGCATAGCTGTGAATCTAGACTGGCTGCTGCTAGTGCCAGACCTGGGGACACTTAGCAAGAGGTAAGGGGGCTAGGGACTTACTTAGGCCAACTGTTGCTTGTTTGATAGGATTTAAGAAGTTGTAAAGCATAAGCCAAGACTAGCCATTCATATGGAAAAATCACAGTTAAAAGTTTGGTTGGGCCCATAAGTTGGGTGGGATGGAGTCTAGAGTATCTCCAGAGCAGAGCAAACAGTGTTAGTGAGGTTGATGGAGTCTCAGGTATGTCACCCGCCTGCTGGCTCTGTGGCTCTGTGGCTCTGTGAGGGAAAGGCTCAGAAAAGGGACAAGGGCCTCTGTCTGCTTTTCTGTCTAGGAGAAAGCTACCCCTTAGCTCCTGCCTTAATGCCAGACACTTCAATTCCTCCCTATATGCCACTGGTATATTTCAAGCTGCTGCCCCAGTGCTGGAGCTCAGAGGGAGTGAGTCTGAGTAAGCCCATATGTAGGTTCTTTAAAGGGAACTGCTTGGGACTCCAGAAGTTTCTTCCACCGAGTTAACCTTCACTGGTTTTTGCAACCAGAATTTATGGGGACCTATCTTCCTGGCACTGGAACCCTGGGCTGAGGAGCCTGATGTGGGCCTGGGAGTCCTCGCTGTCAAGATATCTCTTCCGAATTTTTATCCACCACACATGGATGTGGGACCAGCCTGTTCCTCAACTCCACCCCTTCTACCAGTCTGGATGGATGTGGTTTCTTTAATTCCGTAGTTGTCAGACTTCCACTCAACTTCATTTCTGATGGCTCTGAGTGATGGTTGTTCTATATTGTAGTTGTGATTTTGATGTGGTTGTGCAAGGAGGCATATTGTGTTTACCTATGCCACCCTCTTGATCAAAGTTTCCCATTAGGTATTTTTAAACAACACTTGAAATACAGTCATCTGTTGGTGAATCAGATCAATCATTTAAAAAATATGATCCAGTTATTAGGAAAAAATACCTGCGCTACCATTCACTCTCCATTTATCTCAGTAAATTAGATTTGGACATAGAAAAGAAGACATACACTATGATTTTTGAATTATGAAACTGACAGGAAATACATAAAATTTGGGGTTTCTTAACATGAAGAATTCTTATACTGAGGAATATACATGTATGTAGCATCATTCGCAAAGACAAATGGACTTTCAGCTTTAACAATGGAAGCAACAGAAACCTCTAAATTGTAGAATTTTAAAAAGTATGAAAATTAATGAGTCTTTTTCTATATGTATGTGATATCTACTATTTAAGATGTACCAGTAATGGGCCAATTTCTGTAGCAGATCTTTTACCTGAAAAAGAGAGGTATTTAGTGGATTCATTCGCATAATTTTGAATTATTTTTCTTTTGTCCCATAACTCTGAGAAAGTCTCTATTCCCAATGCAAACACAAAGTGAAGAGTTTTGGAGAGGCATTTTATGTAATTAAAACTTCTCTTAGTGATAGCTCCTAACCACCACCATATTAGTTTTCTACTGCCATGTAACAAATTGCCACCTATTTATCACCCTACACTTTCATAGGTCCAAAGTCCAGTAGGGCATACTGGGTTATCTGCTCAGGCTCTTATAAGGCTAAAATCAACATGTCAGTCAAGCCATATTCTCGTCTGCAGCTCGAGACCCTCTTCCATGCTTACCCAGATTTCTGGTAAAATTCAGTTCTTTGCGGTATAGAACTGAGGTTCCCATTTTCTTTCTGGCTATTGGCCGGGGGTCTCGTGCCCTCCTTCTCTCAGAACTTCACTGTTTGCTCGTCTCTCAAGCCAGCAGGAAAACTTTTTACTGATGCTTTGCCTTCTTTTAAAGAGCTCATCTGATTAAGCTAGGCCTTCCATTCAAGGTCAATTAGTAACCCAATCATGGGAGTGATGCCCTATCAGATTCACTATGCCCCTTCACACGCACACACACTCCAAGGGACAGAATTTTAGGGGGTGTGTATACCAGGGGACAGAACCTTGGGGCCATCTCAGAATCCTTCCTGCCACAACAATCTGGAGTATTTTGTTACTTGAAGAACTAGTTATAATTGTTACTTTTAATTCACAGCTCTGAGGAGGGAGGCCATGCCCATATTCTCACCTAATCATCTGAAAATATCAGTCAGCACTGCACTATTACCACCATTTTGAAATTAGATATTCAACACATTAGGATGACTATTTCTTCAAACCGGAATAAAAAAGAGAGTAACTGCCCCTATTCCATTCTTTCGTACATATGCCATAAGTGATGCCCTTCCAGACTGTTATGCGGGGGGTTGGCCCACGGGAGTTTTCTCCCAGGCTGGTTCTGTAGCATGGCTGTAGAACTGACTGCAAGAGTGGCCATTTCCACAGTAGTTCTTGACTGTCTCCCGACTTCACTTACGGAAAGTAAGTCAATTTCTCTGACCTTCCCAATTATCCCCTCAGCTACCTACTATCCTTTATTAAGTCTATTTCCGCTTAAACTACTGAGAGTATTTTGTGTTATTCACAAACAGGGACCCTGACCAAGACAGGGATTAATGGCAGATGTGGTTAACGGACAACAGATTTTCAGGAAATGGGACAGCGTGGCTGCTCCTCTGATGTGGTCAGGTGGAAAGGCGGTAGAATCCAGACCATGGCAGCATGGAGAGAAAGTTACTTAAATGATCATTTGGTCACAGGGAATGAGAACCCATCAGTGGCAAGACTTTCAGGAGCCAAGTGACTGCAGTTGTACAAGAGTAGGAAGGCATGTGGAAGAAAAGACTGGAGATCAGGCTGGATGATTCTAATGGCTACAGGTTATCGTGTGGGTCAGCTTGGCTAGGCCACGGTACCCAGATATACAGTCAGTGTACACGTATATACATATGTGCATAGCACACACACACATCCTATTGGTTCTGTTTTTCTGGAAAACTCTAATACAAATGGCCTTAAAGTTTGACCATGACCTGGATCAAATCATAGTCAGAACTATGCATGCCGTAAAAAGAATGTCTGAACAGTGTGGTGGTTACCAGAGGGGAAGGGCGGTGGGAGAGAATTAAGAAGGTAAAGGGGGTCAAATATATGGTGACAGAGGAACTAGACTTAGGGCTGTGAGCACACAGTGGAAAAACATACAGATAATGTACTGTAAAATTGTACTTGAAACTTATATAATGTTATTAACTGTTGTTTCTCCAATAAACTTAATTTTTTTTAAAGAGTGCCTTATATGGCCACAAGGCTGTAGAAACTGAAAAAATAACACACAGTGTTAGCCACGGATTGTTGAATTGTATCAGCTGATTTCACTGTCTCTTCTCCCGCATGAAAACGAAGGCATTGTTTAGGGAGTAGCAGCATCAGCACTCTGTCTCCTAATTAGAATGGGCATATGGGAGGAGTCTGATGATTCATCCTACTCCAAATTCCCTAACTTCACTGAGCCTTCCTGCGGCAGCTGAAGCAGTCCTTGCTGATCTGTCGATGAGGCTGTTCTTGCCTTTCTTCAATTCCATGTAATGGCCCAGACAGAGGCAATTACTTTGTAAGGGAAATCTACTTTCTCCTCATCCCCTTCCCCTGGGACTCCGTGTTGCCTAGAGGCTCCTAATTAGACATTTCCAGAGGCCTATTACAAAGTGAAGCAAGAATGAGAAAGCTTACACACCTGAAGGTATAAATGCACGCAGGCATACAGTAAGCAAGATTTTGTTCATTTACACCAGCAAAAACCTGGGGCATATAAGTGGGAATGGA
Organism: Micronycteris hirsuta; assembly: GCA_004026765.1. Classification (NCBI taxonomy): domain Eukaryota; kingdom Metazoa; phylum Chordata; class Mammalia; order Chiroptera; family Phyllostomidae; genus Micronycteris; species Micronycteris hirsuta. The sequence continues at coordinate 222,164 of PVJI01000164.1, read as the reverse complement.
TTTCGAGGATGCTTGTGGTACAGATTTTCTATGATGACAGAACAACATCTCCCATGGGAATACTCCTCTTTGATGCTCCTCCCAGCAAGAGCTCAGGCCTCTTGTCCCTTCCCCTTGAATTCAAGGGGGTTGTGACTGGCAGAAGTTACGTGACTTTGAGGCTGGGTCATAAAACGTAATAGTTTCTGCCTGGCTGTCTTTGGGGTGCTCATCCTTAATCTGGACACCAGGCTGTGGAATTCCAAACACCCACATGAAGAGGCCATGCGAAGGGCTCCTAGCCCATGGCCTCAGCTGAGACCCCAGGCAGCAGCCAGCATCAATCTCCAGACAAGTGAGCAAGCAGGCCAGTCAGCTTCTCACCTCAGTTTCAGATCTTTCCAGTTGAGGCCTCAGATGTTATGGAACAAAGACCAGCTGTCCCCATTGTTCCCTTTCTGAATTCCTGATTCTCAGAGTCCAAGAGCCTAACAATAACAAAAAATCTATGGAAAAAAATCTATGGTTTGAGATAGCTGGTTCCACAGCATTAGCACCTGAGAAAGTACTTTGGTCGGTGAACAGACATTTAGATTGGTCTGAGTTACTGATGGGCATGTGCTTTCTATTGGTTTGGGAGTAATGTGCTAGGTCAGATCGTTAGAGTTTCAAGTTTGGCTCAGCTAGTTCACTGAAACCTGCAATCAGCCGTGGTCTTCCCTAAATGAAGATGTAAAAAAGCTGTCTGATGTTATGAAGGGGAAAAAATACCAGGATTTGGGTTAAATAAGAAAACGTTGGTGCCTATTTATAACTTGCAAAGCACTCGTACACATACAGATACACACGCACACACTGTGACCCTCAAAAGAGCCCAGGAGGAAGCCCTCCCACCGCATCATGAACACACAGTGCGGTGCAGAGTGGGCCGGCCCCCGGGAGAGGGGCCGTGGCCTGTGGGCATGGGGCACTGCCAGGGAAAGGGGCTGCCGGACGAGCAGACCTTTGCCTGACAGAAGCCTAGCAGTGGTTCTTAACTTCAAGAGACGAAGCAGACATGGTTATGGCAACGGGTCATCGGGCCAGCACAATTATCATTCGATTTTAACAAAGTGACCTTTGATAGTGCAAACTGATCCTGGGATTCCCAGTCCAAAAATATAGGGGCAACCCACTAAGATCCCTTTTGATCTAAAAACAGAACAAAACAAACAAAAAAACAAGAACAAAGCCCCCAAAGCCCCTGTTTCTAAAGAGCAGAGGCCTACGGTGAGCTGCCATGATAGAGTCAGAAACCCCACAAGCAACGCCAGACAGGAGCCAGTTCACAGCCCCCAAAGCCCTTCCTCGAAGGAGGGAGCCCAGAAGACCCTTGGGGAAAGGCCCTCAGGCGACCTCGCCTGTAAGCAAGGTATCAGCCTTTCTTCAGCCTTCTCCAGCAGGATCCGCAGCCATTTCGCAGGCTGACCGTGCACCACCCGTGACAGGCAGCATCCTGGGGATTACTGAACACTGGCTCTGAGCGGCAGTTAATTTACGAAAACCCAGGCTTTTACCATGGCCCAGGCTTTTAGAATGGGGGCATGTGGGGCCATGTGAAAAGAGGGTTTTGAGAACTAGTCCGTCTTAGAGTGGACCCCGTGCTTCCACAAAACCACCTTGTTTTCCCAGTTCTTAAAATAGAGCGTGAATAGAAATACTTAGCATCTGGCAAAATCTCCACAATGGCCCTGGACCCCTAGAATCAAAGTTTAAATGATGATAGAAATAGCCAAATGTTAAGTCCCTAGGGCTGCCTGCCCTCCCAAAATGTTAAATCAAAAGCAGTACCACTCACCTGGTACACATAGAGATTAGCATCATTATTAAAGACTTAAAAGACGCACAGCTGGTCATTATTATATTCTCATCTAATTTACCTATGTGGCCTCTGCAGAAGGGAGATTGATGAGTCTTACAGAATGACAAAGAATTGTTTTATATTCAGTTGAGTTTCACATCATAATGATGCTGTCATTTAGTAGAGAAAAATCAAGCTAGCCCCTGGATTGGCGCTGGAATGTATCTATCGATTCGATCACTGCCTTCCTCTCTGTCCCAATAAACGGAGAACGGTAGGGGCAGTGTGAGGAAACATAGTCCTCACTACATATATTAGACCTAAGGAAGATTGCACTAAATAGTCTTAGAGTCTCCTCATCTGTGTGTGTGGGGGGGTCGGGGGGCGGGCGGGATGGGAGGGGGGTTGTTTGTTTGTTGGTATGAAGATTGTCACATATTTGGTGGGAACAATCATTTTAGTTGCTATTTTTGTTTTAAGTTTGGAAAACGAATGTATGTCCAAAGGGTTTACATGTATGTTTTGTGACTGCTCACAAGTATTTTAAATATTTGTCTGGTTTTCGATTTTTCCTATTTTCTAAATCTTATTTTTCCCAGGCGGAATCTGTTCTACAAATAGTGCAAGCAGTCATCTGGTTTTTGCCATGTGGGAAAATAGGGTCTGCGTGGGAAATTCACTTTCAAATGGTGAGAAAGTCACCGGAGGAAGGGGCCGTGACGGAGGCTTCCTCTCCAACCCATGAAAGAGGTTTTGGAGTCAGTGGCAGCTTCCTTCCCAAGACGGATCTGTGGAGTGGTTCTAGAGTCTATGGTGGTGACAAATGATGACCCCCTCATTAGTGCACTTCTGCGAAGTGTCACAAGGTGCTGTTTCGGGAAGCTTAATCTACTTCTCCAACTTTCCCAATGGTCCTGTGCCAGGGCCCATACGGTTTATCATTTGAGCGAAGGCACGTTTGGGAGTGAAAGGGGATGCGATTAATAATGTCAAGGATAAACTAGAACTGTACTGAACAGATGGGCCACATAGCAACTCTGATACTGTGATTTACTTAATACACTTTGCTGCTTAAATTAATCAGACTAGACGTACTTGTGTGTTTTTTGTGTGTTTGTCTTTTTTTCCTAAAATCCCTAACCAAAATACCATTGGATTTGTAGGATTATAAAATTAGTTAACATAAGTGGACCCTGTGTACTATACTGTGCCTATAACACAGGGGACAATGTTTAATTGTACAATTTATAAAGCAAATTCAGATTCATTCAAATTCATAGAATCTATCGTATCAATATTAGTTGACTTAATGTAGCCATATTCTTGTTGCCTAAAGAACCGTGACTCACACTGATTTTATTTATCACTAACAAAGCCTAGGGAATGGAAACAAAGTATCTTGTCATAATGTCTTTATATGTGGTGGCTCACGGACATATAGGTGAGTTGAGGTTGTTAAATGCAATATTACTAGGACATAAAGTGTAGAATATACACTTTAAGAGATCTTTAACTCAGCCCTGGCTGGCGTAGCTCAGTGGATTGAGTGTGGGCTGCGAACCAAAGGGTCGCCAGTTCGATTCCCAGTCAGGGCACATGCCTGGGTTGTGGGCCAGGTCCCCAGTGGGGGCCACATGAGAGGCAACCACACATTGATGTCTCTCTCTCTCTCTTTCTCCCTCCCTTCCCCTCTCTAAAAATAAAATAAATTTTAAAAATATTAAAAAAAAAATCTTTAACTCAGTGTCATGTTAAAATTGTCATCATCTAATTTCAATATGTTATTTTATACTCATATAGCTATATTCAGATTGTTCAATGCTATAGATATAAGTATTTGCACTATATTAGTACTAATGTCAGAAATCCAAGAAGAAAGAAGTGTCATTTTCCTTCATCATTCCAGTGTCTTTAGTCAAACGATCACAGAATACTTTCTAGTACTCTAATTACTCATTCACCAATTCATATGCACATTAGGCTAGTAGCTCAGAAAACAAGGATCAGCAAAACAGACACAATCCTAGGGACACAGGCCTCACAGTCTCAAAAGGCCATGCAGTAACAAAATTATCAGTACAAGTAACTATACAGTTGCAAACTGTAAAGAGTTCTATGAAGGAAATGTATATGATGCTCTGGGACCTAGGTTACACAGGGAGTCAGGGAAGAGCTCTAGGAGGAAGTAGTGTTTGAACAGACATCTGAAAATGACAAAACAATAACTGTGGGAGTTAGTGTGAGAGAACGGGCTGCTCTAGACGTAGAAAGAAGCATGTACACGGCTATGAAGCAAAACTGGGCATGAATTTCAGGTCAAAGCACTGAAAGGAGACCTGTGCGGCTGAGGCTGAAAGCAAGGGGAAGTGGGACCACAGTGTACCCCAGAGGCAGCTGCCTCCACCGCAGGCCCTGCAGACAGGAACAGGAAGGAGGTCTTGCTCAGGGCCTCTCCCCACTCTGGGAAATTGGGTAGGTCAGTAACAACTTTAAACGGAACACCAGAAACAGAAATTATTGAGTTGGCCAAAATGTCCGTTTAGTTTTTTCTGTAAAATAAAAGACACATTTTTCATTCTCACTAATAACTATCAATTTGGCTATTTTGAGTATGTCAGCTATCTCCTGTTATTGGCTTCTAGTGGGTGGAGGCCAGGGGCGCTGCTAAACACCTTCCATTGCATGAGACAGCCCCACAGCAAAGAATTATTCGGCCAAAATGTCAATATACCAAGAAACTTTGCAAACCACTTTTGACACATTTGATCAGTCATAGCACCTTCTCCATACACTGCACAAATCTTCTTTTTTGCGTTTCAGTTGTATTTTTACCTTTCTTGAAATAATAAAACAAAACATGCCAAAAATGTTGTATATTTTCTTCCATCTTCAGTTTTAAAATGGTTGCATAAAAATGCTCCAATTACAATAAATTTTTTAAAATGTACCCTGATAGGACAGCTGTCACAATATAACCTAACAAAATTGTTTTGAATAAAGTTAAAGACAACTGAGCGCTACTGGAGCCACGGGATGAGAAATCATAACGGAGTTTTTGGCCAGCCCCATAGGTTCGGAGAGAACAGCTAGCGCAGGAATTCTTCCTGAAAGTGTAAGATGCAGGGCAAGAGGGACAGGGAAGCCAAAGTCCCTGCTGCAAATCCAAAAATTATGAGCCCAGACATACAACCATCAACACCAAAGACAAAGACGGCCCTCAGGTAAAGATGACAGACTGGACACAAGTATCTACCTTTCCTTTCCCTCCCAAATTCCTTAACCTCCAAAAAAATTTTGGAAGTTTCACTTATAAAGGATAATTGTACTAAGAAAAAAACTTTACCATTACCTGACCAGAAGTTCAAGGAAGAAACAAAGAGGATGGGAAATTGAATGGAAATAAGAGCCAATAAATAAAAACCTCACCCAGCCTAAAACATAATCAGGAGAAAAGAACTTGAGTAGATTTGTATTTTATAAGCAAAAATCTTTTATAATTAAAATTACCATTGAAATGGGCTTTATTTTTACTGTACTCTTTTTTAATGTAAAATGTGATACATTATGCATGTGCTGCTTGAGGAACAGTTTCAGGAGGCTGGAGTCTGCTACAGCGTTAGAACACCTGGAAAGACAGCCCTGGGCAATTGATCCGCAATTGATCTATTCTTATCATGCGCACTCAGGAACGTGCCTGTGGGGTGGTCACGAGTTAGTTTGCATCTGGTGAACGTTAGAAACCTAACCAAAGTCTCCAGAAATGTAGAAAGTGATCAAGAGGGAATAAAAAGCTGGGAGCACTGGCAAACAGAACTAAAAACCTTGCGTTCTCTCTGCCAACGGGTAGTGCAACCAGGGGCACAACACCCTTGTGGGAAATGACAGCCAGGCGAGCTTTCCCGGCAACAGGGATATTGCTGTTCACGTTTTGCCTGCAGAGCTGTCTTGATGTAGCTACTTCGATGTTTTTTACTTCCATCTAAGGGAGTTGTGTTATATACCTGAAATTTTATCGTGTTCTGCTCCATGGGATCATCTTTATAAAAACTGCACAATTACCTGTTGTTTTTTTTAAATATATAAGTCAATAAAAATTATCCTTGAAAAGCTTTCTAGAAGGCAGATGATTGAGATATTGGTTAAACATCCAGCACAAATGATTTTTCCTTAACAGTGGTCTAGAATAATATTTCTTTGGTTAAACAACGAAAAAATGACTTACATTTAGAAGCTACGCTGTATGGGACAAAGCTGTATCTTTAATCATTATTGTCATGCTAAATACAGTGAGTACTTTCACTACAAGAGGCACATGGACACCAAATCTGATGGAAAGAACGGCAGAGTTACATCTCCCATCTCCAATTTGCTCATTCTGGGACAAAATGTATTAAACAGAATGACAGGCAAAGTCAGCAGCCATATTCCAAAAATTATATTTTCTTATGTTCTCTCTACCACGTAATTAGATTCTGAGAAATTAAGTATGAATATAATGTAACCCCACTGTAAAAGTAGGAGCCATTCCAGATACATGTTAAGAGGAGAGCCACCACAAAAGGGAAGTCGAGCAGCTTTGGCACAACTGTCAGGGTGTCTCACTCCACTGTGGTCTTTGAAGAAGCTACACGAGCCGGAGCTTTTCCTCTTCCCCTGGAAATCATAAAGGGTAGTTACTGCTATCTGTGCCCGTTCCCCAAAGCAAACAACCTGCCTGGAGTATTAGTGTGATGAGTGCTGCAGCTGGAGAAGGAAGAGCAATGAAGTCACTCCAAACCTCCCCTTAACAGGAGAGAAAGAAAGGGGAAAAAGGGAACAGGTAAATCAGCTGCTCTCTCTGGTACACAGTTTTAAGATATTGTTCTCTCCGGTGAGTTTTCCGAGACCAAAAAAGCAGTAAAGAATGACAGATAATTTAAGATTCCCAAGGAACGAGAGGGAACCCTGTCCTCACATTAAAAATCAATCTATTCCTAAACCCTGTCTAGTCACAGGTCCTACCCAACCCCCAAAGAGCACTGAGAATCACTAAACGTTTGGGGAAATTGTTACTAAAAATCAACTTAAGGAAAATTGCTATTCGAACAACTAAAAAATCTTGCAAGTTAAAATATGTCTCTAGTAATGTCCAGATATCTATTGCTACACAAACTACCTCTCTTCTGGCTCCCCACAACCATTTTACTACTACGTTGAAATGCCTTCTATTTCACCATTTTGTGGGTCAGGGAACTGGGCAGGTCTCAGTTGGGTGATTTTTCTATTCCTTGTGTCATCAACACAGCTGACAGGTAAACGGCTGTAGAGTTTGCAAGACTGATGTATTCTCATGCTGGGTGCCTTGGGATGGCTGAAAGAATGGACTTAGTTGGAACTGCCAAAGAAAGCACCTACAGGTTGCCTTCAGCATGGCTGTCTCAGGAAAGTCGAACTTCTTACATAGTGGCTTCCTCCCCAGAATAAAGAGGCCAAGGAACCCAAGTGGAAACTATAGAGTCTTAGGACCTAATTCTAGAAATCCAAGAATATCACTTCCGCTTACAGTCTAATGGTCAAGCAAAACTAAGGCCAAACCAGATTCAGAGGTAGAGAATGGCATTCCACTTCTCGATGGGAGGAATAGCAAAGAATTCGTGAGCACACTGAATCCACCGCAGACAGATAGTTTCCATGTACAGTCATGATGGAATCAGTAGCACCAGAAAAACCCTCCCGCAGGAAACAACCAGAAAACTGGAAATGTGTATGAAACAGCTGGTTCAGACACGGGACAAAAGGCATGAAAGATTAAGATTATGATCTCTGAGAAAAGGGAAACAAATGAGGTGACCCCAACAATCACCTGACTTTCTCCCAGAAATCAGTTCAGGAAGAAACAGCCCAACAGAGCACAATGATGTTGATGAGCTAAGAAGACAGAGGCTGAATTTTGGGAAGGCTGAAGTGACTGAAAACTGCAGAACAGAGTGCAAAAGAAAGGAAGAAACACTGCATAGAAAGAGTCCCGGAATGTTACGTAAGGGCACCTTGAAATATTGGCTAAATCCTAGTAGCAGACAGAGGATGGGAATCCACCACATTAGACAAACTAAAATTCTGAGAGACATACAACTTCTAAGGACCTGTGGGATAAACAACTCCTAAAACAAATACGAAGCAAAAAGATCTTAGCCCAGTTGCAAAAGAAAAACTTTATTAAATATCCAAATCATTAGGTAGAAGTTCCAAGAAGGCCATGCCTTCATGGGTAGCGCTGCCTTAGCCTTAGAGCAATGGTTCTCAAATGCAGGTGATTTTGCCTGCCCGGAAACAGTTAGTAATGTGTAGAAAGAGTCTTGATTGTCACAGTTATTGGGGGAGGGATGATATTTGCAACCAATAAAGGCCAGGGGAGCTGCTAAAAATCCTACAATGCCCAGTACAGTCCAAAAAAAGAAGAAGAAATTATCTGATTCTAAATGTCAATAGGCCTGAGACTGAGAAATTTCAATCTTTAGGTCTGACCTAATACAACCAATAAATTAATTTAGCACAGTCACAAAATACAATGTCAATATGCAAACTTTACTTGTATTTATATGCACTGGCAACAAATAACTGGAAAATAAAATGTAAACAATACCATTTTAGATAGCATCAAAACACATAAAATAATTAACAAAGTGTATGCAAACCTATACACTAAAAATTATAAAACACTGCTAAGAGAGATTAGAGAAATTCCAAACAAATGAAAATATATACTATGTTCATGACTCACAAGACTAAAAATTGTTCTGCTGTAATTTCTCCCCAAAGTTGGTTATGGATTTAATGCAATCTCTTCAAAATCTCAGAAGATTTTTCTTGCATAAATTAACAAATTGCTTCTAAACTTAAGTAAAAATGTCAGACAAAAATTGCCAAAACAATTTTTGAAAATAACAAAATTGAAAAACATATACTTCTGATTTCCAGACTTACTATAAAGCAAAAGTACAATATTGGCCTAAAGATAGATATATGGACTAATGAAACAAAATTAAAAGTCCAGAAATAGATCCACACACATATGGTCAATTAATTTTTTACCAAGGTGTCCAAGTAATTCAATAGGAAAAGAACAGTCTTTTCAATAAATTTGCTGAAACCACTAGATATCTATGTTACCAAATAAGTGGGAAAAAGATCCTTGAATAATTCCTTGCGTCATGCATAGAAAGCACTAAACAGAAAAGAAAATATGCTGTACTTCACAAAAATTAAAATTTTGTAGTCTTCCAAAGGTACTACTTTTCAAAATACACTGTTAAGAAAATAAAAAGTCAAGCCACAGATAGGGGGAAAAAGGAACTATTAGCAACACACATAAAGCACATGTAACCAGAGTAGTTACAAATCAGTAAAAAGAGAAATGACTTGATTTAAAAATGGACAAAAGTTTTGAACATACATCCCAAGGAAAATATACGAATGGCCACAAAGTATGTGGAAGAATGCACAATATCATTACACATTAGGGACACACATCTTAAAACCACAATGAAAAACCACTACAAATACCAATAGAACGGCTAAAATGTTAAAACCTGGCAATAATAAATGATAAAAATGTAGAGCAAATGAAACACTTATACTTTGCTGGTAGGAATACAAAAATAGTACAGCTGATTTAGCGTAACATTTGGTAGAACATATGCAATTACATGAAATTAAACATATATTTACCACACCACCTAGCAATTCTACTCCTTGGTATTTACCAAAGAGATGCAAAAGTATATGCCCACAAAAAGACTTGTAAGCAAATGTGCATAGTGGCTTCATTCATATTATGCTCAAATGGGAAATAAGTCGATACCTGTCAACTGATAACATGATAAATAAATTGTTATATATTCATGTAATGGAACACTGCTCAGAAATAAAAAGGAACTACTATTATATGCAACGACATGGCTGAATCATAAAGACATCATCGTTAACAAAAAAGCCCAACATAAATGACTACATATTAAGTAATTCTACTTATATAACATTCTAGGACATGCAAAACTAATCTGCAATGATAAATTTTATATCAATAGTTGCCTGGTGTGAGGAGAATGGGGTAGTATTGACTTCACTGAGGCCAAGGAAACATGGAGGTGACGAAAATGTCCAAACTGGAGTGGCATATTTTCTACATACATGAGTGCATGCATTTGTGAAAGCCCATCTAGCTACTTAAAATATGACTATTTTATTGTATGTACATTATACCTATATAAAGTTGTTTTTTTTTTTAAATAAACTGAACTAAGGAACAAACTGAATTAACAAAACAGAGACAGGCTCATAGAAAGAGAACAGGATGACAGTAATGAGGGGGTGGGGTTAGGAGGTGGAGGGACCAAGCAAAAAGGAAAAAGGACTCATGGACAGGGACAACAGGGTGGGAGGGAGGAGGTATAAGTGGATAAATGATCATGGAAAAAACTACAATAATAATAAATAAATGAAAAATAAACATTTAAAAATGTTTAGCTTTTAAATTAAAAGTTCAATAGGTGGACTAAATATGGAAGATTCAATCATCAAAACAGTGAGCTAAAAGATAAAAAATAATGTCTCTTAGACCAAAAGGGCATAGCAAAATCAACTATTATTGAATAGCTGGATATAATGGATAATTTAAAAGTTTCAGTCGCCATCAACAGCTCTATAAAGAAGAAATAGAATGTGCCCTGGCTGGTGTGGCTCAGTGGATTGAGGGCTGGCCTGCATACCAAAGGGTCGCTGGTTCAATTCCCAGTCAGAGCACACGCCTGGGTTCCTGGTGGCAGTGGGAGGGGGCGCAGGAGGCAACCACACATTGATATTTCTCTCCCTCCCTTTCTCCCACCCTTCCCCTCCTTCTAAAATAAATAAATAAATAAATCTTTTTTTTTTAAAAAGAAATAGGATGAATAAGGAATTTTCTAGATGAAAAATACAATTGGCTACAGAGAAATTAGGACAAATAAAAAAATTAAACTTTGGTGAAATTTCAGACTCTCAGGAAAGCAAACTATATTCTAAAATCTTTTAGACATAAAATAACCTACAAAGAAACAGGATTGATTAGAATGAGATTTTACATTAGCAACACTTGAAGATAATAGAACATTGTTAGTATTCTAAGAAAAAAAGTCATTTGTGGTCTAAAATTTTGAACCAAGTCAAACCAGCATTCACTCATAAGGGTAGAATAAAAATATTTGCAGACATACAAGAACTCAGAAAATTCATCCTCCTGAGGCTTTGCCACTGATTTCCATCTGTACTTGGTTTACTGCTGTCTAGTCCCTCTGCCTCTGGTCTTGCTCCCATCCCATACCTTTTTTCACTTTTTCAGGTGGGATGATCTTTTTTAAAAGCAAATCTCATCATTTACTTGTTTAGTAAAACCCTTCACTGAATGTCTTCCCCACACTCATTTCCAGTCATTCTCCTTCCCCGGCAGCTACTCCTTACCTCCTGAGAGCCTCCCGTTCGTCCCGTTTCTCTCTGGGCTGTGGTCTCTGAGTCTTTAGAATGCCTTCCCGATTACCTCTCCTGGGAATGCTCTGCCCCCGGCTCACTCCTCATCTTTCCTCACATCTTTCTTAGTCTTGGTATTACATATTTCCTGAGAAAAGTATTCCCGGCACCTCCATTCCCATCCCTGTCCCTCCATCAGCTTCAGTTCGACTCCTTTGCTATTGACCCTAAACACGCCCGTACTTTTACTTGTGATTAGAGTCATTGTATTGTACAGCTATAAATATAACTATACATGTACAATTATTTATTTAATGTCTTTTATTCCTAATAGGTGGTAAACTCTATAAATGTAGTTTCATTTCACCTACAGCTCTGTGGGTGAGAATGCTGTCTGTCGCCAATATGGGTTCTCTACTTGTCTAGTAACTGGACTAGATTTTCCAGTCTCCCTTGGCTATGAGGCCACATTCTGGCTAATGGGGCGCGAGCAGAAAGAACATGTGCAGTGGGTTGTGCTCTTAAAGGGAACAGGAGGTTTGGGCTTCACTTCTCCATTTCGCCTTCCTGCTGGCTAGTAAGCCATCAGAAAACTGTAGGGACAGAGGACCAATAAGGCAGGAACAAGTACCCCTGCTCTGAGGGGCCACTTCATACCAGTCCTGGAATGATATTCTTGGGCTGATACTTCCGATTAGATTGCCAGACCCCACGCCCTTCTTGAGTAATATTACCCGTCTCACGAAAGAAAAAACTCTAGAATTGCCTGTCGTTTCACTTATGATTTCTTATATGCTTTTTCCTTTCACTCATGGGTGCCATAAATATTTATTATATTCAATGATCTATTTATATAACCTTTCAATTTTTTATTATCCAGTTATCTAGATGCCCTCTATAAGACCCAGCTCTTCCACATTATCAATCTTAAATTATAATGAGGAAAAGGGATGTAACTGCAAAATACCTTCTTGTGAGGTTTTTGGGGGTTTTTTTTGGGGGGGGAGTCCTAAACATGTCCTCACCTTAAGGAGAGATAGGATATCCTTGCCAAAGCAAGCAAACTTCAAGTCAGTATGAAAAGGTCTTATGTACCTTGGGTTTCGAGGGGCATTGTCAAGGACAACCTCACGCACAGATGAGGCAGTCCACCTTGTAGTGTGCCCGTGGTTCTCCACAGCAGCCCTGTAACTGAACTACCTACGTCCGCTATGAATCCCTCAAGTCTGTGTGCCAAAATGATCTTTCCCAAATGAAAGTCTGATCATGTCACTTTCCCTGCTCAAACGTAGTCGCTAGATTCTCACTGCTCTTGGGATAAACACCAAAATCCTCAGTGTGGCCTGCAAGCCCCTTAGAATCCTCTGCCTGCTTCCCTATCCTACGCATGCCTCCCTCTCCCTTGCTCCCTGCCTGACAACCACATTTGCTTTTCTCTTCAGTTCCCTCCAGAGCACCATTTCCTTCCCCCAGGAGACTTCATGCAGGTTGTTCCTTTTGCTTGAAATTGTCTTCCGCCCTTATGCCTCCCTCAACTTATTTACTACTCAAACATAACATTTTTAGGGAAGCACTGGCCTGAATCTTCAGACTTATTTACATTCTGCATTCTATACATTTATATTATACTTTTTCATAGCACTTAGTTATGATTAATTATCTGTGTATTTGTAAGCATATTTGATTCAAATGTATCTCCTTTATTGGCCACAAAGCTCATGAGAGCAAGGGCCATGTCTATTCTGTATACCGTTGTATCTCATGTCTTATGGGGAAGGGGCACTTAATAGACTTAATAAATATTGGTCAAATAAAATTAATAAATGTGACATGATTGGTAAGGTAAAGGTGAAAGGCACCCGTGTGTAGCTTCTCCATCAGCTTGCTATTAGGGCCTGGAATTCTCTCTATTGTTTAATTTAATGAAATTCTGGGCTGGGAAATTTATTCAGGGTTTCCAGAATTAGATTGCCGAGCCTGAAAGATATGCTTATCAGATTCTATTTCCACCTGTAATTACCAACTAGGAACAATGTGAAAGAGCAATGCCCCTTGTGGAAATTTTAGGCAAAGCCCTGTTTACGTACACACTGTTCTAGGGTGCATACTCAAGTGGGGAGAGGCTTGCGGGAGGAGTGGTAGCATGGCGTGGTGGTTATGAGCTCAGGCTTTCCAGCCTGACTCTCTGGGTTTGAATCTCTGTTCCATCACTTATGAGCCATTACTTATAGGCAGTTTCGTATCCTTTCTATACTTTCGTATCCTCATAGGCCTATGAGGACTCACTGAGTTGGTCTCAGCAAAGTGCTTAGATGAGTGCCTGACAGAGGACAGGGCTAGGGAAGTATTTGGAGGTAAAACACGTGACATGGGATGCGCTGTTCCCAGAGAGGTAAAAACTGGGTACTCATCACAACAGTCAACTATGAACGCAGCTTCAGAGGACAGAGGTCGGGTCTGGCCCCGTCTCACCATCCTCAGCACGTTGCTGTGGGTTAAGAAATTGTGCCCCTTAGGAGTTCCTGGTTATACACGGATGTCTTCCGGGAACTATAAACAGGGAGCTATTTTACCACATCCAATCTTCTTAGCAAGTTGCACGTACAAGGCCTGGAATGATTCATTTTAATAAACAGAGGCTAGAGAAAAGCGGTTCATTTAATCTAGCCAATCTTTACTGTGAGTGGCAGAGACTGGCTACCTACCCCATTCCCCGTGCTGGCTCTCGCCCTCCATGGTACACTGCGGCCTGCACGGCCCAGACGTCGGCATCTAGGAAGGGAATGTGAAGAGCTCTGTGGATTGTGAGCAGACTGATGGGTGTCACTTTCAGACCATGGCAGTCACAAGCAGGTGTTCCTCTCTGCATTATCTCAGGATCTGCTGGAGGACGGTGACATCCTGCACAGAGCAGAGCTACCCCCTCCCTCCCTTAAATTCAATCCAAAGTCTCTATCTGCTCTGGAGTTTAAGTTGGAGCCTAAGAGTTATTTCAATGAGGCCTCATTACCAAGAAGATTGATAAATGGCTTTAAATTTAAAACTAGCTTTGCTATCGAAGCTGTAGATTTGCTTCAGACTGTTATGTGAGCAAGAAATTATGTTATCCAGTGACACTTGGGGGCCATTTGTGATGGCAGCTGGCCTTCCATGAATAACACCCAAGGCCTGGGCCAGGCACTCTGACCAATTTACGTAACTCGGCTCCAACCGAGGTTTCCACGTCCATTGTAACCCAGATATGCTGTTCAGGTCTTAAGTCCTCTCCCCCAATTACTGTAACATCTGTATTCTTATGCTCACCTCTGGCACTGATCTCTTGGTTCTGCAGAACTAGAAGAGCTCATTCATGCCATTTCTCAAGGGCTCTCTCTATTTCCATCCCCATCAACTAAAAACGAAACACAACATCTACTCAATTTCCACCTCCCTCCTCCTGCAAATTCCACTCTCACAAAGCTTTTGTCATTTGCTTGACTTTACTGACTGTGGGAGCACAGTGACACAGTGGTGGTATTTACTTTGCGCCGTCCTTGAACTTCAAAGAGAACAGCAGATATTTTTTTCTTAGAAGTCCTTCACCTGTACTCCACCCAATAAAAACTACAAGAGATAATCCTCAACCTCTTTAGAATTTTTTCTTCTTAACCCTTTGCTTTAGACTGCCTCTTACTTGAAAACACCAAATTTTTCTCCCTACGGTAGGTAAGTCAGCAGTTTTAACGTAATGAAATTCACTCCCATACCCAAACTCACTTCCAGTCCCATCTTTACAATGCTAAACCCATCAAGGTCATCTTCCATGCAAGAGGGCTCCTCATGTTTCAGGATCCTTTTCACAAAGATGCGAAAAATACACAGTTGCTCCCATGGAAGTGTATAGTCCCACGGAAAAGATAAGACAACTACACAAACAATTATAAATCAGAAGAGATTATTATACTTCATTAACCAGGCTACTTCTTTCACACTCTGCAGGACTGAGAGAAAGGAGCAAAACTGGCCTGCATGGTTCCTCTACAGTCCGTTCACTAACAAAGATCTCTGAACTTCAGGGGAGTTAAAAATCTAAGGACCTTTGGTCTACAGCTTTTTAACTTCATGAGAATCTTCTCTCTCCCCATGGAGATGGAATTAAATCCAACCTCTCCACTCCAACCCTTCAAATAGTAAATTGAAGCCATAAAAACAATTACAATTCAAGGTTTCTTTTTGTTATGTGAGCTTAAATTGGAGCCCTGGAGTTATTTTAATGATACTTTCTTTGCTGAACAGTACTATGAATGGTTTTTATATTTAATACTAGCTTTGTTATTGAAGCTATAGATAAATGACTCTCAGTAATGGTAACCTCTGGTGCTTCAATTTCTGGGCTGCTACATAAAGTACAATGCAGAAAACAGCACAGCACCTTGAAAGTCTAGAGTAGTTTGATTTCATCATGTCACTGATTCTGGGCTACGCGGTTTATTGCATCAGGGATATAAACTGGAGTTAGAGTGCAGAAGAGAATATTGAGCAATTACAATTATCCATTGCAGGGCTGATATTTGATAGAAAGAATTAATGCATTTGTATTCAGCATCCACTAGAAATGCAGATACTGTCATAGTAGCATGATCTCTGAATAAAAGGCTCATATTTTTATTAGAATCTCATAGCTAAATGTATCTTAATTGATAAATTGAAATAATAAAGCTTTTTTCACTTAAGATGATACATTTTTAGGTCTTGAAGTCCTTGTTTTCTCTTTTATCATTTAAACATTAATAGATGTAACCTTCATTTTACCGTAGTCATAAAGAAAAGTTAAATTCCATTATCATTTACTTTTAAAATATAATATAAACTCTAATTTTCCTCTCCGAATCACTAACTTCATTCCTTTTATATGGAAGATGTAAAGATTAATAAAAACTGAGATGAATTTAAAATATTTTTGTACTTATTTAAGAATGAAAAATAAAAATACTGCCTGATTTCTAAGCCTTCTATATTAACTCCATTGAACTGATATTCAAAACCAGCTGAAAACAGATCTTAAATAAACCCTGTGTTCTAAGTCATAATTGGTTGACTGACTGCATCTTTGAATCAGTATGTTTTACTCTCCCAGAAACAGCTGCAATTCAATATATCTTTGATGTTATCGTGCTCCCCACAGAGATAGAGTTGGACCTGCCAACTGTGTGTATATTTTTCTAGCATCTACAAAACTATCTGAAATAAAATCATAGATTTTCAGAACTGCCAGTGGCTCTGGACTCTTCCGTTATAACTTAAATGGCCCACTTACCATTTGTCAGATGGCATCTGTTTAAACAAGAAAAATCTTAACCAGGCTTTGAAGAAGAGTAAAATGTAACTTTTAAAAGTCAAGTTTTTAATAAACTGAACAGTAGGTAAGCTAATAAGAAATAGCAGAAGTGAGATTATTTCCTTCTCTTGGTTTTAATTTGCTTTTCAAAGATGATTCAAGAGTTTTGTTTTTAACTTAATCCCCTTTGTTTTCCCTGTGCTATTAAACATGAACTGCCTGGGCTGCTAGGAAAACCGTGGGGGGGGCGGGAGGGGGGCGGGGGCTGAGGCGGTGAGGAGGGGAACCGAAAGGGTGAATGAAGGAGCTGCAGCCAGAGAGAGGCTGGGAGAGGTGACCTGGTCTAGTGCATCCTGGCCTGCAATGCATCGGCAGCACTTGGGGAGTTTTTGAAAATGCAGATTCCCAAGTCTTACCCTAGAGATCTAGATTTGATAATTGTAAGTCAAAACCTAGGAATGAATATATACACGTGTGTGTATATATATTTAAATGAATTTTATATAAATATATATATAAATTTCTCATGTAATTCAGATGGTCAGCTGACTGGTTGCACCTCTCATTTTACATTTGCCCAGACGCTTCATTTTACAAGGTATCTGAAAATGGCTTTGCCAAAATTAATTAGTAGTCAGAATTGAGTTTAAATACAACTATCCATATCATATGTATAATAATTAGAATACATATGATATATATTCTAATTAGTAACCAGAATGAGATTGGAATCCACATTCCATGGATTCCCATATCCAGGTTTCTTCCACCTGACTGTGCTCGAGGAAGAGGAGGAGGAAGGAACCCTGGGCTGAACACTAAGAACAGAGGACCTAGCCACATGCTTTTGTCTTGGATATTATGCCTGGCACCCGTTCAATTCCACTAGCATTATGAAACTGGAAAGTTGGAAACAACTTAACTGACCAACAAGATGCATAAATTATAATACATAGTTATAGCACAAGAAGAAAATATGTAGCCTTTAACAAAGATGATACAGATGTATACTTTAGCCATGGAAATATATTCCTAATACACACACACACACAGAAAAAAATCTGAAGAATACACATCACAACCCTGACAGTGGTTTTCTCAGTGAACGGTTTTTCTCACTCAGTGGCAGTGATATTCTTGGAATCTTTTCAAAAGTTTGCAAACCAATGTTCCCATATTTTGGCAATAGTCGCATATTATCATAATCAACACATATGTACAATACACTCAACATACAAATCCAGAGGTGTTACGGCTTTGGAGGCAATGTGTTATAGTTCAGCGACTCTGTTGAACCAAGGTCGAGCCTAAACAAGAGTAAAAGTAATGAGAAGGTGGCGGGTTCTTTCCTTGATACACTTTTCTGTGTGCTTTGAGGGTGTATCCTATAAAACTGAAATAAAATAATACATAATGTGTATATTTATTTATTTTTTAAAAGATTTTATTTATTTATTTTTAGAGAGAGGGGTAGGGAGGGAGAAAGAAAGGGAGAGAAACAGCAATGTACGGTTGCCTCTCACATGGCCCTCATGAGGACCTGGCCAGCAACCCACGCATGTGCCCTGACTGGGAATCGAACTGGGACCCTTTGGTTCCCAGCCCTCACTCAGTCCACTGAGCTACACCAGCCAGGGCCATAATGTGTATATTTAAATTAAATATGTGTTGTGTACTTGTTGGTGTGCTTGTTGAAGTTATGAGGTTATGTGAAGACTCTTCCATAGTTCCTAGCACATAAATGTGTGCATCCAGTAAATGCTGGTTTCCCTATGCCTTAGGGAGGTGACTGGTGGTTTAGAAGGGGCTCTAATTATACAAACATGTAGCAGGTTTTTATAGGAGGAAAGAAGTGGGATTCTGCAATTGACTTACTATTAGATCTACAGTTCTACCAAAGACCTTGCCTTCTACAGTGTTTATTAATAATTTAGCTATAGTGGTATACAAAGGAAGTGGTGTGTACTTACGGAGAAAATATTGAAACCTCCGTTGAAGATAAGGTTATATGGTCTAGCCATAAAAATGTGTGCATGTGTAATATATTACTATCTTTTCCGTGTTGACTGTAGCTCTAGTAAGTCAAAGGTGGTTACTTCTTTTATGAGACAGGGTTGCGATGGAAAGAGCATTTGCTGATTTCATGATTCTAATCTTATCTCTGCTCCTGAGTTGTTCTGTGATCTTGGGTAACAGATAAATGTTAAGTTCAGGGTTCAAAACAAACATGACACCCTTACAGAAAGTACCCCATTTTTACGTGTGTGTATATCTAAACAATTGTAAGCATATGTTTAAATATGCAATGTATCCATACACGAAATACACAAAGTTCTTATACTTCTAAGCTAAGAATTTCAGAGTCCATAAACGAGACTTATCACTCTTTTATAGGCCATTTAAAAATAGACTATTATCTTTTGTGAAGTCAGGTGCTCTAGAACATTAAATATTAAACATTAAAAATAGAGGGATGACGGCACAAGGCGCTTTTCGTAACCCCCGCTTCCTACTGCCTTGGGACCGCTTGCTGGTTTCCAACGGCGAGCACACCACGCTGCGGCAGGAGGCGAAACGCCAGGCTGCGGCTGTGAGCTGCGATGCGGCTCCACGTTCTCAGAGGGCAGCTCTACACACCCTTAGAGCGTCTGGGTGTATTCCAGACCCACGTTCCCAATAGTGATGATATCTAATTATCTGTTGAGTGCTCATTGGTTGTCAAGCCCTGTGCTATAAATTTTACGGGCATCAACTCATTTACTCTTAGTTTTCTTGATGAGGAAATAAAGCACTGAAAGGTTAATTAACTTGCCTAAGGTTACTAAGCCAGTGAGAGGCAGAGCCAGGATTCAAATTTAGGGCATCCAACCCTAGAAGCATACCCTTAACAACTCCCTGCATGGCCCCCTCTATGGGGTCACTGCCAAGCCTCATGAGAACAGAGACGGCATCTCTTGTATTCTCATTTTATTCAGAGCCTGGTTCTGGTTATGTATGTAATAATACACCTAAATAATGAATAATGTTGTTGTTTCGCAAATCAGTTACAAGGTATTTTGCTAATGACTCGTTTCAAATGATAAAGTACCAAAGCTTCAAACTGTCTACATCAAAAAAAAAAATAGAGCAGAATCAAGATTGACTGAGAAATGGTGTCATTCTTAATTCATTTGCTTCTTGATGTCATTATGAACAAGCCCAAATAGCTCTTAACACATAAGGGTGTATTACTCACTGACTACATGCCCACTGCAGGTTGATCCAGGCAGTAGGCAGCTGTCCTCCATATAGTACCTCCCCCCACACAGGCCACTTTCCTGTGGCCCCATCCTTCCAACGTAGGGCTCAGGAAAAACAGCTGCAAGGTCAAGCAGGGCTTTACACCTAAAGTGACAATGTAAATGACATGCCCCTTCCACTCAGAAGTTGTTGGCCAGGACAAGGTACCCAGCCATAACCACATATATAGTATTGATAAGCGCAGTCTTCTCTGTACCCAGGAGAGAACTGGATAATGATGGGACCTGGTCATGTCTTCCATAGACAGAAAAGAGCGGGTGTATAGTAGGAGCTGGAATTGCTCAGAACATTAGAGAGGCCTGTTGAAATGTGCCACACTGATCAGTGTTGCCTCAGGGGTAGGAGAAAAGGAAGAAGTGGGGAGGCATAATTAGAAAGGTGCAGGGAGGGGATATTATCATGTCTCCTTTCTGCTAGTGAGTTGAAGAATTTGTACACAGTTTGTCATACACTCATACAGAAGGAGGAAAATTACCTCACCATAAACAAGCAAAACATTCTCAGTGAATTGAGGTAAAGAGCTAACTGTAAAAAGAAAATCTATAAAAGTATTTGCAAACATACAGGAGAGTAAGATTATTTCCTTTGGCTAGGGAAGCCTATCTTAAGCAAAACAGTACAAAACCTATAGATGAAAAAGACATTTTTAACCACATGAAATTTAAAGCTTCTTTTTGACAGAAGACACAGCAAACAAATTTGAACAAAAATTAATTTAGTGGTAGAATATATTTTCAACCTGTCCAACAGAAAAAAGAATTAATAATCTCTCTCTATATATAAGAAATCCCAAACATGAAAAAAATGAAAGTATTGAAGATGAACTACCATATGCCAATAAGCCAATGGAAAGACGCTTTACCTCAGTAATAATTAAGAAAAAGCAAATTAAAACAGTGGGAAGGTACTTTTAACTCATCTGATTGGCAAAAAATGAACACAATAAGAGCCTTAAAAGCATTCTATAAAGTTTTATCTTTCTGCATAATGTTGGTGAGAATGTAGATGACAATACCTTTCTGAAAGCTATTTGGCAGTTGTTATTAAAATGCATATTCCCTTAAAAACCCAGCAATTCGACCTCTAGATCTTGTCCTACAGAAATTTGGATGTATACAAAAATGTGTGGGCAAGTTGTTCATTAAAGCACTATCTGTGGTACAAAAGCAAAATGAAACCAACTTAAATATTCAACAATATTGAAGGGTGAAGTAAATAATAGCGCATCCATGCCATAGAATGTTTACATGCAGCAGTAAAAAAAGAGTGAGATGAAAGTAATTAGAAACACCAGGAAAAATAAAAACAAAACTACATGAGGAAAAGTATCGCGCTAATATGTTTAAATGTGGCATGGTTTTGAGCAACTGGCAGATGAAACGTGAAGAACTCGTTGTAACAGTCCGCCGATAAGCAGTGCTGGGACATTGGAACAGTGGAGGGAAATACTCCGAGCTGTTCATCTCTGCTGTAAACAACATCTCCATAGTCGTGCTAATGTAAGTGCTGTTTACTACTTTTCATCCTATAGGATCAACCTACAAAGCATTAAATATTTAATTAAGGTTATAAAATATTCAAAAAGTTACCAACAAAAAGTTTTTACAAACTCTAACAATGTTACAATAAAAATAACAGTGGCCTACGGAGGTGGGGGCGGTGGAAGGAGCTAGGGAGCCAGACAGCGGCCAGGCCGGCCGCCAGCAGGCTTGTTTGTCAGGGGAGGGAGAAACTCTGCCAGGGGCAGCGCCGTTCCAAATTTCTGAAATGTAAATACACACCTATGTTGTTTGTGCACTAATAATAAATTTCAAACTTGAGTGTTTTGAGAAGAAGACATCAAAACGTGAGAGTAGTTTTTGAAAGCCGTCAAAGACCTACCTGAATATCTAGGTATATCTGTCAGTGCTTTTTAAATCTAATTATCTGGAAAATTCTTTCTAGTTTCCATTTTAGGTGTGTAGAGTAGACTCATTCTTGAAATCCAATTCATTTTATAAATATTTCCTAATATATCCCTATAAAGAATATGAAGTGTCCCTCTTTAATTTTCTCATTCAGATCAACATGTTGAAATCCCTATAACATGGTATTGAAATAAAACCAAATGAGAAAAATAGAACAAAAACATCACGCTAAGATGGTTTCAAAAGTATTTGATTATGCAGCATAATTATCTGTTAAGTCTCGATTACAATATATTATTATCTTTACTGAAATGCTAATTGTCTTGGATCATAGGTAAAAGTGGCGCATTAAAAAAAAAAAACTCTTGGTCTTACAGTCAACACCTACATACTATTTTAAAAAACCTTGATGTTCTCTAAGTTCCTGTGCTACATTGTTTCCAATCAAAAATTAAAATGAAGGTCAAAAGTGTCTTAATGAAAGCTTATTTCTACTCTGACTTACTACTTGTTCCCTCTGTGTCTTCCCTGGGGAGCAGCATGGTGGCTGGCGTGTCCTTCCACAAAGCACGAAGGAGCTTCTGCCTCCCGGAGTCTGCGGGCTGCTGGAAACCCTCCTGACTTCACAGTCTTGAGCCCCAGAGAGGTAAAAATGACAAAAACTGCCCATTACTATCAACAGAGGAAAAAGCAAAGATAGCTGCTTTTCCTCTCTCTCCTCTCTTCTCCTCCCTTCTCTCTCCTCCCTTTCAAAGCTCTCACCAACACACCTGATCAGTGGAGCCTAAATTTTACCTGCAACCGTGCTGGCAATGATATATGAGAAACATTGTCCCCCAGTTTCTAGCCCCTGTAACATAGGGGAGATAGAAGAGTGTAAATGGACCAGACACTTATAGACAATATGGAGCCCATGGGTGTATTACCAAATTAGTACAATAGCCCAGCTTAACTAGAATAGACATGTTGAATATGTATAGAGAAGACAGGTTACCAGTTGAAGAAAGTGGAGAGGAGGAAGGGAAAGGAGAGAAAACTAGAACTAAAGATGAAACAGGTTCAGTAGATCTTTACCAGAGCTCTGTTACGGTCCTTAACAAGGAAGGCCACATCATTAAAGCCATCCTTTAGAACCAGTGATATCGCTGATGTGATAGAAAGGACTTTGTGTTTGGTGTGGGAGTAGAAAGAAAGAAAGGAGGAAGGTAGAGACTTGAAGTGGGGAAACCTCTTGAGACACAATTTTAGGAATCTACAGATAAGGTTATGGACATTGTGGATTAGGATAAAAGTGGGGAGAATAGAGACACATGTGAGAGACAACATCCCTGGGTCCAGGAAGAGAACCTGTTTCTAAGAATATTCCAGTGTCAAGCAGCAGCAGCCTAATACCGATGTGTGCGACCAACCCTGTCTCCTGGAGGAGCAGCCAGCGGACTGTGAGGAGCCGGCCCATTAGCAACTCACCCTTTTCTAAGAAAGGATCCGGTTTGCTTCTACATTTTTAAAAAAAAAGATTTCATTTACTTATTTTTTAGAGAGGGGGAAGGGAAGGAGAAAGAGAGGGAGAGAAACACCAATGTGTGGTTGCCCCTCACATGCCCCCAACTGAGGACCTGGCCCACAACCCAGGCATGACCCTTTGGTTCAGGCATGACCCCAGGTGACCATTTGGCTTACAAGCTCGTGCTCAATCCACTGAGCTACACCAGCCAGGGCTGCTTCTACATTTTTATCTCCTTTTTCAATTTCTTTGGAGTAGTTACATTAAATGTGGAAATATGAGGTCAGATGACTGAGGAATTCCATCATGTTCCCTCTGCCATTGTCTAAAGAACTCCAAACTGTCTTGTCTCAAATCCAACATTCTTACAACTAGCTGCATTTTCTACTCCAAGGCCATTGGAACAATGCTCCTGTCAGGCAAAACTTACCTTTCATTCATTCATTCATTCATTCATTCACTAACATGCTCTTCAGTCAACAAACAGTTACTGAACAGCTACTCTGGGCCAGGGTCTGAGGGTTTCCAAGGTCAAACAACAACACTGGCAACAAAAGGCATCTGGGAGCATGCATTCTGGTCTGGAGAAGCAAACAAGAAGTGAAATACAGAGCATGGCGGAAGGTAAGTGTAGGGTGTAATAATAAATGGGCTTCAGCTACCAGGGCATCTGTGAGAGGTCTAACCTCAAAGCATCTAATAAATTAATAACTTGTTTTTCTGACAGTTTCATCTCTCATAGGACAAAGGAAACAGCCAGATGAACTGCTACTTTGTATTGAATTTCAGAGTGAGAGCCAACCAGGGAGAGAGAGAGAAACTAGTTGTGAAATGGATGTGGACACTGAGGAGAAACTGCCCAAGTCACCTTAGATCGTGTGATATCCAAAGATGTCAAATGTGCTTCTAAACCCCAGGAAATGAGATTTTTAAGAAGCTGAAGAGAAAGCTAAATTAGATGCAAAGGCCTAAAATTCTTAAGGAAAGATTATTTTGAAAGCCTTTCAAAAATGGAGTTTTTAACTCAACACACATTTATTGATCACCAGCAACATGGGACAGCCTGTACCCAGAGCAGTGATTCTTACCCTCCAAGTACATACCATCTGGGTAGGAGAAAAGTGGGATAAGCACGCAAATGCATGGCGACCGTTTATGGAACATCAACTGTGAAACACAATATGATTAATAATTTACATGTAATATTTAAAATATTTACAAATGCCCTGCAAGGTAGATGCTAGCCTCAGTTAACAAAGGGACTAAATGTTGAGATTGTTTAAATAAATTGCTCCAAGCCTCACAGCTCAGGAGGAAAGCCCCGCTCCTCTTGCGTTTATTAGATGGACTTGGTCCCAGGGGTTTACCTAGTGAGGCAAAAGGAAGGTTTTCTCTCTTCCACTTTCTCCCACAGATGTTCAAGAAAACCAAGAATTCATGTGCATGGATTTGGTCCCTAAAACTAGTAGCCTTTAACACCTGACTACAAAGGAATAAAATTAGTTCCACCTTTGAAATTGGAATATGTACTAAACTTCTAGTAGAATGCTTTCCTTGAACGGAAGACCATCGTCAATCCTTCACTCTTTAAAATTGTTCTCCTGTCAGGAACTTGGGTAAACCAGCACTTAAAATACAGCTGCTTAATGACAAAATGTGTAGAAAAAAGATTTATCAAGCATTCTAAGAGAAATTACATATTTTAAAAAATAGATTGACTCTTTAATGTTGAAAATAACTTGGTTGTGCCATGTGTTTAGAGGCCTAAAATGTTAGGAAGTGGATAAAATTATAACATAAGAGTTTTACTTTAAACTTTACTTTAGTGAATTATATATAGATTGAATGGTTGACTAAATAAAACTGAGGACTTGACCAATTATATACTGCCAATTCTAGCATGCATATATATATTTCAGTTTCAGTGAAAGAAGCTAAACATTCATTTGCTTCTTTATTGCAGTTAATCCTTGACTGAATTATTGGAAAATTAAATTTACACTGCACATTTATTTACTTCTGTAAATTCAACTTAAATATTTTAGTTAAAAATAAGAAAACCAATGAGGTCACTAGATGTGAGTAGTCGAAGAATTAAGTCTTCAGAGGTTCATTGACTCTGGTTAAGATACCAGCAACAAGAGGAAGTTTCAGCCCAAGAAATTCACTGAATTGAAAGAGCCACATAACTAGCCACACCCTCTTTCCTGTATATTCCTGGAAGGGGAAAAGTATCCAATAAACAGAATGAGAAAATTTACATTACAACAACTTTTAGCGTACACAACACCAGCTTTCCTGAAAGTTGATGGAAAGTTGTCCAAGCTTTTCTTTAGTAGCAAAATAAGGAGCATATTTAGAAGTAAATAATGATGAAATCTGATTCACTCACATCTCTTTAGATGCAGAGAAATTAGAGAAAAATCACAAATCACAGTTTATCAGTTATTTTCTTTATACAGAGACATGACTGTATAGGGGAATTTCAAAATCATCTCATTACCTGTAGGGCTGCCATGATGAGTAGGCCCAGCGCAAGTGGCATGAGTGGGTGTTAGCATCTAACCTGCTCCCCTGGCCATGCCTTTGCCTTGCCCAGTGCTAGGCCTCAGTGGAGAAAGGTGCACCCACTTCTAATTGGTCCACTCAAGGGGCACAAAGGACCTCGGTGTGCTGGTGGAAGCTCTCAATGGCCGGGCTCTCATGAGTGAGAAAGACAAAGGATGTAGCCTAGAAAAAGACATTCTTATGGAGACGTGGGAATAAATGTATAAATGCTACTTCAACGTGGCACTTCTGCATTCGAGCAGCACAGATCTGAGCCTCAGAGCTCAGGGCCACATCACTGGTGCTTTAGGAGAGGGAGTGGGTGGACCTGCTCCCGCACACAAACACGCACTTCTCAGCCAGAGGGGATCTATATAATCTTTGTGGTTCTCAAGACACATAATAGTATTTGTCTGCTGAAAATCTGGTCTCAAATAAACCCTTGGCCAATACATTTTTTATGGCTCTAATGGGAAAAAATATTCAATACTTTGCTCTCTTCCCTCCTCCTCATAGTCTTTTCCCCCCTTGACCCTAATTACTTACTCCTTGACCTATAATCCAGGGTGGTAGAAAGTAATGGATTCTTTGAGATCAAACCCAGCAGCCTCTTGCCTTCCGCATGATAAAAACTGAAACCACTTTGTGCTTTCTGCCCTACTTAATTCTCCTGATACCTGCTCACATTTTATATCATTCACAACTGCTAGAAAATATGAGCCAGAAAAATTTGCCTAGTCCCAAACCCAAACTAAAGAGTACGTGAAGAGAAAGAACATGAGAAACCTATATGATTTCAAAACGTCAAGCACTGTTCAGATTCATTACATTATTTGTGTCTCATATGAACCTTTCACTTCACTAGTGGAGAACTTCTTTGAGAGTAGGGGCTGTGTCTTTTAGAGTATCTTTTAACATATACAGAATGTAGCACAGTGTCACGAATGCCCAGGAGTTTAATAAATATTATATGTGGATGATGAGCTGGTCTATCCCCTGGTCTACTACCAGTATCCCACATAATCACCCCAGACAGAGGAGAATCCATCTGCTTTTACAGACCTCCAGGGAGTGAGAGTCTAAACCTCCCATAATTCATTTCAGTGTCCAATAAAGCTTAGTTTCTGCTGGAAGAGTCTTCCCAAGAAGGTGGCATTTAGGAATGTTGCATAGCAAATGCTAATCTTCCCCCTAAGGCACTGAAGCCAGTCACTGCAATGACTAGGCCTGCCCTGTGGGGTGGGGGGTGGGGGGGGGGAAGGCTGGCAGGTAGCTAGTTGGGAAAGGTAGTCATATGAGGAAGAAAAGGGCAGAGACTAGGTTCCTTTTCTGCTCAGAGGAAGTGGCACTGTTCATACTTGTTAGTCGAACTGCCCAGTGTTAAAGGGATTTGGGATGGGGAGAAGTCAGGAAGCTGTGGAGCTGGGGGGAGCTACAAGATGGTGGAAGGCAAGCCTGCCATTGAATACCTCCTTTTCACATCCATCCCTGGAGCTGTCTGTGAGCATAGCACTGCCATCACTAGGTCACATTACTAGTCCCCGGATGTCAGTGTTAGTTTCTGTTAACAGAAAAGAAATCTGCACATTCTAGCCACCAAGCGACAAGTGATCTGAATACTTTCTTTGTAGTGTGTGTGCACATACATGCACATGCACGCAAATGAAAGGTTTTGTGGAGGTGCAAAGCTAGAGTGACAGGAGGTGAGCAAATAAGGGTGAGTAGGAATCTGGCAACCTCTCAAGGGAAAGCAGACTCAGGCAAGGGATAAAAGTCAGGGCTGAAAATCAAAGCTAATGACCAAACAGAGGGACTGCAAACTCAGTGAAAACCTGGGAGAGGGAGTTGAAGGAACAGGACTAAAGGGAAGAAGTGATGGCCTGCTGAAATAGCTGCAGTAGAAGGGATGAAACAGTGCTGTGCTTCCAGAAAAAGTGGGTTGGCAAGATCCAGCTGAGCAGTGAGTTTTAGTCTAACGGTTGGGATACAGGTCAATGCTTCCAACTACCTGGTGCCCATATCCCAGGTTGATGGAAGGGCCACAGCACCTCGGAGTACTGTGATCCGAAGACCTAGGCAGAGGAAGGTAGGTTGGTAGCCTGGCCTCCTTTCTAGAAACTTGAGATGAAATTCAACGGGATGACGTCTGTGCCACTGGATAGACCAAAGGAAATATTCAGAAGGGGACAACCCAAAACAAGCTTTCACAAATTCTGTTGTTTCCCCAATTGTTTGGAGGAGAGAACTTGGCCTGCACCAAGGTACAAGCTTGCTCCGAGGTAGCTGAGACTAGGTCAAGTTGGGATACACGAGGCCAGTAGAGAGAATTGGTACCCCAATAATCAAGTAGTTAAGTCACTTAGGAGAATGTAGGTCAGTTTGGGTGAAAAACACCCTGGTCCACAATTCCTTAGCCAGTCTTTCTCAGGGTCTCCACAAACAGAAGGCAGGTGACTGAAGAACAGTAGGGAGCAGTAGAATTAGAAACCTAGAATAACACAAGAAGCCTTAAGCGGCATTAAGAGCTTGAAAAGGAAGTGTGGGTGAAGGGAGTGAGTCATAAACAGTGGTTTATAAGCCTTCAAAGGGCTGTCAACCCCTTGGAACAGAACAAAGCTTCCATACATGCAGTTGTTCCATCCCCTCTTTCTCATTAGCCCCCACAAGTCATTTTCCATAGCTCCGCAGGATCCTGATGTCACTTTGCTCAAACTGTAGATGATTTATTTTATGAATGCTGAATCACAGGACAATGGTTAAAGAAAATAACCGTCACCTGTAAGAAATGAATCCCTAATCTGCTCCCCAAACTCTTCTCTTTCTCCCTCACTCTGCGCGCGCGTGCGTGCGTGCGTGCGTGTGTGTGTGTGTGTGTGTGTGTGAGTGTGTTGATTGTGAGGGCTGTTCCAGATATCGGCCCTGATGTTGTCTGTAAAGCCCAAGTTTTGAGGAGCTTTCAGGTCAAAAACTTGAATTCAAATCCAAAGCTGACTAGGGCCCTAAATACCATTCCTGCTTTTCTTGGCATTTGCCACTTATGCTGGCACGTATTTGTGAAAAATAATGAAATCCCATTTATTAAAATTTTTGTTATAGTGGGCCTTTTGTACACTTTTTGTTATTATGTAACTATTTTACATTAAATCAAGCTAGGGTAGCTCATTTACAGTGTCTACCAAATGCAAGCTTGATCAATGATAATACTGGGATTTCTATAACACTCTACTAGCTCAAATATTTCCTCTGTAAGTCAGGAATATATACAGTATGTATTTTAAAGCTAAGGTTACGTAATTTAGAAAACAATGGTTTGTTACATACTGATTTAGGTTTAAGAAATTGCTACGGTGTAGGAATGTATCTTATTACTAATAGTCTAATCTCACATTTAATGAAAAAATAGAGAAAAAGGAACTCTTTCTGCATATTTAGGATACATTTTACTTGTTATTTTATTTTTTATTTATTGATTTTAGAGAGGGAGAGAAACATTGATTTGTTGTTCCACTTTGTTATGCACTTATTGGTTGATTCTTGTATGTGCCCTGACCAGGGATTGAACCCACAACCTTGGCATATTGGGATGACACCCTAACCAACTGAGTCAGCCAACCAGGGCTAGGATGTGTTTTATAATGTTTTCTAAGTGCTCTTCACGTTCCCACCATACTACATGTAATGGTGGAACTTGTGCCCCTGGTGAGGAGTGTGCTGTAAATGCTCTACCCGTAGTTCAAAAGTTCTTTGAAAATTCTTTTATCTTAAAATTCCATGATATGTCTTTGTTATGCTATGAAAATACCCCCTCTCCCCAACACACACTACCTCATGAATAAATTGACCCTTCAGAACAGTATATCATGTTTATCTAATAGCTTTGCTCCTATTAATTTATCAGACTGAGTAACTACGCATCATCCTTATGGATTGATTAATTTTGGGGGGTCAAATTTGTTAAGCAGTAAATTTGTAGATAGCACTCTAAAAGACTCCAAACAAAAAATTGATCTGTTCCAAATGTGTATAATAATAACTGCTCACTTGAATGCTTTGTGTCTTTACACAAATAAATTAATAAATAAAACATAATCTTTGCCATTGAGAAGCTCACAGTCTAGTGGATGAGGCAGACTGTAAATCATGTAATCAGACGAAAACAAACGAAATGGCCACCATGATAAGCACTGAGAAGGAGCAGTCCTGCTACTGAGACCATGCAAATAACAGGGAAATGTGATCTTGTCCAGCGGTCAGGAAAGTCTTCCCAAGGACGTGCTGCTTTGAACTGAGCCATGGAGGACAGTGAAAGTGCAGGGATAACTAGGGAGGGGGAGGAGGTGGACGCTGGCACAGGGACAGGCAGGTGTCCAGGCAGGCACTGGTTCAGTGGCTGAGGTTTTGTGATGGGAGGGAGCACTGGGCACGTGATGAACAGGCAGCTCAGTGTGGCTGCAACACAGACAGAGCCCAGGGCCAGAGGGGCGCATGCACCTAGGGCTTCAGAGAAGTTTGGGCATTGGAGGTTCCTCAGCTGCTTTGTGCAAACACAGAGGAAAGTGGGAAGTGATACTGCTTCTTGGTCTCATTCTAAATGTGCATAGAATATTTAATCAGTTCATAGGATTTAAAGAGACCTCTAAGATAAAATTTATTTCAAAGCTTTCAAGTATTTACCTACACTACTCTAAGGAGATAATTTTATAATTTCACACCTCTACACAACATGCTCCTAAAATGTACTGTGGAGCAATTCTCTTATTACTGCATCTCAGTTAATAGGTAGTCTCGTTGGCAGGCCTCGGGTTAACACAGGAACCCGTCTCAGGGAGATCGCAGAGGGCTGCTCACCGCCATGCAGTGACTTCAGCAGGTGCTTCCTAGAGTGGCCTGTAAGCACAGCCTAGGCAGAGTTTGTGGAATAGGTGAAAGTATCCCCAGGACCTTTCTGCCCCGGCCAGTGGCCCCTTCCAGGCCTCCAAGCCATGATGGACCAAAGCTTTCTACCTTAGCATTTGTCTTGGCCCCTAGCCTCTGTTATGTTTCCCCTCAAACTTCATGTTCCTACTGAAAACTTTTCTGTCCTTTGTCCCATACCCATAACCTTCCCCTGTATTCTGTTGAAAGTAGTCTCTCTGACACACTAATTCATGTTCAATGTATTGAAAAGTTCTAAAAATTATCCAGAGCCCATGGCATCCTGTCAATTCCTAAGTTTTTTTTTTTTTTAAAAAAGGTGTTTTATAAGTTTACTCCTCTGCCCCTCCTTAAATTATATCATTGAAGAAAAGCTTTAGTGGCCACATCGCTAGGTTGGTTGGAGCTTCTTCCCTACGTGCCAGAGCTGAGGTTTCGGTCCCCGGTCGGGGAGCATGCGGGAACCAACCAGTGGGTGCGTGCAACAACAAATCAATATCTCTCTCTCTCCGCACCCCCCTTTTCCCCACTCTAAAAAAATCCATTAATATATATATTTTTAAAGGAATAGTTTAGTGATTACAGTTCAAGCTAAAGGTGGGAAGAGAAGATTTTGTATCTGGTTAGGAGACACACAGTTTGAGGCACTTGGTAGGACAATCAACTGTCCCTCTAACAACAAAATACATGAAATTGCTTGGTTTTACAGATGAGCTTCCTTACTGCATACATAGCCGGGCTCTTTAAAGGAGACAGTAACTGAGAGTCAAGTTTACTGACAGGTACCATTTCCTTCGGCTGAGGGCAGGCTAGGGTGCTCCCCAGTACCCTGAAACATTCCATTTGGGGGTACCGAGAGGGAAAGGTTGCGACTCCATTTTCCCTGAGATACAGGAATACTGAGTGTCACTGCTCTGCAATATTGTTTTAGGCATCAGTTCCCAAATGGAATGTGGCATGAAACATAATTCTTGCAGAGTTGCTCATGTGTGCAGCTGTGCATGGCATAAAATTCCCCAGAGCAAACCTTCGGGTTGCCAAACAAAGTTAGTCCTGAAGCACCTCTGTGTTTGCTCAGATTCACAAAGCATCACCAGACTCAAAACTCTAGGCCCCTTTCCTCACCACGGGGCCCCTCTGACTCCTTGCTGTGGGGGCGGGGAGCTGTGGGGGCGGAGGGGACGCTAATTTGAGTTAAAACTGCCAAATGTAGAGGAGGATAGGGTCAGACTCGAGTAAATGGTAAAGTTTAAAGATTATTTCTTTAGAGCAGAAATTGGCAAGCTAACCCACAGACTAAATCCAGCCACAGCCTGGGGCTTCAAATACATTTTTAAAGGATTGGAGGAAACAACAACAAGGAAGATGACTATGGCCTACAGAGCCTGAAATATATTCTAGTCCTCACAGTAAAAGTTTGTCCATCCAGCTTCAGAGCGCTTCCAACTCCCTCTCTCTGCCCTCACCGCTCAGAGTCCTCTTTTCTCCTCAATACAAAGAAGTCTGGGCCCAGCCCTCAGCTCCAGGTTTATTTACCCAACAATTAGAGCTAATCCTCCTACCCCAGGCAAACCCTTTGAACTGGCTGCCTTTTCTCAGCTGGAGGGAGGGCAGCAGTTCTGCTTCTTTCTCTTCTTCCCCCTCCCCCCACTTTCCCTCCCCTGTCTCCCACTGTGCACTTTGAAATGGAGATGCTGCTCCTCAGGCTGTTGGTGCTCCAGTTCTCCATGCCCCAGGGCTAATGTTCTTGCAGCCAGGAGCTTCTGGAGACCCAGGTCTTGGGGATCCTCTGCAAGAGCAGGAAAGAGGTCTGCTCCTTGGGACTCTTTTGGGTTATAACATCTGTTGTCCTAAGAGAGGCTTCCCAGGACTCGGCTCAGTTTGTGGCCTGCAGTGCTCCCTGGCTGCCCTCCTCGCGGGAGCACGCCCTTCCCCACCCCCCCAACACACCAGACCCAGCTCCGTTTGCTCACTGGAACGGTGATGAAGGGCATGAACTCATCCACCTAGATGAAACCCCAGTTGTGACATTTACTAGCCAAGGAACCTCCAGTAAGTCACGTAATCAGCCTGTGATTCGGTTTCCTCATCTGTGGACAGGGGATAATAATAGTTCCTCCCTGATCCGGCTGTGGTGAGGATTAAATGAGTTAATCTGCATAAAGTTGTTTTGAACAAGGCCTAACACATGGTAAATACTCAATAACATGCTAGCTTTTGCTCCTATTTGATGTTCTGAGGTTAAGCTGTGTGTGAAAGCTGGTCTTGGCCCCGGTCTCCACTTTCTGCAGCTATTGCTCAAGGTGACGTCTGCTTGCAAACGTGGGCCAGGCCACCCCCAGAAGATAGGGCAAGACTGTGGAACAGGTCAAATGTGTGTGTGTGTGTTTTGTTTTGAAATGTGTTTAGGAGATTTCTTACTCCCGTACTCTCTATTCCTTTTACCATACAGAGTAATAATAGCTAAAAATACTTGGCTTTTGTGTGCAAGTTGTAATCTGCTTTCAGAAACGTTATTTAATTTACTGCATAAAACAGCCCATGCCGGCACCTGGTAGGCGTCCATAAATGTTGACTGAGGGAGATGAGCTGTGAGCCTGCCAGCAGGCAGAATGATCTAGCACGGCTGACCAGTCTGTGGCCATGCACAACTGGTTGAGAAATATTTTGAATAGCCACTCTGAAATAATGAGTTGATGTGATTCCTGGTCTATCAATGAGGATGCTAAGTTTCTGAGCTGGCTGATACTCTTAAGATCACGCATCAACAATAGTAGAGCTACATCTAGAACTCCCATCCTATGGCCTCTAAACTAGCCTGTGGCTGATATCCCCACTACTAAATATGCATAAAATCAAGTTTGTTCTATTAGATTCTGACAATAACCTGGGTACTGACAGGCATGAGCTTCCCAGCTTTTTGTTTATGGAAATCACAGTATCAGAAGGCTGATAAGGGGAGTTCTCTGCAGTCTCTGCAGGGCCCCCTTTGTCCCATAGGACAAGTGACTTACTGCATTGTGAGAAGGAAGTGAATGAGCACAAGATGCTCTGGTGACAGCCCTTCTCTGCTGGAGGGGACTGGCCTGAGGGCACAAATGCCCTTTGCCCCTGGCTGAACAGTTTCCCCTGCAGGGAAAGGCTGTGACTGTTCAGTTCTGCCTGTGGCTGGTTGAGATATTTTAGGGGAGGAGAACTTTTAGGAGCCCACTAGTTGTATATCTAACTTTTCACCTTCAAAACTAAAAAATAAAAGGTCAAGAAATATAAACACTTTACCAAATACAAACACAGTATACGAAATAGCGTTCCATAGAATACTAGCTTTGCAAAATTTTGAAAGTTAAGTCTTTAAAAAAGGGGTTCAGTGGGTTTGTGAGGCCGTCATACTGCGTGGTTTCTCAGTCTGTTAACATGCTAACAAACACTGAGATCCCTAGAAGGTGGACTTAACATGTGAGATTTCCCAAAGTTCTTTAATGTTGGAACGTTTCAATTCCAAAAGCACAGAGGCTATGTGCCTATGATAAGTGAACCGCGGTTTGAGAAATCTTGACGTAAGGACAGAATAGTAGTTGTGAAAAAAGAAAGAAAAGAAAGGAAGGAAGGACAAAGAAGAGAAAAGAAAAAGGCTTTATCTACCAGAAGACGTTTGGGGCATTATTCTTGTAAAGTGAAGTCAGCTCACCTTCTATTGGCTCTATAGTCAAGTACACATAATGATGTTTCCATCAACAGACAGGTCCCATAGAAGACGGCGGTCTCATAAGATTATAATGGAGCTGAAGAATTTCTATCACCCAGTGACGCCATAACCATCATAAACGTCACAGGGCATCACTCACGTGTTTGTAGTGATGTTGGTGTAAACAAACCTGCTGGGCTGCCAAAAGTAGAGCAGTACAATATGTACAGTGCAAAACACTTACCATGACCACAAATGACTGTTACTGGTTTACGTATTCACTATCTTATCATTTCAATCATTATTGAGAGAGTTCTCTTTCTACTTACTAAAAAAAAGTTGGCCGGGAAACAGTACGCCACGTTACACTGGTAGCAGCCTCATACTGCTCATGTTTACTGCGCTTCTTGGTTGCATCATTGTCTCATGTGTTTAATTTCATATTTTATAAGTTTAGTGTGGCCTCAGTGTACAGTGTTTATAGAACCTACAGCGGTGCATAGTAATGTCTGAGGCCTTCACATTCCCTCACCACTCACTGACTTACCCAGAGCGACTTTCAGTCCTGAAGCTCCGTTCATGGTAAGTGCCCTATAAAGGTGTACCAGTTTTTATCTTTTCACTGTATTTTTACCTTTTCTATGTTTAGATACGAAAGTAATCACCATTGTGTTACAACTGCCTGCAGTATTGAGTATAGTAACGTGCTGTACAGGTGGGTAGCCCAGGAGCAATAGACTGTACCGTGCAGCCCAGGTGTGACGTGGGCTATACCATGCAGGTTTGTGTAAGTGCCTCTGTGATGTTAGCACAACAATGAAATTGCCTAATGACACATCTCTCAGAACATATTCCTGTCATTAAGTGGCGCTTGACTGTAATAAGGTGTTTTTGGGGGGTGTTCATGGTCAAAACTGCAGAGCCAGCCACAGACACGAGAGTATGCACAGTTGATTTCTAAAAAAATTATAGTCTCATCAGAAGAAAAAAAATAAAAACAATTCATAGTAAAATGAAATAGAACGTACATTGCTTAAATCCAACTATGTGTGTCAGCAATCTAGCAGTAGGGGTGCAAATTCAAATCGTTTGGAAGAAGTAGGCGTAACCAGAACCTGTGGACATGAACTTTGGCAAGACCAGCCATTTGAAGACAAGAATATGGGGTTCCCACTGGCTGCCATTAAGGATGGTTCAGCACGTCTTATCAGCTGTAAGAAATACTACCTTGATGTCTGCATCTCCAGCCAGAACCTCCGGACAATAAGCCACTCAACTCGCTGTAAAGGCAGCCCCACTCACCTGAGTCAGTAGAGTTGTTCGTTTAAAGCAATGCATTTCCTTTAGCCTCAGGCAAGCATAAAGTTACATAAAGAGATATAGTGAGCTCATCATACTATTATTTTAATTTTATGTTTAAAAATAATTGCAAATATCTGTATTTGGTGTTTTAAGCATTTGTAATGTTTAGTTCTTCAGGATAATTTCTCATTTTAGAACATCTAACAGGTTATTCTTGTGATGCCGATTTAAAATATCTAAATGAGAGCTGTAATTAATGTAGCTATGTGATTTCAGTTCAAAAGACATAAGAGTTTTATTAAATCTGTAAACCTTTTTGTAACATTCAAGTGAACTTAAAATTCATCATATTTTATAATTAATCATATTTATGAACATTACTTAACTATTTGTGATTCTTTTGTTTGTTGACAAATCGAAGTATTTTAAAAAGAAGATTGAATATGTGAAGTGTACAAATGCAGTTTAATAATTCAAAGACATTTAATTAATCAAATTGTAAACTCTCCCTTAAAAGGGAGAGTTAAATTTGGAACTTGAAATTCAAAGCTTGGAAGAAAACTAGGTTATCAACTTTGTGATAAATTGAATTACTGTATATTATCTTCTTTGCCCACAAAACCTGTCCTCAGGAACCCTCCACACCCAAAGTGCCCTGTCATGGCAGGGGAGGCAGCGGTCAGAGATAGGGAGTGAGTGGGACAAAGTTGTCCTTGTGTAATTGGTAGATACACTAATATTATCAAGGAGTACAACAGGGAATCCAATTGATTGATTGTTACCATATCTGCAATTCGCATTTTTTTGAGGTTCTGATCTAGGAAATGTGCGTCATATAAATATCTCTAAGATGGGTTTCCTCCCTTCAAGCAGTTTCTCCTTTTCACCACTTTGCATTTCTCTGCTCTCCTCATTCAGTGAAGGGCTTTCAGCAAACACTTGCACTTTCTTGCCTTGACTTGCTTAGTTTCACTTAGTGGGAAAACAGATGCTGCACTCAGACAACCCTGAGTTCAAATCCTCATTTTGCCATTTGCAGCATGACCTCAGACAAGCTGTTTGGTCTCATTGTTTTAGTTTCCTCATGGATCAAACTGAGATGACAATATTATTTACCTCTTCAGGTTGTTGGAAAAACTTAGACAACAAACATAAAAGCTGGGCAACATACGCTATACAAGATAGCAATTAATATCACCTGTGGTGTCTATCAGTGTCTCTGCGTAGACAGCTTTCACTGTATGTTCACCTATGATAAAATGTGTTTTAGGTTTCTGACCATGTCAAGAATAGAGGAGCACTGGTAAGAAAACATTTGGGGGAGCAGATAATTTGAGGTAATAAAGAATTCTTATTTACTTATACTCTGTAGTTCACTGAATCTCGATCTATGATTTCAAATATCTTTATTGACAAAAGCCAAAATTATATCTCCAGCTCTGATATCTCCTCTGAACGCAAGATTAGCTTATCCAGGTGCCCGCTCTGTACCTTCATGTGGCTGTATAACAGGTCCATCACCCTCGAAAACAAAAACCCTTCATTTTCCCCTCACCAGCTTTCTCCTCTCCCAGCCTTTCTTATCTCAATGAATGGCAACTCCAGGCTTCCACTTGTCTGATCTAAAATCTTGGAATCATTGTTTAAAATGTGCAGACGGCAGCTTTTTCCAGCCAGCTCCTGCCACCATCACTGTCCTCTCCTCGGGGTGTCTGCACGGTCCCCCGATGAGTTGTCCTCCTTGCACTGCTGCACCATTGCACGGGGGCCTCCGCACAGCAGGGTCCTTTTAACATACAAGTTGCATCACGTCACTTCTCTGCTTTCAAAACCTTCCGTTGGCTTTCTATCTCACGAGAAGAAAAAGGCCTTTCACTTCTGGTTCCTGGCTTCCTCTCCTGCCAGTCCTTTGCTTACTTCATGCCAGTCAACTGGCATTATTTTTATTCCTAGAATACAGCATACTTGCTTTTACTTCTGTTCCTTTGTACTTGATTTTCCCTCTGCCTGGACTGCTCCATTTTTTGATATTAGCACACTTACCCACTCATGTTATTTAATTTTCTGCTCACATGTTACCTTAACTGAGCACTCTTCTCTAAAATAATATACATGTTCACACCCCGGCCCCCCCCCCGCCCCCCACTTTATTCTTCATAGGCTTGGTACCTGTACTTTACCTGACTTGCTAGCAGCTAGGTATAGTCACGTGCCCAAGTTTTGGCCGACGGAGTAGGAGTGGAAGCAGTAAGTGTGAATGCCAGGACAAAACCCGAAAGAGAAAGCATAAGCCCTCAGTTTCTCCTCCTTTCTAGCCCAGTGGCTGGAATTTGAATGTGAAGGCAGGAGCTAGAAAAGCCACCTTAGAAAACCAGATGGAAGATGTGCGCTGAGGCAGTGGCGAAATCTGGGCCCTTAATACCTATCAGCTTTGGAATGCTTACATTCGAGTGGCCTCCTAAGAGAATAAACTTTTTTTTATGTTGTTTATGCCATTTTCATATTACCTTTGTTACAGAAGTGAAACTAAAGACTAACACAGACATGTGTTTTTTGAAAGTCTGACTGCCCTTCCAACCGCTACCTGAAATGGGACTGGAAGGTAAATTCCACGCTAGTGGAAGCTCTGTTTGGGCCACTGTAAACAGCTTCTTGAACAATGCCTAGTACACTAAGCATTCAGTAAATGTTTACTGAATGACTGACCGGCAAAACCATCAACATAATGGAAGGCCTTGAGTGTTGCCCTGAGGAAGCACATGGCTGGTCAGTGTAAGTGATTGGCACAGCACTTAGCAATCTGTGTGTGTTGGTTTCTGTTCTGACTGAATCACAAAGGCAGGATACAACCTGCTATTTCCATTATCTGAGAGGTATAAATACTTGTAAGATGGTTGTGTGTTTCTTTTGTAATTTAAATGAAGAAGACTCCCAGGTAAAGTTCAGGGTTGTAATGAAATCGGGTCACAAAGTCATGGAAAATTGTGACAAGGTTCACACTGATGAGGAAAGGTCACAAGTCGCATGCTAAGCACAGATGGAGAAAAGGAACTTAGGTGCTAAGATCTTGAGATGTGTGGCCAAGATGTGCATCAGCGAGGATGGCAAAAGCTGATAGCTGAGAGAACCACAAAGAATTGCACAAGCTGAGTCAAAATGAAACAGAGACATGTCACAGGGTATCATATTAGCAAGAAGTTCGGGGATAAATTCTGCAGACATAAAGCCACTGAGTTCCTGGATGAGTAACACTATAAAAAGATTTATACTGCCAGGATAACATTTTGGTATAAGATATCTTTTTCATGCTATTAAGTTTGTTTTGAACACCTTAATTACATAGATCAACCAATGCAAACAACTTAAGCCATCACGGTGGCTTTAAAAATATATACAGGGATGAAATCCTGTGGGCCTGGGATTAAGCCACTTTCAACTTTAAAATGTTCTATTTCCTGAGTGATGAAAGTTGCAAAGGTGTAAGCTATCTTGCCATACCACACCCCTGTGTGTAATATTACTGAAATAAAACAAGTCCAGATTTGTTTAGTCATTTTATTTTATATATGTAACTTCTGGTAACAGTTACTGGAATGAGGTTTCTCTTTGTTGAGTAAATTAGCTAGAAAGTTCAGGAGAGCTTTCTTAATAACGTGCCTCTTTGCTTGAGAATTTCTTAGTAACAAAATAATTTCTCCTTTCTAGAAACATAACACATTGGAAGCCTAAGGGAAGCTTTTAGATTAGGAGAAAGCACTGAGAATAAGTAACAATAGTTACTTCTTCGTCCTATTCCTCACTCTTGTGCCTAATTATTGTTTGAAGTTTGGTGAGGCCTCTCAGCTCCTATGGTGGATATATTAGGGTGACTGAAGGGATGGGTAACTATACATGCCACTTTCATATGGTGGCTCATTTATCAGAAGATTTCACATTGCCGCTGTACCGTCATTCAGATAGGTTCCAGAATAGAGCAAAGGGATCAAAATATAGTTTTATTTAAAAATCCTTAGCACAGAGAATCAAGGCTATTTCATATTTAGTGCTGGGTTTTTTGGGTTTTTTTTTGGTGTGTGTGTGTGTGGGTGGGGGTGTGTGCGTCCAAAGATAAAGTTTCTTTTCAGTGAGCATGGCAGGTGAGGTGCCCTTTACTGGAATCAGTCGATGGCACAGGTCTCTCCTTTGGTGATTTTCATCACACTATTCAAATGAAGTAATTTATGCACAGAAATACCTTGTAAAGTACAAGTATGTAAAAAACACATCGATTATTATCATTGTGATAACTTCTGTTAGGAAAGAAGGTAGCTTTTGATAGGGTACAAGAACTTCAGGCTGGAAGGCCTAGACCCCATCAAACTGAAGAAGTGTGGGCCCACCCTTATGGAGGGATAGAAGAGGTCATTTTGAGAGAGAGTAGCGGGGTCCTGGTTTGAACATGACCCTATTTAAGAATCATGTAGTTGAGAAGTCCATATTCACTGGAAGAAGGGTTTGATTTAACAGTAGCTGCTGCCTGGAGAAGGCCCATGCATGCAATGTGAAACTTCTAATAGATTTGTTTCATTGGGTGGATCACATAAATTAACTCTAATTGTACTGAGATAGTTTACTTATTGAAGAGACGATTATGTTTAGTAACCTACATATGTTATTAATCAACTCTTTAAGCAATTTAAAAACATAGGAAGCTCCTGTATTCTCATTGCTTCTGAAATAAAGCTTTTGCAAAGGTGCTAGTTCTGCAGTAAATAAGCCTTGGCTTCAGATTCTTACTGAAATGCAAACTCGCTTTCCTTGCGCTGTTTCCCTGTACACTCAACAGTGTTTTGGAAACCAGCAGTTATCTAAATTCCCATCGGGTGACATTGTTTAATCTGACATTCCCTCTTTCATATAAGAAAATAGCTCCAAGGACGACCCACCAATCCACTGAGGTTCTTTAAACTCGTTTCCTGGTGGTTGGGAGAACTCTTTCCCAATCCCAATTCTTTTTTCTCTGATGGTTTTCCTGTGCCCCCCACCCCACCTTCTCCCACCCTGGTCAGGGGAGCCTCTGCCAGCTTCCCCTCACCCCCAAGCAAGAGCTAATCAGGGGAAAGAGCCATTGACCTTGGCTATCAAAGCACCTATCTAATCACTGAGCTCATTAGGCCTCCCAGAGTCCAGATGCATAAAAGTTACTTCAAATGAACTTTTTTTGGGTGTGTGTGTGTGAAAACTTAGGTCTTTGATATTGAGAGCAACAGACTATTGCTTTGAAATAATGACTACATCTATTTTCAAACATTGCGATGAAAACAGAACTCATGTAAAAAGGCTGCAAAAATGATGTTTTACTTTGAAGGCAGTAATAATTAAAAATAACCACAAATAGATTTCTTTCGGTCATATCTTAAAAGGGCAGCTGCTTTTTACGTCCTAGGCTTACACAAAGGTCTTAAAAGACCTCCAACCTCTGCTTTCAGAAGGCCTTAAAGGGTCACATTATCACTGACCTAAGTTACACTTTATAAACAGCCTTGATGTGCTACACACATGCAAAAAGTACCTGAAGTGGGTAAACTTTTGTGGATGCTGCTCTAGAAGTACACACAAGGGTGGGCAAAAGTAGCTTTACAGTTGTGCGTGTGGTTACGATTATTACCATAGTTTTATTAACTCAGAAGAATGTCACAATGCAACTGGAAACCTACTTTTGTCCACCCCTGTATTTCGTAATCACCTAATTACATTATTATATTTTTGTGAAATGAGAACTGATGGACCAAACCTTTCAAACAGACCCACCAGACGATAAATACCACCATATGTTTGAGTCACAGTACATTTGGGCATAAACACTTCAATTACAGCTTTGTGTTTAGTATCAAAAATCTTTCCTTGTGTGCGTGTGTTTTATTTACAAATCCCGTGCTCTGGACTACATTTTAAAGATTGCTTATTACAGATAAAGCACATCCTGGTACGCTTCCGAGAAACATATGTATTTATGTACACAAAGGTGTGCACATCTTTTCACACACAGAAGTCCATACGATGCCCACCGCGTGTGTGTGCTCACACGCGCACCCGGCCCAGGAAGGGACAAGCTGCCCCCGAACACGCGGGAGCCCGGCTACCCTCTTCAGCCAAGTTAACCCGCGTTGCCACACTGCCTGCGGCGCAAGCCGCCCAGCCTCTACTGGGCCTCGGGCGGCGGGGTCCACACCCACCCAAGCCGTTCTGCACCGGGCAGCACGGCGGTGGGGGCGGGGCGGCCAGTGCCCTAGAGGCGCCTCGGAGCGTCTGCGGGTCTTTATTTTTAAAAGTCTGCGCCGCACCTGCCCAGCCCCCATCGCCGCGCCGGCGGGCGGGAGGGAGCAAGAGGAACGAGACCGGCAGAGGCGCACCCCCTCCCCCTCCACAGCCGCGCCGCCGCCAGCGCCTCCTCCTAGCGTCCGCGGCGCCCCTCCCCCGCCGGCCCCTCCCCCGCGCGCCTGCCCGGCGCAGGCCGCTCGGGTTTGTTTTGCTGCGCGGCCGCCGCCGCCGCCGCGGGCCTCGCGAGCTCATTTGTGCCTGGCTGGTCCCCATTCCTCTCTCCCCAGTGTTGAGTGTCTGAGCCGTTGGCTGCACCGAACCGTTTGGCTCTTTCCCTTAGTAACAGCTTTTACCTTCTGCCTCAATTCCTCTCCCAGCTCGCGCCCTTCCCCCGCGCGCCGCTCCCCCTGCCGGCGGCCGCGTGCGCCCCCGCCCCTCCCCCCGCGGCGGGAGCACCTCCGCTAGCCACCTGGGGACCCGCGCCGCGCTCCCCGCCCCCGCCCGCCCGGCGCCCATCCCCCGCGCCCTCCGCTCGCCGGGGTTATAATTGCTTCTCACCCCCCGGAGGGGTTATTTTGGGGGTGGTTGGAGGCGGCGGCGGCGGCGAGGAGGGGAATTTCCTTGTGCCTCCATTCCCGGGAGGGGGGAGCCGCGTCCGAGGCCACCGTTTCCAGGTAAGCGCTGGGGGCCGGACCCCCGGGTGGGGGCGACCGCGGGCCGGGGTGGGGGGCGCGGGCGCAGTCGGCCTGGGGGCGCCGGGCCGTGGGGAAATGGGCGCAACTGGAACATTTCTTCAACTTGGTCCTTTGGGGAGCCGGGGTAGGGGTGGGGGAGGGGCAGGAGGGGAAGGCATTTAGGGTGTCCCATCCCCCCTTTTTCCTCTCTGAGGCTTCTTTGAAATGCTCACGTGCCTGCCCAATCCCTACACTTTCCTGATCTCGGGGGATCCTTACCCTTATTATGTTGTTGTCCCCGAAAATGTGCACCTTGGCCTTCTCCCCCTCTTCCACCCTTCGTGCATTTACACCCCCTTTTTGTGTGTGTCTTTGGGGGTAGGCTTTCAGGGAAGAATTTGCAGCAAATTGAGTCAAGGAGCCATCATGAGGCCGACTCCTTTATAGCCTATTTTTAGCCGAGGAGAGGGATCTTCTCGTTGCACGTTATTTAGTTAAACCTCAGTCGGCAATGGAAATCTGCTTCCCTCCTTGGGCGCGTCCACGACCCCGTCCGGCTTGCGGGGGGTTGCCGGCGGCTTTTGGGGCCGCGGGTCCCGGGCGGGGGCGCCGGCGGGGGAGGGGCGCGCGGCCGCTGGGCTGCACTTCTGGACGTGTTTACTTGTAACTTGGTGCTTTTTATCATCCTGAGAAGGTATTTTGAGTCTCTTTGAAGTTGGGTTCAGAAGTGTAGAATTGGCAAAGTTATTACCAGTTTCCTGGTAAGTTTCGGGTGGCACATAGTCACATTATTTTCTGACTGTATAAAGGCCACGTTGTGAGGGTGGTTTCTTCGTAACTTCCTCTTTGCAATCGATGTCATTTTTTTGAACAGCAACAGACTTTTATTTAAGTGAAGTATTAATCTTAAATGGCAGCTCGAGGGAAGCCATGCATGTGCTAACATGGTCAGTATTTTGGGAAGTTCCTAATTTGCTGAAACAGGCATCACTTTGCAGTGGCAACCGAGATTAAATTTAGGTTTTGAAAATGGTGTGTTTCATGTAAAATTTGGGTTGTAATGGCTCTTTAAAATTGATCCTATTCGGTTATCTAATAACATTTTCTAAAATATTTCGGCGATTGTAAATGACAAGGGTGGGTACCTACTTAAAAACTAGATTTTCTCAGTGTCTGGAGTTTACTTAAAACCTTGGACGGTGCAGGCACCAAGGTGAGTAGTTTTAGTACCTATGTAATTTACAATTGACTTAGGAAAGTTTACTATTGGCTTTCTTGTTTTCCAAACCAGAACCTTATGTTGTTGAAAACAAGCT
Organism: Micronycteris hirsuta; assembly: GCA_004026765.1. Taxonomy (NCBI): domain Eukaryota; kingdom Metazoa; phylum Chordata; class Mammalia; order Chiroptera; family Phyllostomidae; genus Micronycteris; species Micronycteris hirsuta. The sequence continues at coordinate 178,099 of PVJI01000164.1, read as the reverse complement.
TATTAATAAAATATGGTGAGTTGGTGGGTTATTTTTAGTCTAAATGGTCCCCCCACCTCATGTAATTAAGTAATTATCTTCCTCCCTTTTTTTCCTAAAGACTCCTTTATCAGATTGGAAAATATAAGGCCCTGGTGGTGTTTTCATCTGCTTACCTAAAACAAATTGTAATAAATATCCCGGTTACACATTGAAGATACAGTGAGTGACTTTTTGGCTATCCCAGTACGGTTCATTTTCATTTTTGTTAAATCAGACTCACGTTGCACTGGTGTATTTCAGTAATTCTGACTTCCTGTGACTGTATGTTCTCACCATCTTAATAAGTTTATAGTCTAGGGAGATAGAGCAGCTTTGTCTCCATGAAAATGGTGTGTATGTTGGGTTGTATCATGGGAGTTCATGGCAAGCAAGCTTCGGAAATTATCATTGAGGGTTCCAGAAACAGTTAGCATTTACCTGTGGAGGAGGGGCGGCGGTAGATAGAAAATATGCCTGAGAGTGGTTGGGCATGTGATGCGTTGTTTATACTTTCTGCTCTTAAATTGAGGTTTTCCTGCTTGTTTTGAATATATTTTTTCCAGTTCTTTTATCATGCACTTAACTGTCTGACGAATGTGTTATCACAGCCATTAAGCCCATTAATAACTACTGTTTTTGCCATTTGAGTAGTTGGAATCGACCTATAGGGAAAAATACTAACCTGAACCAGGGTGAAAACAATGTTTACATAGAAAAAGTTTTTCTTACTATTAAAGAACTTAATTCAATGGCTTAAAAATCGTTGCAGCTCACCTTCAGTTAAGGGGGTGATGTTTGGTTATTCACGTGGTGGAGACACATTGTAAATGAAGTGGCCCCTTGTGGAGGTTGTATTTTTGCATTGGTTGCTTCAAAGAAGTGTTAAACATTTAAATAAAGTTTTTCCACGTGTCTAGGAATCTTTGTTACTTGCATGCTTAACATCTAATTAAGTTTTATCATGATTACCATGATGCTTGCCCACCAAGAGAACAAGAAGTAACTGCTTCCTGTGTACTGGGAGCCTTTCAAGCTAATATGCAGAAAGGGTAGAAACTTAATGTAAACATAGTGGTTACTGATGAAAAGAGATGTGACTAATGGACATTTTGAACAACAACCTGTTGAATAAATACGTCTGTTCGCATATTGCAATGATAAGTACAGTCTTGTCAAATGAGAAACCGACAAAGGAATCATCCTACAATTTACTACAGCATCATTACTATGAAGAATTTCCGACTTGACACATTTTGATGAAGTTAGTAGAAAAATTTGTTGGTTTCATTCAGTTTCTGTATTTGTTAATATATAAGAGGAATTGAGAGAATGGTAGTAAGTCAGGGGAGAGGGATGGCGGAAATAGTGCCACGGTCCGGGACTTTGTATTTTCTAGTACAGGTGAATTTGACTCATTTCACAAATAACATTTTAGTAGGTCACCGAAATGCAAAAAAGGAAAGCAGTTAACATTGAGACATTTATGCATTCCCATAAAACAGAAGGGCCAGGCTCCTAGGTTTGTATAGTAAAGAATTAATAAGTGTGGTCCAGTTTGGAGACCACCATGGTGGTATCTCCTGCTCTATCACCAGCAGAAACTTGGGGAAAAAAAAAATTAAATTTTTTTTTTTTTTTTTTTTAAAGAAAGCTGTGTGGAGAAGTTTGCTATTCACCACCTGTGGTATTGGACTCTGCTAGAGGACAGTGAATTGCCCTGTTTCGAAGAGCCATAGGAAAGGGACTCTGCTTGGGCTATCCTCTAGGAAAGGTGAGAATTGCTTTCTGTACCATTCATACCTCAGGCTAATCCTATGAGATGGGTGGGTAGTATTGGGCTTTTTTTGTGTGTAGATAATGAAATAGAGGTGCAGAGAAGTTAATTCACTTGTCCAAGGCCAGAACATGATCAAATGATGCACTAGAATCCAAACCTGGGTCTGTCTGAGCCCTACCCTTGTTCTTTCTAGATGGTTGTAGCTGTGCCAAGTTTTTCTGGCTGTTTTGTCAGTCTTCTTGGTAGATGTGCTTGCAAAAATTATGTGCTTTATAATTTTGTACTTGTCTTTCTCTACCAGCTAGGTCAGGTGATTGTATGGATAAATGGAATTCATGAGATTCAAACATCATGGTGCTTACATTTCTAGAACTGTTTGTTTGATAAGATGCAGTCTTGTCAATTGCTATGTTTTCTGCCATAAGATTGACAGTGGTGAAGTGGCCTCTCCAAGTGTACTGCCTGCAGAAATAAGGAAATGTGGTTCCATGCCTTCAGTTAAGAAGGAAAAGCAAATTAGACCATGCCCAACTTTTTTCACAGTACATACTCCTTGAATAAGAAACATCATGTGTCTGATGTAGTATAGTTGATTCCATCGGAGATCCTTGAGGCCAGCTGCCTGGGTTCCAACTCAGGAATCATCCCTTACTATACTGTATGTGACCTTGGGGGAGTAACTCCAGCTATATCTCAGGTTTCTCCGCTGTGTTATAGGGATAGTAGACGTTATGTAGAGTTGAGAGGATTGAGAGAAATGGGTGTGTGTGTAAAGTGCTGAGAACAGTACTTGACATACAGCAAGCCTCATGCAAATGTAAGGCATTTAGGATGATGATGATGATGATAGGTTTGGACTTGAAGTTTGCTTCTTTGTATTACATTTTATTTGTTACTTATTTTAAGTGGGGGCATACTGTCATAGAAAGCATTTGGCAGCTTTATTTCTCTGAGTTCCTTGTCAAAGTGTTCAAAATAAACTGAGCTTAACTTGTTTACTCTTAAAGTTGTGGTTTAAGTCTTACCTTGAAGAGTTAGACTGGGCTTTAATAATATCAAGTTACATGGCTGATGTAGGTACAGTGGTGCAGCTTTGATGCTCTTCTGTCACTTGGGCTTGGACTTTCTAAATCCACTTGTACCATTTGAGATATTTTCCAACTTAAGAAAAAAATTTTTTTCCCCTAGGCCAGGTTTGGCAGTACCTAGGATCTGCGTTTTAGATTGGAGTGATTATTTCAATGTGTTATTGTTTCTCCAACCTTGACCTTTCATTTGTGTTCTTGCTCCGTATTTCAGCTGCTGTCAAGACTGTTCTACTTGGAAGTTCTGTTCCTCTAAAATATCTGTGAGCCTTGTCTTATTTTTGCTTCCCACTTTTTACTGTCCTTTACTCAGCAATAATGTTAACAACTACTATTAGAGTTCTGTGTGTCACAGCTACGCAGATGCTTTGACAGGTATTTGTGACAATCTTAGTGGGTGATACCCTGATTTTAACCATGGGGAAACTAAGGCTCTTCCCAGTGAATGAATGAGTTGAATGAATGAAAGGAATGAATGAATGGTTTTTGGTCTGGGTTTTTGCATTAATTTTCTAGTAGGTTGCCCTGAGCAGAGCAGCCTTTCCTCTCCACGTATCTTCTGTAACTACTGATAGTGTGTTTATTTAAAATACTGATCTCATCACGTCAGTTTCTCTGCTGGAGAACCCATTATGGCTTCCCTTTGCCAACTGGATCGAGTTCATGTGCTTCAGTCTGGCTTTTAAGTCTCCATTCTACCTATTCAGCTTAATTTCCCACTCTTTTCCAGCTGGGATTCTTGCCTGCCTATCAAATACTGCAGTTTTCCATACTCATTACTCCATTGCTTTTGCTCATGCTGTTCCTTCTCTTTGTCCTTTTTATGGCCTGATTTCAGTCCCACTTCTTCCAGGAAGCTTTTCTGGCCACCCTGACTCAGGATGTTTCTTCTCTGAGATTCCACTGATTTAGTGAATATCACAAACTCCGTAATTATTATTTTATGTATGAATATGTGTCACATCACCCCAACTGCATGTCATATTTCTTGGACCTTTTTCTAAAAAAAAAGTATTTAGCAGAATTCTTGACTTTCTTTCATAACATCACGTTAAAAGGACCAATGCTAAAATGACAGTGACAGTCACGTCGATGTGGCCGAAGCTTGTTTTTGAATTAGGCCTTCAAGGTTTAGGTATACTGTAGTCACATTTAACTGTTAGTCTGTTTTTTTTTTTAACCTAGTCAAAACTTAGAGTGAAATGAAAATTAGTTTTGTCGTCTTAATTCAGGAATGGTAGCCGCAGTATTGGTGAAAAACCTACTCTAGTTGGGGATCATGTCACACTAAGTTGGCTTTATCTGGTTATCTTTGTGCCAATTATAACTTCAGATTTTGGACTTTATTTATTTTTAATTTCTCAGGCTATTTTGCTCATCATTTTCTTGGTAGTGTGCCTAAATAAGATTTTTTTTTTAGCTCTCAGTGTGTGTAATAGCCATCTGATGATGTTGGAGTCCCATTTGAGCCATTGCTGGGAATGTATTAACATTCAGTATAAGGTGTATCTGTTATACCATGTAAGTGGGTTTAATCTACCAGAAGAATATCATCGTGACCATCTCATTTCAGGTTTTTATGGTAAGGCTGCTGTATTATTTATTAACTACCCACGTAATTCTAAATGCAACAAATTTGGTTATGTCCTGAAATTTTTAATATTTAGAGTTTTAAAATACAATTTTTAGCATGATTTTTATTTGTCTCAAAATGAGTGCCATGTTACCTTGCTTTCTGAGGGCTTAGATTCTTAGTTCAGAATTAATATAACCAAACTATAAGGGTCATGCTGAAAGTTCAACAATTAAATTGTAGTAAACATAGAGTATTCAGATTATGGAAAAGATTTGTGTGTAATGAATAGTTTGAGGAATGGGGAAGAATAGGTATTGCATGTTTAAAGTGGGAGTTTGCCGTTTTTTTCTTCTGTAGCTATGAAAGTTTCTTTTAGGAGGTAGAATTTCAAAAACTGAAGAACATGAGGATTACAGGTCAGAGATGGTCATTCCAGTACCTTAATAGAATAATTCTTCATATAAAATGGTACACTATGCCCTCAAACTTTTTTTAAATAAAGATGTTAAAATTTTTAAATTGTATTAGAACAGTGAAGAATACTTTTTAGGAACTAGATTTCAGTCTGCTTCTTGTTATCTTCTTTACTTTGTCTGAGAACAAAAGTGGTATCTGAGCTTTTCTTTTCTGCTTTCTTGAACTGTGTCCTTTTCAAGCCTGAATGATAGGACATTATAATGAGGTAATCAGTGACTGTTTTTGTTCCTCCTGCTTATTTACTTGAATGGTGTGTAGCATTTAAAATTCTAACATAGGTTCATTATTCAGCAAATTAATTTTTATCAGTTTTTGTAAAGCCATAGTTATGTTGGTAAATGATTTAACTTATAGAAATGTGTACTATAAGGGCATCATGTGAAATAGTACCTAAAATTTGCTCATTCATTCAACCAATACTTAATGTAGTTGATCCTTGTATTAAAATTCTCACATTCTGTCATAGTATTTTCTGAATAGTCAGAAAGTACTTGACATTAGCATAAGCAAACCCCTTGCTAGAGAAGTTACAGCCAATTTTGGTGGTTACCTTTAATGGCTAATAAAAAATAGATTATGGGTTAGGGAGAGGTGTTTTATGCTTTCCCCTTAATTTGAAAAAGGTAATCGTGTTGAGTGTATACTAATTTTTTTCCATCTCTGTTTTGCTGCTATTACATGTCATTAACTCACAGTATAAGGCAATTGGGTCATCTACTTTGGGTTTTTGAAATAAGGTAGTAGGAATAATAAATGAATTTCCTTAACGTTTTATTTTTTTCTTTTTCTATATAATTAGCCTTTTGTGGGACAGAGTTCATAATAGGTGTGTGAATTTTTAGATGCTGTTTGTAGCTGTGGCAAGGTTCTTTGGCACCTTTTAATATAAAAATGTAACATATACCTAAAATCATTTTCCTCCACTGAAGTGAATGGGTTTTATCTCAGTCACCTGTCTCTGTTTTCTAGTGAGTCCTGCACATTTGTGAGGTCGTGGGCAGGTTGGGGTGCACTCTGCTGTTGTATCAGGGCAGTGGTTTTCCTATTCTGCAAAAACGAAAACTAACAGGCCCTTCCCAGAATTAATTTTTGACCTTGGACTTCCTTGTGTCCTGCCAGCAGAGGTCACCAGTTTTAACACCTGGTGAGAGAGGTTTTGTGTGAATTGAATGGGTCTTTTACAGCTTTGTCTGGATTTGATGTTTTTGACTTTCTTGTTAGTATTTATAGGATCTTCTCAAAGATATATTTAAATGAAAAAAACAAGGAGGCAAAGATCTTGTGTAGTCTGCTGCCATCTTAGCTTAGAAAGGGGAAGAGGAGTTGGCAAGGACACGTACGTGGCAGAGTGTGTGTGAGTACGGGTATGTATGCTTGTTCTTGTGTTTAAAGCGACTCCAGAAAGACAGGCAAGTGTCTAACAACAGTGGTTTTGGGGGCAGGGGTCGGATGGGGAGATCATGAGGTCAGATGTGGGAGAAACTTGTTTTTGTGCATAGTCTTTTGAACTGTTTGAATCTTGTGTTAGTTTTAACCATTTCCAAAAAAAAAAAAAGAAAGAAATGCTTGTGAAAAATCAAGGCTTCCAGTTAAGAATTCTTAATCTTTTCTACTCATTTCAATTTGGACAGTCAAAAAAAGAGAAAACTGTGCTAATTCTCTCATGCTTTTCAGTCAGTTCTTAAAGAGTTGAAACTGTGTATTTCTTCATGCACTTAGTCTTATTTCTCAGATTTGTTGGCAGAATTAGAACTACTGAGTACAATTAAAGATGGTCGTCGAGGAACATATATAAAGGACACTTGGACGAAGCCAAAGGAGTGGCATGAGTGGTAAGGGGGAAAATGGAGACAACTGTATTTGAACAACAATTAAAAAAAATATGAAAAAAATGTTGGTTCTGTTTCATGATTATGTCATTAGACCAGTGGAAATACAGTGATAGTGAACTGGTGATTTTTGAGTTCTATTGAAGGTTGATAATTAGAAATTAATTCAGTGTAAACTTTAAGAGATTATGGTTGTGGTGTTTAGCCAAGGATTTGGAAATCAGGTGAAAATTGGAGTTCTCATAGTTTAGTAACCGATTTTAATTATTATGATAATCTTTGATAAAATGGGATTTGTGGAACTATTGATACATATTCTGATATTTCATGGGCCCTAACATGACTTGTAAATTTAGATATATGTATTATTGATTCCAAGGGAAGATACATTGGACTCTCATTCTGTCTGTGGTTGCATTTGGTGTCATTTGTAACGGCACATTGGCTGTTTAGTTTACCCAGAGAATCTTGTCTTCTAGTTGTGCTCATCAGTTTTAACTTAAGCTGGAACAACCTCAGAGAAAGGTAGCCCCTGTTTTTGTGCATTTAATTCTGTTGCTGTGACTTGACACTAGCCTTTCCTGAGAGCAGTGCCTCTCTTTTTATTGAGAGGAGGAGTAGGTAGGGTCTGTGCCTGCTCTTTGGCAGTAACCCCTAACTCGATGGTGTTAATGTGGTGAAGCGCTCACCTCTGAAGCCTGTTACCCTTACTTATTAGTTATATGGCTTTGAGAAATCGTGGGACTATTTCCGTTGGTTTCCACTCTGAAAAATGGGAATAAAGGATAATTAATACTTTTCTTCATAGAGCATTTGTGGTGATTGAAATGTGAATGCATGTAAAGCAATTATTATAGGGTCTGGCATGAAGGAAGTACTCAGTAAATGTTAGCTGCTGTTTGGTGCCTTTGTAGCTGCAGGGGGAACAGCTGTAGAGACAGGCAGAAAAGTGACACCCGTCCTGTAAACCTGCCATGACTTCCTGTGGCAACGGCGGCGAACAGAATGGTTAGAACTCCCAAGTTAGAGGGCTAAGACTAATATGTTTGGTGACTGAGCTTCTGTTATTCACTCTAAAATGACAGTGTGTACTGGGAAGCTTTGTTATGTCTTTTATGCATATGTTGTTTTACAGGAATACTTGATATTGAATTTGGTCACCTTTTTTAAAAAAGATTTTTATTTTTATTTATTTTTAGAGAGAGGAGAAGGGAGGGAGAAGGAGAGAAACATCGACGTGCGAGAGAGACATCTATTGGTTGCCTCTCCCAGTGGGGACCTGGCCTGCAACCCAGGCATGTGACCTGACTGGGAATTGAACCAGTGACCTTTCAGTTGGCAGGCCAGCACTCACCACTGAGCCACACCAGCCAGGGCTGAATTTGGTCACATCTTGATGTGATATTTATTAAAAAAAAGAAAAGTTTGCTACCTTTCTTGAAAAATAGTCGTTTTGCTTTCTGGAATGGAATGTATACCTTTTTTCAGGCTTAGGGAGATTCTACACTGCTCTGGTTCTCATTGGATACTGTGTGTGGACAGATCAGTCATTTCAGACAGGTGTGTTACACACTATGCAAACGGCGACTTGGGTTCTAACTAAGAAATACACATGACATAACACAGGATGTGTATATGTGCATAAGTACTAAAGTTTTCAGGAAATGATAACGATACTTGGCTTTAATATGCGCTACAAATATTCTATACTCTTATTTTTTCTTTGTTTAAGAACATGGAGGGTGATTGAAATACACAAAATAGAAAAGGTGTTCATTCATTTTTACAAATTCATGGACCCTTGGACTCGCTGTGTTCATACGGTAAGAATTGTGAGGGCCTGCTTGATAACCTAGCATCCTGCTCTGGAGCTTTTGGCGTCTGCAGGGACAGACGGTGATTGTGCTCCAAGGCTTGGTTAAATCTGAGTTGGATTGTTGCATGGGCTTGTCCACATGTTCCTGATACTCATGTGCTCTTTCTGGTGTGTTTCACTTGTCCTTTTTTCCTCCCCTAATTAGATCCCTGGCCTTCACCTGATACTAATAATGCCATTCTTGGCAGACTTTCTACTCCTGGTTCTTGATCTTGGCCTGTGTGCTCAGTCTCTACAGCTACTGATGCTCTCCTTTGATCTTGGCCTTCCCTCAGGGCTCAGAGCATGGGTACACTCCATGTCCTTTGTCTCTTTAAACCAGCCCTTACTGTACAAGTGTTTCTGTGGCCCAGATTGGCTCTTAATTCCGACCTCCTCTTCTGATCTGCTACTGCCCACATTCTAGAGTGTGAACATCCTGTTACTTTCTTCCTGTGCTTTACTGTTGAATGCAGGTTGGCAGAGGCATTACATTTTCCTTTAATGGTAAGTGGTGATGAGACTGAGTTGGAAGATAGAGGACGGTCAGAATGGGGAGAAATAGGAGCAGGTCATGGTAACACTGTTAGGTAAGCTGGGGCAACATCACGTCCTGAGAGCTCCTGGCGGAAATATCCAGGAAAATCTGCAACATCGGGTGTTCGGAGTGGAGGTTTGGGGTAAGAAGTTTTGGTAGTATCATTGGGAGTTTTCCAGAGTCGAAGACGCCTTTTTAGTTTCCCTGTCACTGGTATTGAAGACCCTTCCGTTGGAGGGCGCTGGTTGTCACTGGTATTGAAGACCCTTCCGTTGGAGGGCGCTGGTTGTCAGGAGCGAGGTGGTCCAGCTGTGTTCTGGAAACGGGGAAGATTTTCAGTTTTAGAACTTTGAACTAAAATCATTGCCACAGTATTTCAATGGTCTTTTAATAAATATTATACTTATAAATAAAAATTAAAAAATTGTAAATTCAGATATAAAAGTTATCAAACCGAACATTTTAAACACTAATTTTCGTTTTTTTCTGAATGATGTTAAAACAGACAAGGCCCTATTAAATAGGGGCATGAACAGAGAATTTGTTTGAGAAGCTTTTGTGTTTTTTACCCTTTGTTTACTTGTCTGCTGGAGTGAACTTTTGTTTAAGTAGATAGGTAGCTTAATCCTTTGTATTCCTAGGCTCTCTGCTTGTATGTGGGTATGAGTTCTAATTTGTTGCTTCTCTACTTGGTGTGTTTCATTTTACTGGGTCATACACTCTCATGAGTCGCTTGATGCCTTGTTTCGTCTAGTCTCATTTGCCTTTCTTGCATTTTCTTCCAGATGACTCATGTGTGTTGCTAGTAGATAACATTGGTTGGTTGGTTCTTTTGGTCTGACAAATCAACATATAAGTGACTTCCTACAAGTGAGAGCTAGTAGTAACAGGAAAAGTGGCTTTTTAAAAAGTTTGAGCATAGCAGCACACTGATTTTTTGATAAATATTATGATACATGCACATGGCATAACTTACATGAATACATGTATGGCTTTATAGAGTGCATAGCATAGCAAAAACATTTATACATACTGTTTCGTGTAGAATTATGTAAGATGCTCAGTCAATGTCAGTTTTCTTCCTGTTACCCTTCCTGTATGGGTTTGCCATCGTAGTACAAAATCCAAATGCCTTTCCTTAGCCTGTGAGGGTCCTCCCACCCCAAGATCCTGCCCTTGGCCACCTCACAAACCTTATCGTATTTCACAGCACCCTCCCCCTTGTTCGCTGTGATGAGCCATCCCAGCCCCACGCCCGCCGTACAAGCTCGTTCCTATCTCAGTGCCCTAATTGCTTTGCTCTGTGCCTCAGGCTTGGCCCTGAGATTGTGATATGGCTAATTCTTTTATGTCACTTAGATTTCAGTTCCAGTGCCTCACCTCAGAGAGGTCACATAGGAAGGTCACACTGCAGAGTAGCTGCCCACTCCTTAGCCATTTTTAGTAACAAGACCCTCTTATTTTCCTCATAGCACTTATCTGTCTCTGAAATAGCCTTGATCATTGATATATATTAGTTATTTCCAGTGTTCTTTTGTAAGGCTGAACCAGTTTAAGACTATCAGCTGGTCATGAAAACATTTCTGAGAGCATAAGTCATTCACATACACGTATATGTAGATACCTGTGTGTATACATATACACCTCTGTAGTTAAAACTCCGCGAGAACAGGTATGGGCTCTGTCATGTAACTTCAGGACCTAAAACAGTACCTGATACATGTTCCGTAAATATTTTAGTGAAATTGTTCTCTCAGAAATGTTTTCATGAGTAGCTGATAGCCTTAAAGATGGGTTCATCTTTACAGTACGACACTGAAAATAATTCATTAAAAGGTCAGCATTTAGGGGAGGGTTGGAAGAGGCTTTTTTACATTGATACGTACATTTGGAGGCCTAGGGAACATATCGGAGTGTGCCCCACTTTTCTTGGAGGAACGTACTTACAGTTGGTATTTGAATCAATCTGGAGAAAATAAATGGATGATTGTTGAAATTTGAAAATGTGCTTGTGCTAATCATAACTGCTAGATTGAAAGAGTTTAACACTTCGTTTTCCTTAAAGATAAATATTTCAAGTAATGTGAGGGCTAGATTACCCACATTTATGGTAGTATAGATTCTGGAGATTTTGTAATTTGCCTTTACTTACATTTACCTGTGATATTGTCTGGAATAATCATAGTTGATTTCCCAAAGTTGGCATATGAGTCAGAACTCATTTAGTTGTGCAATAGAAACTCAATTCATATTACCTTAACCCGAAAAGGAGAATTTATTGGCATATGGAATCCAAAAATGGATCGAATAGCTGAGCTATAGGTAGGGCATTGAGGCAGCCAGGCTTTAGGCCATTTAAATGCTACCAGAAATGTCTGTTAACAGCTTTGTTTTTGTGGGTTAGTTTCGTTCTCTCATAGTAGATTGGCTTTCTTGACATGGAGGAAAACATGACTTGCCACTGCCAGAATTTATTATTTTCTTCTGCTTTAGAGTAGGAACTACCTTTTTCTCTGTATTGTTTGGAAGGTTTTTGAAGCCCTTGATCAACTTGGTTAGGGAAAGCGCTCACCATGGCCAGAGGCCACATACAAACTGTGGCTGCTCCTGAGTACCTGGTGGGAGTAGGGGGAGAGCAGTGGGTCTGAGAGTTGAGTGAACAAGGTAGCTGCTGGGGAAACAGCCTTTCCTCCCTCTTCCTCCCCTCCCCCCCAAAATGTGTGTTCATTTATACTGGGGAAGGGCGTGAGTTTAATTCATGATAGAACGCTAACTGAAAATTCTCTTTCAACTACAACAGAACTGGCACTTTTTAAATTTTATTTTTTGCTCTGTGGTTCCTAACCTTTTTAAAAATAGATCCATTTTTAAAATGAAAAATTGAGGTGCTCATAATAGTAATTGTAATTTTATGTACCCTGCCTATTGCTGATGTGGGTATTGAAATGAATTCAACTTCTCAAAACGAGTTATATAGTAAAAAAACAATGGATTCTATTTATTTTGGTTTTGTCTCTAACATTACTTCTGCTAATTTAACAGATAATGGAAACTGGTATTTGAAGGCAGCTGTTAGAAAATTATCAGGTTAATTATACATATATAGGGGCTATTTTAATATCTGAGGAAGATAACTACCTTCATCCTAACCAGATAGTAAATATTTTTAGCATGTAACAAAATTAACAAGTTATGTGTTCTTAAGTTATTATTTTGAGCAGTGCATCATCAGCTCACTAAAATAAGAAAATAGCCATGAAGAAAAAGCCTTTTGTGACTTGACATAGTAATCTTTCTGGACTTTAGTTGCTTTGTCTTTAAAACATTGAACTGGGCCCTGACCAGCTGGCTCATTTGGTTGGATCATCAGCCAGTACACCGAAAGGTTGCAGGTTCGATCCGCAGCCTGGGTGCAAGCCCCAGTCGGTGCATACAGAAAACAACCAACCTCTGTTTCCCTCTCCCTCTGCTCCACCCCGCCTTTCCCTCCCTCTCGCTCTCATAAACATCCTCAAGTGAGAATTACAAAAAAACAAAACATTGAACTGGCCCTCAGGTCTCTTCTGGATTTAATGCCCTTTGACCTTAGGGTTGCATAGATAATTTAAAAATTAAGTCAGTGTTCAGCCAAATTAAATGGAAAATGTACTGATCTCTTCAGGTTAATCATTACCTGAACTGGTTTTTTCCTAAAGAAAACATTTGCATTTCTCTGACACCTGGATTTTGAACAGTTTAAACTATACAGAAAATATTTTTTAGATATCTTAAGAAACGTCTGTTATCCATTAATCTCCCAAGTTTGGGTGCATTTGTTACATCCAATTTCATTGTAGAGAAAATTAAAAGAAATAGCATCAAATACATTTTTGAGAATTTTTTTAATGCCCTTATTTTAATTGTATGATTGTTGAATGTCCCAAAGTCACTAACTTTCAGTATTTTAGGTATTACTTTGCTATGTGTACTACACAATTTTAGAAATTGTACTGAAATTATTAAGTCCTATTAAAAATGCTGTTCACATTCATAATGTTTTTAAGTGCCAAAATAAATCACAAGTGTTGCCCATATTAACTGCGAATCTGTGTATATCACAATAATTCGCAATAAAAAATAGATGTGTGAGTGGTGTGATAGGAGAAGGAGAAGGGTATGCATTAGGATATAAAGATGCCAGACAGGCTGGTCTTTTCTGGCAAAGTCTGCTTCATACGTAGATCGCAGTTGGTAAGCTGGAGAGTGCAGTGGACAGGAAAGGGGAGAAGGGGTCATGGCACAAAGTGACTTTTTTTTGTGGCTGTGTTAAGGAGTTTGGGCATTTTTCTGTGACAGGGAACTAGTGAAGGACTTTAAGCAGAACAACAGGATTATGTTTCAATTCTGGATGCAGTGCGTGATGCATGGTGAGATGATGGTTTGGGATGGAAAGGGCTCAGCTCTGGACTGGACAGACAGTTGATGAGCTGGTAGTGTGATAGGTGAGAGTGCCATTATGTAATTGTTAGAGTATTACACACTGAATTCTGAAAACTGAAAAGCAATTGGAAATTCAGGAGAGTGTTACTGAAAAGAACTAAGAATCCAGGTTTTCTTCTTTCTGGCTTATTACTGCTCTTTAGGGTGCACAGGGCTATGAAGTTGGGGGTTTGTGAGGGTGGAAAATTAATTTGATTTCCAAGTAGTTCATGGACCAAAGCAGAAGGACAATCTGAGGAGGGGGACATTGCTGCTGGGAACAAGGACTCCACTTGTCATTATGATATCCTAAACCATGGGATAATTACATTAGGTACTTATTTGAGAATAATCACAAGAAAAATAGGCTGATTCAGTTTAACTAGTTACTGAGGTTTCCAGTGGGTATAATTTATTCTAGATTACTTTTTTGTTATTTTAAAACTTTTCTAAAGATTGTACATTAATATAAAAGTCATTAGAATCTCAATTTGATAAGGTTGGAAATTTAATCTCTAGCACTGTTTAATTAAAATTACATAAATACTGTAATTGTGTTTCTGTGGTGTCAGTCCTCACATCTTTTTCATTTCTGATTTTATTTACTTGGGTCATTTTTTTTTTTCTTTTTTAATGAGTCTGGTTAAAGGTTTATCAAGCTTGTTTATCTTTCCAAGAACCAGCTCAACCAGTTTTTGGTTTCATTGATCTTCTGTACTGTTTTAGACTCTATTTTGTTTGATTACACTTTGATCTTATTTTCTTCCTCCTATTCACCCTGGGCATTGTTTGTTCTTTTTTTAGTAACTTTGGTGTAAGGTTAGATTATTTGAACATTTCTTGATTCCTGAGATGGGCCTCTCTATTGCTATGAATTTCTCTCCTAGAACTGCTTTGGCTGCGTCCCATAGATTTTTGGGTCATCGTGTTTTTATCATTTGTCCCAAGATTTTTTTTTTCTTTTGAAGTGACATTTATTTTAATTTTTTAAAATATATTTTATTGATTATGCTATTACAGTTGTCCCATTTTTTTCCTCCTCTTTATTCCCCTCCACCCTGCACCCCCCGCAACCCGCATTCCCCCACCTTAGTTCATGTCCATGGGTCATACATGTAAGTTCTTTGGCTTCTCCATTTCCTATACTATTCTTAACCTCCCCCCATCTACTTTGTACCTACCATTTATGCTTCTTATTTCCCGTACCTGTCCCCTGATTTTTCCCCCTTCCCCTTCCCACTGATGACCCTCCATGTGATCTCCGTTTATGTGATTCTGTTCCTATTCTGGTTGTTTGCTTAGTTTGTCTTTGGTTTTGTTTTTTTTTTTTTAGATTCAGTTGTTGATAGTTGTGAGTTTGTTGTCATTTCACTGTTCATTTTTTTGATCATCTTCTTTTTCTTAGGTAAGTCCCTTTAACATTTCATATAATAAGGGTTTAGTGATGATGGAACTCCTTTAACTTGGCATTATCTAGGAAGCACTTTATCTGCCTTTCCATTCTAAATGATAGCTTTGCTGGATAGAGTAATCTTGGATGTAGGTCCTTGCTTTTCATGACTTCAAATACTTCTTTCCAGCCCCTTCTTGTCTGTAAGGTGTCTTTTGAGAAATCAGCTGATAGTCTTATGGGCACTCCTTTGTAGGTAACTGTCTCCTTTTCTCTTGCTGCTTTTAAGATTCTCTCCTCTTTAATCTTGGGTAGTGTAATTGTGATGTGCCTTGGTGTTCCTCCTTGGGTCCAACTTCTTTGGGACTTTGAGCTTCCTGGACTTCCTGGAAGTCTATTTTTTTGCTAGATTAGGGAAGTTCCTCATCATTTTTCAGTTAAGTTTGGTAAGGCAAAGGCAGAGAAAGTAGATTAATATTTTAACCCCCACCATCCCATCTACATTTTTCCACTAGAGAAAACAATAAAGTGCCTAAAGATTTCAATGAAGTGAATAATCTAAGTTTTAAATTGTAAATCAAATAATGGAGTTTTTAGGTTTGAAGGTAAACATAATTCAGAAATAGTTTTTTTAAAATTATATATACTTCTAAAAGTAGGTGTTGGTATTTCAATATTAAATGTGCACAGCCTTTAGAATGAGAAAACTTCAGTATATTCACGTTGTTCATTCATGAACACCAAGTGAAGTAACAACAGTTGTGAAATATGTTAATTTGGAACATTTAGAAACTGGTTTGTAATTATGTAGTTTCTTCCATAGTGGTTCTTTTTGCTAGGAGCAGTAACATGAGGGAGGACCTAAAAAAGCCCCCGGAATTTATTTACAGAAAATTACGTATTTATTCTTACATGTTTAAATTTCAGTCACCTTCAGAGTACCTCCATTTGATGCAATACACGTATCGAGAATTTTTTCCCTCTGCTCAAAAGTGTCTTTGATCTCATTGATCTTGAGTCTTTTTAGTGCTGCTGCCATTTTTTGTTTCGCTTCTTCCACATTGGCAAAATGTTTTCCTTTGAGGACTTTTCTCATCCAGGGAAACAAAAAAAAGTCTCTTGGGGCGAGATCATGTGAATAAGGAGGGTGGGGCATGAGGGGGCTCAGTGCTGTTTTTGGTCAGAAAGTGCTGAACACTTGCTTAGTCTGGTGTGGGCAGGTATGCTCGTAAATCACCCATCATGAAATGGGCAGCATGTTGAAAGAGTCTTCAGAAAAATGAACTAAAGCTGAAAGCAGCCTCTCACAATGCCAGCAGGAACAGTGATAGAGATGGGTTCCAGAGCACTCACCTAGCGGGAGGAATACTGTGCTAGAAGGGGCACACCCTCCAGAGGATAATTCCATTTTTGGGGGGCATCCTCCTTTGTCTTAAAACTTTTTAAAAAAGATTTTATTTACCTATTTTCAGAGAGGGGAAGGGAAGGAGAAAGAGAGGGAGACGAACATCAATGTGTAGTTGCCTCTCACATGGCCCTCAACTAGGGACCTGGCCCGCAACCCAGGCATGTGCCCTGACTGGGAATCCAACTGGTGACCCCTTGGTTCGCAGGCCAGCACTCAATCGACTGAGCCACACCAGCCAGGGCCCTTGTCTTAAAACTTTGTATAGCTGGATGTAACCAGGTGAATACTCTTCAATATAATTAAGAAGTTAGATTCTTAAGTTTTTTTTTTCTTTTTTTCTTTTTAAAGATTTTATTTACTTATTTTTAGAGAGGGGAAGGGAGGGAGAAAGAGAGAGAGAGAGAAACATCAATGTGTGGTTGCTTCTCATGTGGCCCCCACTGGGGACCTGGCCCACAACCCAGGCATGTGCCCTGACTGGGAATTGAACCTGCGACCCTTTGGTTCACAGCCTGCACGCAATCCACTGAGCTACGCCAACCAGGGCAGATTCTTAAGTTATTTTAATTTACCTGTGACAGAAGCCAGATTGTCATTATATATTGTACCTGATATCTAATGTGTTTATGTATTTATGTCATCACATCTTAAGGATTTAGCTTAACTGTAAAGATGTTGAAAGCTGTGGATTATTTCCTGTTTTACAGTTTTGGAAGTCCAAAGCAGTAATAACAAAAACCTAGAATAGAGTTTTTGTCCCATAACAAAGTTTTAGATACTAAGAGGAGGAAATCATTGAGATAAGTTAAGTTATAGTACTTATCATTGATGTATTTGTCATTGTAAGAAATTAAAAGGATTATAAAAAGACATAGCACATCATCATAGTAATTCTAAACATGGACACATTTTTTTTTTAAGATTTTATTATTTTTAGAGAGAGGGGAAGGGAGGGAGACAGAGAGGGAGAGAAACAGCAATGTATGGTTGCCTCTCACATGGCCCTCACTGGGGACCAGGCCTGCAACCCAGGCATGTGCCCTGACTGGGAATCGAACCGGGACCGTCTGGTTTCCAGCCCGCGCTCAATCCACTGAGCTACACCAGCCAGGGCTATGGACACATTTTTTTAGTGTCAAGTCAAAAAGCCGTAATTGACCAAGCCACAATGAATTTTACTCAGCTATGGAAGAAGGATTTGGAAATGTTATTTTAGTTGTCATTTTAAGATGTTGCTGAGTGTGTGCATGTATAAAATTTGGGGTTGAGTGTATAGTTTACTTGGCCTTTCACTGTAGTCCATTTGTTGCTATTCTCTGGTTGAAGAACAGTATTTCCTTTTCAGGAATATATTGGTAGTATATTTGAGGTGAGGAGGGATATATGAGGTCTGTCTGGGAAACAGTCCAGCCATAGTTAATATAATGAGAATGGTTTATGTGACATCAGTGTAATCTGGCAGCCAAGTAGAGTGGACTGGAATGTGCATGTGTGAACATTGACAACTTCACTGAACCTAGTCAGTGGGGGGGGGGCAGTAGATACCACTGATTGAGCATATGTGTGGCCGTCACATTCAAAATGGCTGAGCGAGTAGAGCAATGAATCTGCATCAGATTTTGTGCTAAGCTTGAACATTCCTCCACAAAAACTATTGGAATGATTCAGAAGGCTCCTGGTGACTGACACCTTCATCACAACAACACACCTGCTCATGCATCACATCTTGTGCAGAGGTTTTTTTGGTGAAACGTCAAATCACCCAGGTGACTCACTACAGCTCAGATTTGGCGCCTGCGGCTTCTGGCTTTTCCCAAAACTAAAACCACATTTGAAACGGAAGAGAGTTCAGACCATCAGTGAGATTGAAGAAAATGAGATGGGGCAGCTGAAGGCAATTGGGAGAACTGTGTGAGCTCCCAAGGTGCTTACTTTGAAGGAGACTGAGGCGTCATTGTCCTGTGTACAGTGTCTCTTGTGTCATCTTCAATAAATGTGTCTATTTTTTATGTTGCATGGCTGGATACCTTCTGGACAGACCTCGTATACCTTTTTTGGGCTTGGAAAAAGTTGTGCAGTGAATATTCACTGTTCAGTTATAATACCTTAATTTAGACTGTTGCAACTTTTTAAGGATCAGAAGAAAGCAAAACAATTTTAATCTACATTTAGCTACTTTTTTTTTTTTTTTAAAGATATTTATTTATTTTTAGAGAGAGGGGAAGGGAGGGAGACAGAGAGGGAGAGAAACAGCAATGTATGGTTGCTCCTCACATGGCCGTCACGGGGGACCTGGCCCGCAACCCAGGCATGTGCCCTGACTGGGAATCGAACCGGGAGCGTCTGGTTTCCAGCCCGCGCTCAATCCACTGAGCTACACCAGCCAGGGCTACATTTAGGTATTTTTTTAGAGGTACATTTAGATATATTTCAGACGTTTGTAGGTGTATATATTTGTGTTTATAGCAAGTAATGTGTAGGAAGTAAGGCTGATAACTGCCTCAAAAATGATTTGACTGTGTAATACATTCACAGTTAAAACATCAAGTGTGTTCTTTGTCCTCATGTTTCCCAAATCCCCCAAGCCACCGATTTGCTTCCCTAGAGCCCACCAATGTTAGTGATTTCCTCTGAATCCTTTCAGACAAATACTACAGATATTAAAGCTAGTAGGTATGTGTAATTAATACCCTTTCCCTACATTTGTTGTAAAAAACAGATGATAGGATACAAAATCACTTTGCTGTATCTTCCTTTTTTCGCTAATTTTTGTACCTCTCACTTCAGCACATGTAGAACTTTCTTTATTTTTTCAACAGTGGTATTTTATTTAATGGATATGCCATAGGATATTTAACTGGTTCCCTAGTTGATGGATATTTTGGTTGTTTCAGTATGTTGCTGTCACAGTGTTTCAGTAAATAACATTGGTACGTATGAGTATATAATTTCCTGTACATTCCATGGTATCTCTGTGATAAATTACCAGCATTGGAGCTCTGCAGGTGGGGTAGTTACTCCAGAATGACGTCACTGAGACTCTCTCTGTCTCTACTCCTGTTCCCATCGCTGGTCTCTCGCCCACTCTCTTGCTAACAGTGTTACCAAATGTTTTGCTCTTCGCTGATCTCATAGTAAAGATGGTATTTAATTTCCTTCTAATTTGTTCTTTAATTTCAGTGAGGTTGAGCATCTTTTATATTAGTCACTTTGATAGTGACTTGTCACTTAAGTACAGATATTTTAAATGTATAACTAATTAAATGTAAACTTTTAATTGAGGTATAATTTAGTTCCAATAAAATAAACAGATCTTAAGTGTACAATTCTGACCTCTTTATGTGACCACATAACCCATCACAATCAAGATTTAGGAAATTTCCATCACCCAGAAAGAAGTTCTCTCATGCCATCTTTTCATACAGATTTCCTATCTCCTGCCTTAGGTAGTCACTTTTCTAATTTCTTTTACCGTCAGTTAGTCATGTCCATTAATTTTCTTGCCTTTTTTTTCGTGTGTGCAAGAATGCTTTCTATTTTTTTAAAATTTATATTTATTGATTTTAGAAAGAGAGGAGAGAGAAACATCAATTTGTTGTTCCACTTATTTATGCATTCATTGGTTGATTCCCATATGCACCCCAGCTGGAGATTGAACCCACAGTATTGGTGTATGTGGACAGGGCTCCAGCCAACTGATCTACCTGCACAGGGCTATGTCCATTAATTTTTATTGTATTATACACCCATGTAACTACTAACAAGATGAAGATACAGAACATTTTCTGCCATCGTGCACATTCATTCCTTTTACTTTATCTGGTTCATCAATATCTCCTCCACCAAAGATAACTACTAATGCTGACCATGTTTCTGCTATAGATTCATTAATAGATCTGAGAGGCATAGTCTCTGTTGTATTATGTAGTAGCTGTTTGTTTTTTATTGCTATGTATGTGAATATAACACTGTTGTTTTACTGTGAATGGAGAGACTTTTGAAGGTTTTTCAACTTTGGCCTATTTTGACTAAAACTGTGGTGAATATTCTTATATGTCTTTTGGTAGACCTAAGTACTTTCATCTTCTTGGTGTATTAGAAGTGGAATTGATAGGCTTATAGGGTGTAAGTATGTATCTTTTAACTTCAGTATTGGGTTGGCCAAAAAGTTCATTTGGTTTTTTCCCTAAGATGGCTCTTATAGTGCTTAGTTGTCTTTAACTTCATTTGAAACAATTTTGTTAGATTGTATTGTGACAGTTTTCATATCAGTGTGCATTTTTAAAAACTTACCAAAATTGGTGAGTTTTATGCAGCCATTTTAATATTGAAGATAGAAGAAAATACATAATACTTTTGGCATTTGATGCTTTATTGTGTCAAGAAAGGTAAACATGCAACGAAATGCAAAGGAGATTTGTGCAGTGTGGAGAAGGTGCAGTGTGGAGAAAGTGGTTTGAGAGAGTTCCTGCTGGAGATTTCCTGCTGGATGATGCTCCATGGTTGGTTTCCTGCTGGAGATTTCCTGCTGGACGATGCTCCATGGTTGGTTTCCTGCTGGAGATTTCCTGCTGGACGATGCTTCATGGTTGGGTAGGCCAGTTGAAGTTGGTATTATCAAATCGAGACATTAATAGAGGACAGTCTGTGTTCTGCCATGTGGGAGATAGCAAAGACAGATATTGTTATAGGACAGTAATGGGTTCTGCTGCCTGCTGCCACTCTCTAGGCAAAATTCCGGAGGCAGAGGTTTGGTGAGGAAGAAACGGAGTCTTTTATTCAAAAGCTACACAATTTTGGAAGAATGGCAGGCTTCTGCCTCAAAACTGATCCTTTCTAAAATACCCATAGAAACTCCTACCACCCCTTGCCAGATTAGTTCAAGGCTGCACCTGGAGTTCATTCTCCCATTTAAATTACCGTCTTTTTGGAAATGCAGATGACTGGAGCACGGCCATCTAGGTGGCTTAGTTTGTTCCCATCTGCAGTCCAGCTTCACGCATCTTTCTGGAGTCCATGTACGTGCTGCCCGTGCAGCCATGGCACTGCTACTGCTGCTGCTTCCTGCGCCTCCGGCCCCGCTGCTGACAGACCATACAGTTTCCAGGCACTGCCAAGGCCCGCTGGTCCAGAACACTCTGGCCCTTGACTGAGCAAGCAAGGGGAAGAAGTGGCGAGCCTCCACCTGCCCTGCATTTAAATATCTGGGACCAAACTTCTGGGTGCTCCAGATGGGTCCAGCTTCCCCAGCCAATCCCCATCCTTTTTCCCAGGCGAGACTAGCACCGCCCACTGCTATCATGTTAAATAACCTTTAGGTATATATGCCTCTGTGACCTACAGTTTCCCCTTCAAACAGGAACCGGAAGGGGGCAGGAGAGCTTTTTATGCTCTATCTTTGTGCAAACTCTTCCTGCACAGCCTGGGGTGGGGGGATGGAATCTGTCCTTGGTTTCACCTCATCTGCCTGGGGCATTTCCGGAGATCCCTCCCTCCGGGCCTGCTACAGGTACCAGTATGACATGATGCTACTAGCTGGCCAGCACTGATTGTGAGATAAATACTGATTTTAGATTGTGCATCTGTGAGTTAATGAATACAATATAAAATCAGAGATGCATTTTTCCTAAATTTATCTTTTTGAATTATTTCCCTAAGTTAAAAAAATCAGGTAATACTTGTCCTGTTAAATAACTGTAGCTTTTTTTTTTTAAATTTTAGGTGTATACATGTATACTTAACACTTAGTTTACAGAAGGAAGAAAAACCTACTATTGGGTTTGCCAAAAATTTTTAGTTTTTCTGTATGATGCCTCTGGTAGTGCTTAGTTGTCTTTAACTTTATTCGAAACAATTTTGTTAGATTGCTTGTGACAGGTGTCATATCAGTGTGCATTAAAAAAAATCAGAATTGGTGAATTTTTGTTCAGCCATTTTAATATTGAAGATGGAAGAAAATAATGTAACATTTTTGGCATATTATGCTTTATTATTTCAAGAAAGGTAAAAATGCAACTGGAAAGCAAAAAATAAGATTTGTGCAGTGTATGGAGAAGGTGCTGTGACTGATTGAATGTGTCAGAAGTGGTTTGCAAAGTTTCTCGGTACTGTTGACATTTTGGCCAAAGATTCTTTGCTGTGGGGCTGTCTTATGCATTAGAAGGTGTTTAGCAGCACCCTTGGCCTCTCCCCACTAGAAGCGAATTGTGGGAGATAGTTGACATACTCAAAATATCCAAATCAATAACTTTATCGGTGAAAATGAAAAACGTGTCTTTTATGGAAAAAACTAAACGGACTCTGTAGTCAACCCAGTACATGTATTGCTGAGCTACTTACTGCCTTCCAGTGTTCATGGCCTTTGGCCAGGGCTGCTTAGGGGAGTCCATCTGTTGCTTATGGTTGTTTGACAATAATTATCATGTTTGTAAGATTGTGCATGTTTACTGCTGAGTTCAAAGTCTTTGTCTTGTGTTTTATTAATTTCAAATGGAATTAACAGGTTCATGAGGTACATAAAAAGTGTGAGATAGTTATAGAGAAAATCTGTTTGTAGAAATCTGCTGCTTGTAGAAATCTTCTTTGTTTAGTGAGGGTTTGGGGGAAAAGAAAACTTAAAAGGTAACACAGACCAGCTAAAATAACCACATGAAAAGTGAAGAAGGCAAGAACTGCCTTGATTTATCTGAGGTAACAGGTAAAACTATCAGAAAAACAGCAAAGTGCAACTTAGATTATGACAGAAATGGAAAATTATTGTTAAACATTTGCCATATTAAACCTAGATGCATTTGTGTACTTACTGTATATAAGATTGTTGTTTAACTGGCTTTGATTGTTTAGTACTTAATTACACGTTTATAATTTGTTTTCCTTTTAAGTGTCTGTATTTTAGTCTTTAGACTTTTTTTTTTTAATGATTTAGGGCTCTTTGATCTTTAAATAACAAAACCCAGCAATTGAGAGCTTAATGAAAAAGGAGAATATTTTGGAAAGTATCTTGTGAAATTTGGTGTAGGATATATTTTAGAATTGGCAACAGTGGGAACTATGGAGTCAGTGGAGTCTGTTCAGGACATTATTTGCTTCTTTTTTCTCTCTGCAAATCTTACTTATCTGAACTGAAAGTCAGTGAAACAGGGCTTCCAGCAGCTATTTAATTTGTATGTTATTACCCATACTCATAGAGAAAATGGTCTTACATTTGTTCTTTCCTTCTCCATTTTTTACCTTTCTTCTTCAGACTGATATTCTCAGTGTCACATGCAAATCGGCTTTCTAGCCATGTCTTAACCACTACTTAATATTATTAGGAAATTTAGTTCAAAATTATGAGGTTAGATACATGAATGTGGTGGTATCAATGACCTCGACCCATTGATAAGTTATCTTTTAAAAATTTTAAACTAACAATGGGTCCTTATGAAAATGTATAACTAATATTTTTGAAACTTAGCAGCATAGCCAGTTAACTTTGGGGCCGGAATAGCTTGTCTTAAAAACCCGAGTGGCCGTCATCAGACTTCTCCCAGCCCGACTGTTTACCAGGTGGCTGCAGTGGTGTCGTTCGCTTAGAAAGGACTTTCTTGGCATCGTGGGAGCTGGTACTGTTCCATAACATTTAACAGTGATGATGATCCATCTACTTGGGTGATTTCCCCCCTCCTTTTCTCACTAGAATGTTAAAGATTGACATACCTTCTTCAGTGCTTGGAAGAGGTGTTGTAAAAGCTTATTTAAGAAAGGAGAGAATGAGAGAATGGATGTAAGAACTGGTACTAGCAAGAATGTGATGAGAATTTTATGTATTCATGTTTTCAAGCAATTATTTTGATCAGACTTGTCATTTATGTGTGTGTAAATTATACATACTGACTTTTATATAGTTCTTCTTTTTAATCGCCCAGTTCTCATAACAACATCGAACATGCTTAATTTTAAAATAGAGAGCCCTTATTGTCATGAAGTGATCCTCTAAATCGTGCCGTAAGTGGTAATTTACTTACCATTTTTGAGGGAATCTTTTTAGCATTAGAGAGAATTGATGTAATTTCGAGACGCTCTTCATTCAGGTTTGGAAGCAGTGCCTTACCTTCTTCAGCAGCAGGAACCAGGCCCAGCAGTTTAAACCCGGTTGGAAACTTATTTCTCCCTTTTTTTCCCCATTGAGAAAATCCAACCCCATGCCATATAAACAAAAAACATCCTTGTCGCTGCAGGAATTGTTTTTTATTTTAGCACAATTGATCTAAAACTCTTAACAAGATGCCTCTACATTGAGGCTTTTGAATGCTAATGATTTTAAAGACCATACTGTAGTTTTTCCAGCTTTGGTTTTGGAGGTGGGGAGATGCAGTAGTTTAAATGTGCCCTGTAGGATGGATATTCCTGTTCTTGATTTGTATTGAGTGGCGCGTAGAAGGCCGATACTGATTTAGTATTACTGCAGGAAAGTTAGGTTAAGTTTCTGGGCTTGTATAGCATTAAGGTTGTTAGTTGGTTGTTCAGTTTTCTTGAATCTAGTGGTGCAGGGCCAGGGTGTACAAAGTACCACGTGATTTTCTAATCACTTCCGTACACAGGTCAGTCAGCATCTTACGTCCTCTTCGTTACTGCTTCTGCACTGTCTCCTAGAAGCAGTACCACAGCAACACACAGGACTTTCCGTTCTTAATGTACAGCGTGGGGTTTAGGAATGCAACACTGCCAGAGTTGTGGCCCTGTTCTGAATTCCCATATTTTAACTGGAATTTCCAACAGGTGTTTCTTTAGCAATAATGTTACAAAAAGTGATTAGTGTTTCAGTGGTAAATATTATTTCCTCCCTAGTCATAGATTGTTTTTCTGAAAACTGCGGCGGTGGAACAAGATATATGAGAAAGATAGGCTGGAGAATTGAGGTTATGAGCAAATGCTTTAAAGCCTTTGGGGGAAAACAACTAAAAAAAAATACCTACTGAAATACTGTTTATGACTTGTAAAATAAACTGTGCTGAGGTATACTTTACATACAGTGAAATGCATACTTCGTTGACTTTTGATAAACGTGTACCTGTATAAACAGCACAACTCAAGTCAAAGCTCATGTGCTCGTTACCGAAAGGTTCCTTGTTCCCAGCTGCATTCAGTCCCCCTCTCCACGTCCATTCCAGGCAACCACTGATCTGCTTTCTGATGCTACAGCTTAGTTTTGCTTCTTTTAAAATCTCATGTAAGTGGAATTTTGCTCTTTTTTATGGTAGGCAGAATAAAGACCCCTTAAATATCTCCATAGTCCAATCCTAGGAACCTGTGACTGTATCTTACCTAGTAGCAAAAGGTATTTTGCAGATGACAGTAAGTTAAGGGCCTTGAAATGGGGAGATTAACCTGGATTATACAGGAGGGTATAGTTGATTATTTGAGACCTTAAAAACTGTAGTCTGAAAGATGACTTCTGAGGAATGATCAGAGAGATACAATTTGGCAAAGCTAGTTTTGAAGATGGAAGAAGGGGTACCATAAACCAAGGAAATGCCAACATTTTCTTCACTAGAGCTGCGTCCCTCTGTGAACTAAAGCAATGAGCAGCATCTTTATTCAGCACCTGTCATATTCTGTGATCCTGTGGTCTTTTGTTTATTATCATTAGCTTTTCTGCGCTATCTTAGAAACAAGTACATTATATGTATATCACCTTATTTCTAGGAGAGAGTGAGTTTTCAGTTCTTAACAGTCAACTTACATTCCAAACCTTTCATCAGTGGTGGACTTGTGTTATCGCGATGTATGTTGAGGTCGGAACTCATGGATTCTCACAGGTTGTTCCTGTTCGTGTCCTAATTTTTAAAAGAAGGTTAAAAAAAAAAAAAAACCCTTTGCGGCTATTTCTCCTTATTTATGAATGCCTCCCTCCACTCTGTTCTCAGCCTACCTTAACTGGATGATGTCACAGAACCCTTAGGTAATTACTTTCCGTTCGTGGCCCTTGAACAAGGGTTATGTGTGACAGCGTTTTTCTTCATAGAAAAGTCATTTGGGGTTTGGAGATAATCAGAGCTGAGAATACCACCAAAAATGGAATAAAATTCATAGAACAGTATTAAACTATATGATGGGGAAAACCTGTTTGAATCTGAGTATTTCAAAAGGACAATTGATTTTATTTTTTTGCTAGCTAACTCAGTTTGTAGTTTCTGAAAGAGGAAGAAAGAATCAGGGACTGGTCAGTTTTCAATTGCTGTGACCTGGCCACTTCTGCGCCCTGATTTTTGGCATGCATAGAGGCACTCTGAGTGCTTGTTAGTGGGTACATTTGCTTTTCTTTTGGTCTATTTTGCTTAGTGTTAAGGAATTGAGGACTCTTATCTCCTGCTAAAATGTCAACTCCTTTGATTGACACTACACTTATTTGTCCCTCTTCCTCTGTATTCTTGACTGCACACTCCCCACCCTCCAAAAAAGCCCTCAGTGCCAGCTGTTTTTTTAAATATCTTCCTTACTGTTGACTTTTTCAATTTCTAGAAATGATGAATAGTCAGGTACATTTGGCTCTTGGTTACCAGCATCCTGACTGTCCTGAAAATTACCCTTTTTGACACTTTTAGTTTCATATGTTTACCCTTGCTGTAGAAGCACAGGTAGGTGAAGAAAAATGGGACCTTCTGGTTTAACTTTATGGGGTAAATTGTGCTCTGTTGCATGTCTCATGCTCTCAAAGTAGGTAATCAAGGATGATAGAAACACATATATGCCTACTTTAAGATTTGTTTACACTGGCATTTCCTCACTTATTTTAGAATAATTTTAGAGCATGGGTTGGCATACTATTTCTGTAAAGATACAGGTAGTAAATATCTTAGGCAACCATTCAAGTTGGCTTGTCGTAGTGGGAAACCAGCCACAGCCTGTATGTAAATGAATGGACATGGCTGTGTTCCAATAAAATTTTATTTATGATAGATACTGAAATTTGAAGTTGCATAATTTTTACATTTTCTGCCACCTCATTATTTAAAAATGTAAGAAGCAGGTTGGATTTGGCCCCTGGGCCACAGTTTGCCAATTCCTGTTTAGAGCAATGATGATAAGGTCCTATGCTATTTAAGTAATTAATTATACAAGATAAAATTAGCAAAAGAAGCTTTTAAGTTTAAAAAAACCCTGATATCAGCAGATTACATAGCCACCTCAAACCTCAGTTTCCTTATATGTAGAATGGGAATAAAACAAGTATTGTAAATTATAGTTCTTTGTTTTAAATTTTTCAAAAAAAGATATTATTTATTTATTTTTAGAGGGGAAGGGAGGGAGAAAGAGAGGGAGAGGAACATCACTGGTTATGTCTTGCGCAGCCCCCACTGGGGACCCGGCCTGCAACCCTCACTGGGATTTGAACCAGTGACCCCTTGCTTCACAGGCTGGTACTCAATCCCCCAAGCCACGCCAGCCAGGACAAAATATAGTTCCTTATTATAAATAACAACCTGCCCTGGCTGTTGCAAGCAGAGTAGGGAAATAGAGAATATTAGGTAGATCAGAGTCACTGGAGAGTGCTAGAGACGGAGACTTAGTCCAAGCTTTTGGGAACATTTCCCAAAACCACACCACAGAACTAGGTTTGAGAAAGCCACTGGTGTGGAGCACTGAATGCAGGTGCTCAACTTGATTGCCCATGCTACCACTGTTAGCTCTGGCGCTCTTTTCAGCGATAGGAACTTCATGTTGTAACCGCTGGGAAATGGCTCTCGTCACTGCTGCTGCTGCAGCTGCTGCTGCTGTTAAAAGCCAAATGTATCTGTCGTCTGGGGCTTGAGCAAAAATGGAAATTCTGCTCCTCCCTTACTTCCAAATCAAAGTCTCTTGGAAGTATATATGTTAGACATCAAATAAATTCCTTCATTTTAATTTCTATTATAGTTATGATAACTAACTCTGTATAAACAAGTTTTTTGAGAGACTCAGTTTTTAAGAGTACAAAGGGGTTATAAACCCAAAATTTTCAAGAATTAGTGTTGTAGATTATTATTATTTTTTGGATTATTTGTTCCCTTTGACATCAAAATCTAGAGAAAGATGGCACATTGGCAATGTAAATAAGTCAGTTTGGTTGAGAAGTACACGTTGGTACAATTTGTTGAGCCTCTGTTTTGTTACTGTGGCTGTTTTTTGTGAGGCCGTTGATTAGGCCTTGAGGTTGCTGGGAAAGATGTGGACAGGCTTTCAAGGAATGGATTATCTGCAGGGTCACACACCATTACAGAATTCTCCGCAGCTAGAGTTTTTGGTGAGCCTTTACATGGGACGGAACTGTTTCCACTCTTGGTCAGTTCTGACAGGTCCGTTCACAGGTCTCCCTTAAATTATTCTTCTTTCTCTTTCCTTTTGAGGACCTGACATGGAAATCTAGCCACGTTTATTCCCCTTTCAAGAATTGGTATGAACCTCACTCTGTTTCCTTTCTTGACAGTGTGGACCACAAGGTGTACAGTCCAGTAGGAGGATTTCTGTCTTTAACTTTTCCTTAAGAACTATTCCAGAATGGGGCAGTCTGAAAGAATCGATTGCTGGACGATACCTGTAATCCAGGCTCATATTTTTCCCTTCTAAGTTGGGTGGTCATAGAGAGTCCCCTATAGGTAGTGATAGGCCTTGTTTGAGGAAGAAACAGCAGTGTATCTGGAGTAGGCACACTGAAAATGTGAGCTGTCCATCCGCTGATGTTTCCCAACAGTCTGAATCCTTTCTGTGTACCATCCTATTTGGTCATGTAGTGTCTCTGTCCCATCAGCTTTGACTTTGTGGCTCAGATGATAATTCCTGATGAGCAGTTACCTGTGGCTAAATGTTTATTCTCTACCAGGCAAAGGTATAGAAATTGTTTCCAAAAGAAAATTTTGGCTTGATAAAGAAAGTATGACTTTGCCCTAAAAACTCTTAGGGGGTCTCTGCTGTGATTGTCTTACACAGGTTCACCAGTGGCATTGATCTGTTGACACTTTGAGCGTCATTACAATCAGAGGGCCATTATGGTCAAATGGCAGAGCTACTGGTACTACATCCTGGATTGCTTAGAGAATTTTCTCTTCCTCTGGGCCACACTTAAATTGATGGGCTTCATGTCACTCAGTAAATAGAGCAGCACACCCAAATTGTGTATGTTGTTTCCAATATCCAAAGAAACCCAGCAGGTTTTCCACTTCTTTCTTTGTTTTCGGAAGTACAAGATATAGGGATGTGTTTTTCATTTGGAGGGGATATCTTGGCTTGCCATATCTCACTGGCTCCTAGAACTTTATAGTGATGGCAGGAACCTGTATTTTCTTGGGACCTTGTCTTTTGGCATACATGTCTCACTAAGGCAGCTAGAATACTGCCCGTTCCTTCTCACTAGGTCCTATTGGCTTGATTTTATCAGTATAGTGTCAGTGTGGTGAAATGACTAAGGTCCTATGAAAACTTGACTTAGCCTGAGGCAATGTACTGTTCTCCAAGCCAGATGAAAGCACATTGCTTCTGGAATTCTTTGTAGAGATAGAGAAATCATTTGCCAGAACTATGGCTTCATACCAGGTCCTGCACTAAGGAGATCAAATTTGGATTGCCAGCTATGCTTGTAGTCATTAAGTTTAAAATACAGACATTCTCTAAAAACATTGGTGTGTCCTGCATTAGCCAAACAGTCGTATTAAATGAATATCTTCTAGAGAGTGCAATCTTGTGCCTTCCAGTTCTTTGATAATTCCCCAGGAATGCACTATTTTATTTGGAAGGAGAGCTCTAGGGGTCTCTGTCTGAGTTATCCGATACAGTACTACTCTACTACACTTTCATGGCATCAGTGTGGGATTTTTGTCAGCGGTGGCCATCTGAGACTACTCTGTTTCAACTGTACATTCAGCATTTGGAGAAATAACCATCAAATGGGAGGAGTGATCTGCTCTCTGATAAGTGGACTTCATGTATTTTTTGACAGCTATAATCCCTCATTCTGACACATCACAGTAGTGCTATCTTTGTCCTTCGAGATAAGTTTAAGTAAGAGTTAGATTTTATAGTCACAAAAATCTTGGGTTGTTCCCCCTTCCCAAGTGCATGATTACCGTGATAAGTAGCTGTTGATCATTTGTGGAAGACCAAGAGGAAAATCGCAGTACTTATGATGTAATCATAGAGCCCACTGAAGGATATTTTGCTGTACCTTTATTCTGGAGGCTCAGGGTCTGGGAATTGAGGGGCTGTAATTTTCTGTTTTGGTGGCTATGTCCTCTCTGTTTGGCCTCTCCGTATGCCTAGAGTTGTTTATTTGTATGGATTAGGAATCAGCAACCCCTGTCTGTAGGAGGCCATGTGTTAAATATTTTAGTCTTTATGTGCTGTATAGTTTCTGCAAAAACTACCCAACACAGACATTGCAGGGCTAAAATAGCCATAGACAATACATAAATAAATGGCTTGTCTGCGTTTCCATAAAACTTTATTTATAAAAACACAGTGGGTCAGAGTTGGACTGCAGGTTGTAGTTTGTGTACATCTCGTACAGCCATGTAGGATTATGGTTGAATGTCCTAATATGATTTTAGGGACTTTCCAAGATTCTTCCAGACAAACGACTTTTATAACCAGTAGGTTCCTGTTTCCTTCACCTTACTTGGTGCCACTGATGTTGTAATTCAGCAGTCAGCAAAGTCGGACTGTGCAGTTTGGTCCTGACAGCACTAGAGCGGGGTTTGGCAAATGCAGCCTTGCAGGCCAAACATGGCCTGTAGTCGTGTTTTTATGACCCACAAGCTATAACTGTGTTTTCACATTTTTAAGTAATTGAAAAAAATTAGAAGAATGATGCTATTCTGTGACAAGTAAACGTTATGTTAAATTCACATTCTCATATGTAGGGGTTTGTTGGAACGCAGCCAGGTTAATTTGTTGATGGATAGTTTATGGCTGTTCTTCACAACAGCAGAGTTGGGTAGTTGCAGCAGATACCTACGGCCTTTGAAATAAACTGCTGTCTGGCATTTTGTAGAAGAAAGTTTTCTGGTTCCTAATCTAGAGATTGGAGAAGAACTCTTCTGTCACATTTAGTAACTGCCTTGTTCTTTGTCAGTGCTTTGAATGAAGAGTTTCCGCTGCGAATGTCGCTGTCTTTTTTCCGAACTCTCCGGTACTGTTGGAAGCAGCAGTTGTGCTCCACTGTCCTTGTCCGCATGCCCTTCGTAGCTTTTCTTCTTGGACCCCAGAACCTTGTGTTCAGTAGGCACTGCATTACAGATGACCACAGTTGGTAATTGAATTTGTCATAGCCTGAATGAACTACCAGAGGCTTATCTTATATAATTGTGTCTTCACTGCATTCAAATCCAACCAGATTAGATAGCATGCTCAGATTTCCATTACCTTGAAGGTTTGCTCATCACCCCACAGAGTGATTATAGGAATTTAATGGTATAAATAACATTAGTCAATAATTTATTGATTTTTTTTTTTTTTTTTTTTTTTTACCATGTGTAGGCACTGAGCTCTAAGTGCTTTTCACAAGGAAGGAGTGCTTAGTGCAGTGCCTGATGCGTGTGTGAAAAAGATAAGCTAACGCTTTTTGTTTTAGAAATAAATGTCCCCCATCCTCCCCTTCATGTGCTGTAAAAAACTTCATTAGCTATTAGAATATGTTAAATGACATTAAAGATAATTGGAGTGATTAACATAAACCAGTATTTTTTTGCCTATAATATTCCTCCTCCTTAAAAACTTATAGATAAATATAGTCAATTCTCATTCACAGTACTTAAGTTTATAAAGTTGCTGTGACTACTGAATTCGCAAATACTGAACTGTTGCTCCTAGGGGAAATACTGGGTTAGGTTCCTGTGAGCCTCTGGTCACACCATTTTTGTCAGCTGATCAGTGATAAACTTGTTTTGTGTGCTTCTGTTTAAAGACATATTATTTAATGTATATTGCCGATTCATTAACATTGCACTCATGACCAAGAGCATTATAACTCTTACATGAATGAAGCTGGTAGGTTGTCCCCAAATGTTTGGCGTGTCTAGGTTAGTACTGGCATGTGGCTGATGCAATATGGAGTTTTTTCTCCCCATGGGGCCTCTATTTTGAGTGCTAGTTTTAGTGTGATGGGTTCTGTGAAGTGGCATTAGGTATAGACCAGCAGATCAGACCTCCTTCTAGGGAGGGTGAGTGAGGAATGGGCAAGGTGGTGCCGTTCTCATCTGTATTGCTGGAGTCTTTTAAGTACTTATGGGGAGCAGTGCTTTGGCATATTTCATTCCATTGGTATTAACACTTTTCATACCGCTCACGAGTTTTCTCGTGTTTCATGTGCCATCTGTTAAGACCGCATCACAAGATGATTTAATTAACGTGCAGTTTGCCCAATATCGTGCGGTCCCGGGCTTATGTCTTAGAGATTTCTGTGCGGTACGAAATGTGTTAAGAGCTTGCTCCCTGTTCACCTTCACCCCATCCACTCCCCACTCCCCTTATTTCTTTCTTCACATTAGAGGGCTCATGTACCCTCTGTCTTTCTGTTCTGCTTTTCTCTTAGGCCTGGCTACTCATAGGAAGCTTCCAGGTAGAAATGTCTGCTTAATAGAGACCAGCTCTCTGGCTTTATACTAAAGGCAAAAGCTACCACCAGCAGCATCTCTGTTCACAAAGTGAGAGGGGGAGGAGTCGTTTGTCCAGAACAAGGTAATGCAGCGCCCTGATGAAGTCCATGCTTGTTCTTCCTCTTTGTAGTTGTGATTAGTTCGATTAGAACTTGGAACTTTTCTAGGGTGTTCTTGGAAAGCCTTTGGTGTCTTATATGTGGTTTCTTCTTTTTTCCTTAGTGAATTGACTCTTCTGCTTTCTGTCTGCCCAGCATTCTTTAAAATTTATGATCATCCAGTGATTTTTTTCTTGTTTTGCAACAGTGGTATCGTTTTGTTTTGTTTTAAATTTTGTTCCTGACATTTCAGTGGAACCTTGGGAAAAGAGGAGAAGAGAGGTAAATACATTTATTCAGCCCACTGCCTTGAACTGTAACTAATTTTAGACCGATTTTAAAGGTAGATAAGTTCCCAAGCACATCTGTCTCTCAATATGAATGACTTCTTTTGTACTCTAGAAGAATTACCATATTTCACAGTGTATAATGCATATTTTTTTGCCCAAATTTTTGAGGGAAAAATAAGGATGTGCATTGCACATGTGTAGTACCTGCAATACCCTGTATCTGTTCTTGTGTTTTGTAATTTGTGTTAGAAAATTCCTTTATAATGCAAAAAACAAGTTTCTAAATATAAATAAGTAACAATTGAATTAAGAAATTAAAATGAAAGCTCTTTTCCTGCAAGCTTGGGCCAAAAACATGGGTGCACATTATACATGGCAAAATACAGTACCAAATCTTCTGTTTCCCCCGATAGGAATGTTTCAATTTTCAGTCTCTGCTGTGATGCGCACTGCTGCTGTCTGGGCATGTGGCCTCTTGTAGAAGAAAACATGCCCAACCTCTGTGACATTGCTGGCCAGCACCTTCTGAGTGGGCTTTTAATTTTTTTTTTTAGTTTTTGGGTATATAAGGTTATACATATGACTGAAGTTATCTTTTTGAGGCTATATATTAGAAAATATTCAGTCACTCATGAAAATGGTCAGAAAGCTAATAAATTTGGG
This sequence comes from Micronycteris hirsuta, assembly GCA_004026765.1. NCBI lineage: Eukaryota > Metazoa > Chordata > Mammalia > Chiroptera > Phyllostomidae > Micronycteris > Micronycteris hirsuta. Next base: position 144,027 of record PVJI01000164.1, on the reverse strand, counting down.
TTGTGATCTCCAGTGATGCATAGCAAAGAAGAGAATAATTTTTTTTAAAGATTTTATGTATTTATTTTTAGAGAGAGATGAATGGAGGGAGATAGGGAGGGAAACATACTGTGAGACAGAAACATCGGTTTCCTACTCTACGCACCCTGACTAGGAACTGAACCCGCAACCCAGGCATGTGCCCCGATTGGGAATCGAACCAGAGACCTTTTTTTGTTTGGCGGTACGATGCCCAGCCAACTGAGACACACTGGTCAGGGCATAGGGAATCATTTTTTAAAATGATTTAGTAAAAGCCTGGGGAAGAGAGGGAAAGAATGGCCAGATCATTTTTGTTCTTTGCCATCTTGTGTGCATGTACAGTGTAAGTTTAGCATTTTGCTAGAGGGGGAAAATATGGTACTTACGTCTCAGACTTTTTTTTTTTTAAGATTTTATTTATTTATTTCTAGAGAGAGGGAGAAAGAATGAGAGAAACATGAGGTACATCAATAAGTTACCTCTTGCATGCCCACAACTGGGGACCTGGCCCTCAACCCTGGCATGTGCCCTGACCGGGGATCTTACCTTCCGGTTTCCAGGCTGACACTCAACCCACTGAGCAACAACAGATAGGGCCCAAACATCATTTTATTTAACACCTTGTAATTGTTGTTTGTTGTTACTATTGTTGTAATGCCTTTAGGCTACTAGGTAAAGGATTTTACTGCTCCCGAGTTTTAAACCATCAGGCCTTTGATAAAGAATCAGGCTGTATCAGTGTGTATACAGCCGTAATAAAGACAGTGTTTCCTTATGTTGGTGGCTTTTAGATTCCTGTCGTCTTGTGGTCCACAGTAAGATGTACATCTTCATTGCTGCCTTGTGCCTGTGTGTTCGACACTGAAATTTGTGAATTTCATGAAACAGTATTTGCCTTGCATGTGATAAACCCATGTTGTCTATTTCATTAACAAACAGGATATGCCCCAGTAACTTGATTTCGTGATGCACTACTGGGTTGATCTAGACCCTGATTTAGACCTTGATCTTTTAGAGTAATAAGAAGATGGAGGGATTTGAATTTAGGTAGACATAGGTGGGTGGTTCTAGTTTCCTGGACTTGGATTTTCCTTGAGTCTGTTTTTGCAACTAAGCTGGGAGTAATGATAACTTGTTAGCTTGATTGTGAGGATTAGAAATCAATGTGAAGTGCCTAGCTGAGCTAGGAATGTTGTCAGCGGTCCCCAGCCTTTTTGGCATCAGGGGCTGGTTTCGTGGAAGACAGTTTTTCCACAGATAGGGGTGGGGAGCGGGGGTAGAGACAGGAGGCGGAACTCAGGCAGTACTGTGAGCAGAGTGTTCCTCACTTGCCCACTCACTGCTCACCTCCGGCTGTGTGGTCCGGTTCCTAAGGGGCCACGGACCACTAACGGTCTGTAGCCCCCCGGGGCTTGGGGACCGCTGATGTAGATATTTAATAATTGGAAGGTTTTTATCTTCAGTATGATTACTGTATGCCACCTGTCATACTGAGTAGGCACTAAGATTCAAACACTCATCTTTAGGGAGGTAGGTAATATTCTGTGGATGTAGAGATACATGGACATACCCCGCAGGGTGAGGAGGAAGTAGGTGGAGTGTGTAAGAGGTAGAATGACCTGCAAGAGGAAGTCAGAGTTGGGCTGTTACAAATGCGCCTTGTTGTTGCTGTTTTTGACTTTTAAGGAACAGTGTCTCTCAAGTTACTTCCAGCCAAATGGGTTTAGTTCAGGGATACCTGAGGGATATTAGGAAAAACAGGAATCATTTAAAACTGCAAAACCAGGCCTTTCAGGGAATTACAGTACTATTTTGACCGTAACTGATTGTTTTCATTTTCTGACTTCATAGATAATTGGCACATCTCCTAGACTGTAGTAGTCCAGGGACTGATTCTCATGTTTCTCTCCAGCAGCAGCAGTACTAGGCTCCAGCTCCAGCGTTCTGCCACCACAGCTCAGTTCTGTGTCCCATGAGATGAGGTTTTACTTTCCTGTGCTTTATGATTTCTGCTGCAGTGTGACTTCCGACTTCTCTTACACTCCTGGCTTCATGACGCCTGGTTTTTTGGTTGTAAGCAACAGACATGGATTCTAAATAACTGAAGCAAAAAAGAGGAAAGATGTGTTTATTGGAGCAAAGAAAAAGTGAAGAACAAGAAATCTAGTCACAGAAATCAATGGGCTGAACTACTTGGCAATGATTAATAATTAGTTCCTGTTATTTTTCTTCATAGTTTTTCTCTCTGTACATTTAGCATTTAGGAGAGAACCTCATTTTTCTTTGGCCAGGGTAGGAGAGGACACTCTGACTGAAAACCTAACCGACACTCAGCAGCAGGAAGTGTGCAGTGCCTCCGAAACAGAACTAGTGCTGCTCCAGAAGGGAGGTGGGTCCTAGATGGGTGCTGGCACCCAGAAACAGCAGGCGTCCAGTACAGTGAGTGTGGGGGGGGGGGGTGTATTTTATTCAGACTTTAGAGGGAAGATAATGTCTGGTTCTTTTTTTTCTTCTTCTTCTTTTTTCTTTAACCATTGAGTCCTCCTGTACCCCACACCCCTCTGCAGGCGCCATGCTGTTGTCCATGCGTCCTTTTTCCTTTTTGCTCCGTCCCTCCATCCACCCCCAACCCCCACTCCCACCAGCTGTCATCCTGCTGTGAGTCTGTCTGTTTTGCTCGTTAGTTCAGTTTGTTCATTAGATTCCACATATGAATGAAATCATATGGTATTTGTCTTTCTTTGGCTGGCTTATTTCATTTAGCATAATGTTCTCCAGGCCCATCTGTCATAAAGGGTAAAATTTTCTTTTTTTATAGCTGAGTAGTATTCCATTGTGTAACTGCCCCATAGTTGTTTTATCCACTCATCAACTGATGAACACTTGAGCTGCTTCCATATCTTAGCTATTGTAAGTAACACTGCAATGAACATAGGTAGGGGTGCTTACGTTCTTTTGAATTAGTGTTTTGGGTGGCTTCGGACATATTCCCAGAAGTGGGATTGCTGGGTCAAGAGGCAAGATCTATTTTTAATTTTTTGAGGTATCTCCATACTGCTTTCCACAGTGGCTGCACCAATCTGTATTCCCACCAGCAGTCCAAAGGGGTCCTCGTATGTCTACACTCCACCAGCACTTGTTTGTTGATTTATTGGTGATAGCCATTCTGACAGGTGTGAGATAGCATCTCATTGTGGTTTTAATTTGCATTTCTCTGATGATTAGTGATGTTGAGCATCTTTTCATGTGTCTATTGGCCACCTGTATGTCCTCTTTGGAGAAGTGTCTATGCAGCTGCTTTAGGATCAAATGTTCTGAAGATATCAGTTGAATCCATTTGAGCTCTTCTTGTGTGCCATTTAGGGCTGCTGTCTTCTTGCTGATTTTCTGTCTGGATGATCTGTCCACTGAAGTCAGTGAGGTGTTAAAATCCCCTACCGTGACTGTATTTGTCAGTTTCTCTTTTCTATGTCTATCAAGATTTGCTTTACATGTTTAGGTGCTCCTGTGTTGGGTACATAAATATTTACTAGCGTTATATCCTCTTGTTGGGTTGTTACCTTTATCATTATGTAGTGCCCTACCTCTTACTGTAGCCTTGGTTTTAAAGTTGATATTGTTGGATATAAGTATTGCTACCCTACCTTTCTTTTCCTTTACATTTGCATGAAATATCTTCTCTATCCCTTTTCTTTTAGTCTGTCTGTATTTTTTGTTCTGAGGTGGGTCTCTTTTAGACAGCATCTGTATGAGTCTTGTTTTCTTGTCCATTTAGCTACCCTATGTCTTTGACTGGAGCATTTGAGCCATTTACATTTAAGTTGATTATTGATGGATATATTTATTTCCATTTTATTTTTTAACTATCCCCTCCCCCCCCATTTTCTTTTATTCTTCTTAAAGCAAGCCCTTGAACATTTGTTGCAGTACTGTTCTGGTGTTAACAAATTCTTTTAGCTTTAGCACCTTATTACCCTTCAATTTTAAATGATAGCCTTGCTGGGTAGAGTAGCCTTGGTTGTAGGCCCTTGCTTTTCATCACCTTGAGTATTTCATGCCACTCCCTTCTTAGACAGAGGGGAAGAGAGGGAGAAAGAGAAGGAGAGAAATATCAATGTGTGGTTGCCTCTCATGTGGCCCTCACTGGGGACCTGGCCTGCAACCCAGAAATGTGCCCTGACTGGGAATCGAACCTGCGACCCTTTGGTTTGCAGGCCAGCACTCAATCCACTGAGCTATGCCAGCCAGGGCTGGCCTGAACTATTTTTGTTGTGTAATCAGATGACACTGTAATTGGTGCTCCCCTGTAGGTAACTAATGTTTTTTCTCTTGTGGCTTTTAGGATTCTCTCTTTTAAGCCTTGTTATTTTAATTATGATATGTCTTGTTGTGTGCTCCTTTGGGTCTACCTTATTTGGGATTCTCTGAGCTTCCTGAACTTGTGTGTCTTTTTCCTTCACCAGATTGGGGAAATTTTTGGTTATTATTTCTTCAAATAGGTTCTCAGTCATTGGCTCATTCTTTTCTCCTGGTATTCCCATGATGTAGACATTGTCCAAAGATTTCTTAAACTCCCCCCATTTTTTTTAATTCTTTTTTTTTTCCTTCTCTGCTTTTTTTTTTTTTCTATATTGTCTTCCAAATCACTGATTCAGTCCTCTGCTTCATCGTACCTGCTGTTTATTCCTTCCAGTGTATTATTTCAGATATTGCATTCTTTATTTTTGACCGGTCCTTTATTATTTTTTCTATGTCTTTTTTCATGCTGTTGAGTATCCTTATCATCTTTAGTGGAAGCTTTCCATCTGATAAATTGCTTGCCTCTGTTTTATCCAGTTGTTCTTCTGGAGAATTTTCTTGTTTTTTCATTTGGGGCCTGTTTCTTTGTTTTCCCATTTTGGCTGCATCTTTGTGTTTGTTTCTATGTATTAGGTAGATCTGTAAGACTCTGGTACAGGCCTAAGTCAGACCCTGCCTGTGCTAACTCTGAGCAACCTGTTTGGAGCTATCAGTGATCCATAGCTTGTGGCTCCCTTTGTTGATCCTGGTTTGTGCAAAACAATGTTTAGTTCTTAATTGTTATCCAGTATAGAATGTGTTTACTGGGTACATATCTGGTGTAAAAGGTAAACAAATTATTGGAGCATATGTGACTAGGACTTAGGGCATATATCCCTACCTGGAAGTGTAGGTAGATACACTTTGCCTGCTTGTACAACCAAAAGGACAACAATAAATTTAAAAACAAAAAATAACCACAACTGCCAGAAAATCGAATCATATGTAAGTCTGACAATCAAAGAATTAAGAAACATTCATCCAGACTGGTAGGAGGGCCGGAGATGCGCAGCTGGGGCAGAGAGGACTTGTGGTAAGGTGGCAGCTGGAGGACTGGGTGGGCAAGGCGGTGGCTGGTGGACTGGGCGGTCCCACATTTGCATGGGGATAAAACCATGAGAAACAACTGGGGAGCGAGACAGACTGTGAAACCTAGGGTTTCAGTGTGGGGAAATAAAGCCTCAAAACTTCTGGCTGTAAAAACCTGTTGGGGTGGCAGAGGCAGGAGGAACTCTCAGCCTCATAGGGGAGTTTGTTGGAGAGACCTACAGGGTCCTAGAACATATGTAGGCCCACCCACCTGGGAATCAATATCATAAGGGCCCAGTTTGCTTGTGGGTAGCTGAGGAAGTGACTTGCTTGGGACTCTCTTACCTTCAAAGGAGAGGACATCCAAGAAAGATATTTGCAAATGTAAAGGCAGAAAGGGTATGGGCAGGACTTGAGAGATTTATCAAAGACTTTCAGGAAGCTGCTTTGGAGATATGCAATCAGCATTTGTTCTTTTAACCCAGGGTGATAGAGTTTTTTTTAGCAAGAGCAAGGCATATCTAGGAAAGATGTAATCCTCATTTACCCACAGGAAAGCCTGTCCACATGCGTGGGGCCTGCTTGCCAACCCACGTTCCACTGGGGGCTTTTAAACAGGGAACGTTGAGCTACATTTCCCACGATGAGTGGAATGGTTCCCTACAGCAAACAACTGCAACAGGAACAGATTCATAGAAATGGAGATCACATGGAGGGTTACCAGTGGGGAGGGGGCGGGAGGAGAGTAGGGGAAAAGGTACAGAGAATAAGAAGCATGGATAATAAGTACAAAATAAACAGGGGTAGGTTAAGAATAGACCGTGAAATGGAGAAGCCAGAGAATTTATATGTGTGACCCATGGACATGACCTAAGGTGGGGAAAATACTGGTGGGAGTGGAGGTACTGGGTGGAGGGGGATAAAGGGGAGAAAAACAGTGGGACAACTGTAATAGCATAATCAATAAAATATATTAAAATAAATACCCTCCCCCCCCAAAACCCCTAACTGATAGGAGAGAGTTAACAAGCAGAAATAATGTCGTCCTGAGGATTTTGGATTTATTTATTCTACAGTGTCAAATTATATAATTTATTTGTCTTTTCAAAAGTTTAATCTGAAGGCATTTTAACGATTGGAGTGAGGGCTTAGGGCTGGGTGAGGCCGAAGTGAAGCTGCTGGGTTGGTTGAAAGCCATGCTATGAGGCCCTCTCTGATCCGGCCCCTCTACCTCTCTGATTTAATTTTGTACTAGTCCTTCTGTGAGCTCTAGCCACACTTAGCTTTTGTGCAAGTTAAACTTGTTCTCACCGCTGAGCCCATACCCTTGCTTGGGACTCTCTTACCTTCGATTGTCAGTTGCTTGGGTTCTTCTCATTTGTACTCTCTTCTGTCCCTTCTTCCTTTCCTGGCCATCATTCTCTAGCCCCACAGCCTCTATGGTGTTTTGGTACAAATAGCCCTAAGCTCATTGGACCCATGGTTTCAAAGCAACATAATTTTTCAGTATGTTTGGTGCTTTGGTCAAGAAAGAATAAGTGCTGTTTTAGGTACTTCTCTTATTCAGGAATATACTCAGGCCAGTTTCAAGCCTGTTGGAATTAACCTTCAGCCATGCTTTTTCTTTACATTTATATATTTTTTCCACTACAGTGTAAAGTCGACTGCTGCAGAAATTGTGTCTGTGTTGGAAGATATGAATGATTTTGTTATTGTGTTTACAAATTGACAGTGGATATTCAGAATGACCAAAAGTATCTTCCATGTAGCGCCCCCCCCCCCCCGCCGGCCCCAAACTTTTAGGTTTGGGATCTAAGCATCTTGGGAAGGGTCAAGCACTTTGTGTAGTGGCGAGGTCAGGAGGCAGCGAGTGATAAGCCAGGAGTGGGTGTAAAACTGAGGGTGATTCTTACTCCTTCATCTTTCCTTGACTCCTCTTTAAGGGTCTTCATGATGAGGCAAATAAGCTAGTTTCCCCTTTTGTGTTCTCCGAAAACTTTCTTATTAAAATAATTACAGTTTTTTTTTATAAACAGATGAAGCAATAACTGCTGCCTTTTCTTTCAGTACTTTTTATTCACCACATCACATTAACTTTTTTTTTTTAACATACAGTATCTCTAATTTTATGTGGACACTATAGGGTAGACAGTAGTATTGCTCTTTTGAAGAACTGTAATCTGAGACTCAAAGTTAAGTACTACACTCAAGGCTTTTCTTAGTAATCACTTGGCAGAGGTAGATTGCACCTAGATCATGAGGACTCCAAAACCAGAGTTCTTCTCACTGTACCATATAGTAGAAGCAGATGGCAAGAACCTGATAGGGAATCACTAACATAACCTTTCAACACAGGGCGGGAATATAGACAAGGAAAACATTTAAACTTCTGCCTCTCACAGGTAGCTCATCTTTCATTAACTGTAGCTTCTGGGGGTGGGGGGAGTTTGTCTTATTCATTTATCTCTGTAAGTATTTAGAACTCAACCTTTTTTATTTGGATTCATTTGAAATAGTCAAATAGATGTGTTGAAATGGATGCCTCTATTTTGCTGAGTAAATTCTCTTTATTCTCTGAAATGTAGTTTCCTTTTGCTGTTGTGTCAGTGACCTCACAATAAGTCTCAGTAATTTAACTGATTTCCCAGTACATTTAACCCAAAATATTGTACCCTGTCCTTTTTGAAGCATTGCTAGATAGTACTTCTCTGAGGAGTTGTTAGCAATTATTTTAATTTAGGCTCTGATCATCTCTTTATGGGATCGCTGTTTTTCTTCCCTTTCAAGTACTTATTTTTACCTGAATCATTTTAAACATTTGAACATTTTATATGGCTCAGTGTTCGAAATGTACAAATGTGTCTACATTGAAAAATCCTCTGACATCTGCTCCCTAGCCACTGGATTCTCCTCGCAGCAACCAGTATTACCATTTTCCTAGTTCTCCAAGAAGTGATTCTGTTATCTTTAAAGAAATATATAATGTTTTCTCTCAACTTAAAAAAATAGTATATATTATACATATCGTTTTGCTTTTCTTTCTCTTCTCCCTTTTAGTCTAAAACTATATCCTGATGATCATGCCACTACCTGAAGGGTTTCTTCGTTCTCTTTTTTGTGACTGACCGGGCCACAATTGCTGGGCAATAGGTTGTTTAATTTCTATCTCTCATGCTACAACAAGTAACTCTGTGCATGAGGTATTTTGCATGTATGCAGACATTTTGAAGGATAAATTCCCCGCAGCGGGATTTTGGTGTGAAAGGATGTGTGCGTTTTTGACTTGCACTGCCCAGGGGTCTCCGTGGAGGGCGTGCTGACGGAGGCGCCCGCCGGCAGTGTTGGAGTGCGTACCACTGCGCAGTGTTGCGGCGCTTTCTGTCGTCGCCACACCGGTAGATGAGAAAATACTGTCTTGTGTATCTTAGTGGTTTGTGTTTCATTATATAACATACATAATACATTAAAAGGCACGAAAATATATACCTTGATGAATTTCACAAGTGGAACACACCTGTGTAACCACTGTCCCAGTTATTGCTCCATCCCCAGCCTCGAAAGGTAACCCGTTATCCTGACTTATGCCATCGATTCATTATTTCCATAGTTTCTTTAAGTCATGTAGTGTGTGTCCTCTTCTGTGGATTCTTTTGCTCAGTATTCTGTCTGAGACTCATGCAGCTTGTATCACAGTTTAGGTTCTCAGTGAAACCATAATTTGCATTTTTCTTAGCAGGAGAGAATCTTCTCATGTTTCAAGCTTTAAATTTTTATAGGCATCTTTTCATGTTTGCCTTCAAAATTTTTATTTTCTGTAAGCTCTTTATTACCTATATCCATGAATGGAAAATCATTTTCTTATGGATTTATTTGTATAGAAAGGGAGAGGATTCTTTACCTGGGTTATGAGTTACAGCTATTTTTTACAGTTTGCCGTGCCTTTTGATTTTGCATATGACGGTACCTGCGTGAAGATTTTAAGAAGTAGATAATCTTATTAATATTTATGGCCATTAAAAACTTCCCTCATTATATTAGTTGTTTTCTCAATAGGCCTACTGTCTTCTGAGCATCACATAACTTTTATTAAACCACACCTTAATGTCAGTAAAAGTGAAAGTGCAATAAAGAAATTAAAAGTGATAATTCTGAAAGCGAAATTTGAGTAAGAATGTAAATGGAGTTCTAGAAGAATAGAATGTTCTCATTGCCACTTTTCAGGAGACTATACATGCGCTCAGAGGAGCTTAATGAAGGCAACTTCAGGGACAAATGAGGAAAGTGGTATGATGAAAAGGATAATAATGTCCCAGAGGAAGTGACTCTGGCAGAAAACTTCACACTAATGGAACTGTCACAGAGATATTTTATGACATTGAAAGTGCAAGGGATAAAAATCTAAGAAGCTGGTCCCAACTTCAGAATATGACAATTCCCCAAGATGTATAAAGTATAACAGATGATCACTGTGTCATAAGTTACACCACTAGAGGAGACATGAGCCGTTCAAGTTACTGGGTAAGTTGTTTACAGAGAAAGAGAGCCGTGTAGTTCACAAGGGTTCCCATTTCTGTATTAGCGTTACTCTGTTTTTATTTTCTTTCACACTTTTTAACAGACAGTTTTTAAAGTGTGGGAAAATTCCGACTAGTTCAGGTCACTTTGCTTGGTTTCATTTCACATGGACATTTTTGTTGTCCCGTCTACTGTTCAAAGTAATGAGGACTGCCTGTGTGTGTTTATACAACAGCAGCAAAATATCCCCCGAAACTTCTTAAATTGACCTGATTTTCAGAAGGAAATCCCTTTACGGTCTTTAATGACCTTGAACTCCACCATAGGTTAACTGGAACTCCAAAGATGATATGTTTTTCTTGTATTTATGACTTGAGTTCCTTGAGCTGCTGTGGGTCTCATTACTTCCCTAAATTGCCAAATGGAGATACTAGCAGTCTCATGAGCTATCAGAAGAAGAGCGTGTGAGGTCATGAAAGGCAACAATGGTTTTGTTTATTTCTTGAGCACTTGCTACATATTAGGCACTGTCAGGTATTGGGGTATAAATAAGGCTAGGTTCCTCCCCCTTGTTTTCCTTGAAAGAGTTCACAGTTGACTAAGGGTAAGCAGGCAGGTGAGAGATGATATAATGGAGTTATGTAGAAATATAGAAGAATTATAGTTCATGATATGGAAAATTTCAGGTAACTTCAACCATTTTAAAAGTGTTGCTGAATTCTTTGCTGTGTTCTGTAATGTTGGCAATACCACAAAAGGGTGATTCTTCTTTTCAAGGAAATTGGTAGGAACTATATGCACAACTTGAGCCTTTTTATATCAGTCTGGTGGTAGCATGGTTGTTACGTGCCATAAAACAGATATTTTAGTATAAATAATAGTCTGGGAATAATTAATACTTGGGCAGCAGGTCCCTGTGCTGCTTGTAATCTTTCTATGGCAGATTAGTCTTTAAAAACAAATGGCCTAATTTGGGATGGTGAGTGGATTTTTTGAGCAGAGTAGGTTAATTGACTGACTTGAGGGGTGATGCTGTAAGTCAGTGTTGAAGCTGGGTTTTAAGTGCCCGGATTCAGTGTTCTTATTCCTGAACCTGAACCTAAGTTGCTAAATAGCGTAACTTACTATTGTAGTCATTTTAAAAGGATTTCATTTTGACTTTATTTCTCTATAAAAGCTTGACCTACTTAACTGCCGCCTTTTTTTCAGTGCTATAATCAAAGATATTGATTCTAATTATTTACTGAACACATGTGCAGTACTTTTGGAGAGCCTGGGCTAAGAACCCTGAGGAATGCGAAGATTTGTCCAGCTGTTGCCACCTATTAAACTTATTACAAGCTAGCAGATCATATGGGTAATACAAGTGAGAAATTTGGTTCATCGGAGTAGGCAGTTACTGGGTTGTCCAAAAAGTTCGTTTAGTTTTTTTTTGTACGAAGGCTCTAGTAGTGTTTAGTTGTCTTTAACTTCAGTTGAAACAATCTTGTTGGATTATATTGTGACAGCTGTCATATCAGTGTGCATTTAAAAAAATTGGTGAATTTTTGCAGCCATTTTAATATTGAAGATGGAAGAAAATATGCCTCCTTTCAGTGTATAATGCTTTATTATTTCAAGAAAGGTTAAAAATGCAACCAAAATGCAAAAAAAGATTAGTGCACTGTATGGAGAAGGTGCTGTGACTGATTGAACATGTCAAACGTGGTTTGCAAAGTTTCTTGGTGTTATTTACATTTTGGTCAAATAATTCTGTGCTGTGGGGCTATCTGATGCATTGGAAGATGTTTAACAGCACTCCTGGACTCTACCCATTAGAAGCCAGTAGTGGGAGATAGCCAACATACTCAAAATATCCAAATCAATCAAGTTATTGGTGAAAATGAAAATGACTTTTACAGAAAAAACCATACAGACGTTTTGGCCGATCCAGTATTTCCAGCGAGGGGAATCAGAGAAGGCTTCATTGATGCAGTACGGCTGATCAAGGGCTTGAAAGATACCTCATGGGCACGTTCATAGAAGCATGTCCCAAATTGGAGCAAACACCATTTGTTAAGTTCTGAAGATAAAAAGGCTTCTCTAATATGTCTTAATTTTATTACATGAATCATGTTTGGTAAATAACGTTTGACAAGTGATTGTGGGACCATTAATATTAGCAATTTTTGTTCTGAAAAAAGTGCTGTTAGATGACTTAGGATTATGGAGTATAGTAGTTCTCAAAGTGTGGTACCTGGCAGCATCAGCGTCCCCAGATAACTTATTAGAAATGCAGATTCTTGGTCCTACCCTGGGCCTAGCAGTTGAGTCAGCAGGTCTAGTGGCAGAACTAGCAATCTGTGCTTTAACAACTGTTTTTTTTTTTTTTTTTAAGATTTTATTTATTTATTTTACAGAGAGGGGAAGGGAGGGAGACAGAGAGGGAGAGAAAGAGCAATGTATGGTTGCCTCTCACATGGCCCTCACTGGGGACCCGGCTCGCAACCCAGGCATGTGCCCTGACGGGGAATCGAACTGGGACCCTCTGGTTCCCAGCCCGCGCTCTATCCGCTGAGCTACACCTGCCAGGGCAACAACTGTTTTCTTATTTTGATAACACCAGGCATTTATAGTTTATATTACTTTTTGAAAAACTGTGGTATCTGTATCAGCTTTATTTGATAGAGCTTGCTTTTGTGTACATGGTCTTTCTCTACAAGCTATTAATGGTTAATCATTTATTCTATAACTGATTAAAAATCAGTGCTTTCTTACTATTTGACTATAAAATCTTTGTCAGTGTGAGTGGCGGTTCTCTTACTTGATAATTCGAAAATCTAGAAATTGAAGAATTTAGTGATCTATCTTAATAATAAAAATAATGGTATTATAAAGAAAACTGCCAGCACATCTTCTTGGTAACATCAATAATACTGGCTGCTTTATTGCCACCTAGAATTTAAAAGTCACTTATTGTAGTCATTGCTAATATGTGTGTAGAAAGGAAACATGTCCTGATGTAGTTTTTCATTTTTATGAAATATTTTATGATACCTGTTAGTTTTACACTAAGTACGTTTTTGAAGTTCTAATAATTCACTATTTTTAATGAAATCCTAGTAATTTTAAGGAGTTGCCAGTCTTTTCCAAAGAGGCTGCATTTTACATTCCCACTGTCGGTGTACCGGGATCCAGTTTTCTCACATCCTGTGCAACGATTCTTGTCTTTTTTTTTGGTCGCCACGCTACTGGCTGTAAAGTGGTATCTCTGTGATTTGATTTGCATTTCCCTAGTGGTTCATGATGTTGAATGCATTTTCTTGTGCGTATTGGCCATTTTTGTATCTTCTTTTGTGGAATATCTACTCAGATGCATTGCCTATTTAAAAATTGGGTTATACAGAGACAGACAAATACCATATGATTTCATTCATATGTGGAAACTAATGAGCAAACTGAACTAACAAGCAAAATAGAGACAGACTCAGATAGAGAGCAGGCTGACAGCTGGGGGGCTGGAGTTGGTAGTGGCAGGATCAAACAAAAAAAGGAAAAACTCAGTGTACTTGGACAGCAGTGTGGTGTGGTGATTGACAGGGCAGTGGGTGGGTGGAGGTAGAAGAGGGGATAAGGGAATAAATGGTAATGGAAAAAATACAATAAAACTAAACTGTAAAAAGATTAAAAGTTGGGTTATTTGCCTTTCTGCTATGAGTTATAATATTTCTTTATGTATTCTAGTCTCATCATACATGTATTTTGTAAACTTTTTTTTCCATTTTATGAGTTGCTTTTTCATTTTCTTGGTGGGTTATCTTTGAAGCAAAGCATTTAACATTTTTATAATGACAGTTTTCTTTTGTTGCTAGTGCTTTTATTTAGGTATCATATCTAGGAAAACATTGTTTAATCCAAAGTCACTTAGGTCTTTGATCCATTTTGAACTTAATTTTTTAATATGGAATGAAGAGGGTTCTAACCTTTTTCTTTTGCACGTGGATATCCAGTTGTCCCAGCACCCATTTGTTAGAGTGAGAGATTTTAATGAATTTTGTATCTATACTGTCTAGATATTGTTAGTAGTTGAAGAGATTTTGAATTTTACTGACTGCTTCCACCCCGTTGTCCAAAATAAGAAAAACTAAGTATTGAGTAATAATGGCTGTGAATAAAGCACTGTGTTCCGTGTCAGGAGTAATATCCTCAGGAGAACACAAACTGGAGCAGGTTTGTCATTTGTTACATCACACATTTTTAAAATGGGAAATAGAATACTTGGGAATGAAAGACTGGGAGAAAGTCTTGCAGTATCTAAAGATTTGTATTTGGGACAGAGATTAAGTTTGTTTTGTGTAGCTGTAGGCGCCCTAAGTAGAGGTTACATTTGAATCCTAGTAAAGAGAGAACTTTGAAAATATTAGAGGTAATAATTTAGTGAACCCCCCCCAACCGAAACCACTCATCATTGGAGGAGTTCAAGCAGAGGTTGAATCATTTTGTCATTAAAGTTACAGAATGGGTTTCTGTGTAAATAAAACAAAGGGGTGAAGGGTTTCTATTCTCCTCTTCTAATTTGCTTTAATGTTTGTGAAGAGTTTTTTCTTCAGGATTCATATTTTTTCAGACATTTGTCAAGTAGCAGAAAGTGAGTGAAAGTAGGAGGATCTTGTCTTGAAGGATCAAGTCATAGAAGTACTCCAGTTTTTGCCTTGGATGGTGTGGTTCAGTGAATTGAATGCCAGCCTGTGAACCAAAGGGTCGCCGTTTTGATTCCCAGTCAGGGCACATTCCTGGGTTGTGTGCCAGGTCCCCAGTAGGCATGAAAGGCAACCACACGTTGATGTTTCTCTCCCTCCCTTTCCCTCTATCTAAAAGTAATAAATAAACTTTTTTTAAAAAAAGAGAGAAGTACTTAAGTTTTTGATTAGCTAACATTATTATGTATTATCCTGAAAACTGGTCCCATTGCTTGAGCTAGTTCTTTTATTTTTGGCCTCTTTAATTTTGTTGGAAAACAGTCAGCAGTGGGGATGAGGCACTGTCATAAGAATGAAACTTGGTGAGAACTAAAAAATTAAAGTATTAGTCTAGTATTACATTTGCGCATGGCTATGTTTTGTAGATTGTGGATTAAAGAATGCTTGCATAAATTGCAGGAAAATATGTCGGGGATTTCGTCCCGCAAAACCCGTGGGGGGGACCGCACCGATCGCGTGAATCGAACTCACCCAGAGACACGCTTGGAGAATAGAGTCCGGATGGAGGGAAAGACCCGTGGCTGCCGGACTCTATTCTCCAAGCGTGTCTCTGGGTGAGTTCGATTCACGCGATCGGTGCGGTCCCCCCCACGGGTTTTGCGGGACGAAATCCGCAACAAAAATATAAATTGTGATAGCGTAAATAAAATTTCATGGTCATCTTTTCAGGAAAATCTAAAAGTTACCTTACTTTGATTCAAGGAATTGTGTACTTTGTAAATGATTTGTTAAAAGCATATACTATTTAAAGGAGAAAATGTACTACTGCATATTTGTACTTCTGTTCTGGGTGTATCTTAAAACTATGTGTTCACAGGTTTGGAAGAAACTCGATTGTTATTATAAGCTAATTGAGGCAAATGAATTTTAATCCATAGCCTTTAGGCAGAATAATTTGAGGACATTTTGCTGATAAGGCTCTCAAAGTATAGTGCTCAAAGTAGCTTTGGGAACAAGAAATAATTTGATTTCTTATTTCTTTGAAGTAAGCTAGAGTAGGGAAAAACTTCTGAGCTTAGCCTGTTCCAGGTTTTAAATACATGTCTATATCTTGTTTCTCAGTTTTAGGGGCTTTTCCTCATTTTAAGATTATTCTGGCCCTGGCTGGTGTGGCTCAGTGGATTGAGCGCTGGCCTACAAAGCAAAGGGTTGCAGGTTTGATTCCCACTCAGGACACATGCCTGGGTTGCAGGCCAGGTCCCCAGTAGGGGGTGCGCGAGAGGCAACCATATATTGATGTTTCTCTCCCTCACCTTTTCCCTTCCTTCCTCTCTCTCTCTCTCTCTCTCTCTCAAAATAAATAAATAAAATCTTTAAGAAAAAAAGATTATTCTAAAAATCTCATTTTGAGTTTAGCCTAGGTCTTGTTGGGAACAGTGGGACTCAAACAAAAGCTTTCTTTTTGTGATGTTAGTGCCTCAGTGGGCAATTGGTGCAAATCAATTACAGTGAAGATGTCTTTATAACTATTTAAGGCTTAAATTAAACTTTTTAAAATATGTGTATTCCTTTATGTTGAAGGTAAAAATGTTTTTAATGTATGAGTTTTCCCCTGAAGTTACTATGCATTACAAATTATTAAAGTTTATGAATAACGTTTTCTTTTCTTTTGCCTGGTTTTGAATGGACCATGTAAAGATTGCTACTCTTCACAGATTTTTTTGTCCATGATCCTACCAGAAGTTAGTAAAAGATTTCACTTCTCTCCATAGATATTAATACATGTGTGTGCAGTACAGGATGGAATGTGTGGAGATACTGCATGGGAGATTGTTTTCCTTGGGCTGACTTGGATTGTAACAACCCTATTCCTTAAATTTAGAGAGGGATTCATTCCGTTAGAATTGGCTGTACTGCATATAAATGCTACTGGAATTGGAAGACAAGACATTGTTAACACCAGTTTTTTTGGTATTTGTGAATAAGCCTGAAAAGAATGATATGTGACCATCAGTCCTTTCTGCACATAAGCTGATAATCTGTGCTTTGTTTTGCAGCTATTACCACTATTTAAAGAACCTGTTGTTCTTTGCAACTGCCTAATTTAGCTGCGCCAGCCAGAAGCCATTGATCCAAGACCTCTGCTTTTTCTCAAACTTGACGGTAATAGCTATGTGAAAGCTAGCTCAGCAAAACTGAATTTCCAGTAATGTGACTTCATTGTTGGTGAACTTGCTGTATTTTAGGTTCTAACATTTCAGGTCATAGATCTTTTCTTTAAGTATACAAGAGTTCAAATTAGAATGTATAGAGCCAAATTGGACATCTTTGTAGCGGCAGATCTCCTAACAGTAGTAAGGGCTTTGGGGTCAGTACTTTGCACTTCTCAGGGTTCTGCGTTCCTAGACGCATTGACACAGGCTTATTGTGTTCACATTTGTCTTGCATAGCAGATACCTGTCTTCATATGCCTTACTTTAGAGGAGGAGGAAATACTTGAACTGTTGTGTACCCTAGAGTCCCTAAGAGAATGTACTTTACTTAGTAGACACAATAGTGTGGAATAACTAAATTGGACAGTAGTGCTTCGAAGCAGAATTTTGGTGAATCTGTCAACATGTACAGATATACTGTAGTTATAAGTTCTAAACGAATAAAACTTTCTTATTAATACTATAGTTTTTTAAATGCATGTCAAATTGTCATGGTTTTGTCTTCATATTGATTAATTGGAATGCTGGAATTACCCTCATTTCTTCATCTGTGGGGCAGGCGGGGTTGAGGGTTCTTGTGTTGTAATGCCCTCAAGCTCTATCTCATTCTAGGTTTCCAGTAATCCGTGGTTCTTAAATTAGTTGCTATGTTGATTTATTTTACTACTTCTGCTAAGGAAAACCTTGTAAAATCTAAAAGCAGGCTTGTCTTCCTTATACCTCACAACAAACAGGCTCAGTGGAGTTGTGAAAGTTTTTTTTCCCACGTGCCCAAGACAGAGTTGAGTTCAGAACCAGTGATGAAATTTGCTACATCCTTGTGTTAGTCCACCAGATGTATGCAAATCCCCAGATAAGAGCCTTTTCCTCAGGGCCTTTAGACTTTGAAGAGAGAGTTAATGCATGTAGCATGCACTCTAAGCAAATTTAGTCTTGTTGAAAAAATTGCACATTGTTTGGAAGGGAGGACAGTAATGGGAAGAACGATGGGTAAAGTCAGATTGGGGTGTTTTCTGGAGGTGGTCGTCTGGAAGGGAAGAGTGACGTATAGGGAGATTTCCCACTGAAAGGTTTTTTTTTTAAACTTCATTATGAAGAATTTCAAAGTATGTAAAAGAATAATAGAAATAGTTCATGTTCCCATTGTTTAGCATCCAACCGTTATCAGTACACTTCCAGTCTTTTCCATCCATGCCATGGTTCGGCAGACTGAGGCCTGCTTTTTGTAAGTACAGTTTTATTGGAACATACCTGGTCCGTTGGTTTATGTTATTGTCTGTCAGCTCTCTTTGTGCCAGAGTAGCAACATTGAACATTGAGTAGTTGTGGCAGGGCTTGTATGGCCTTCAAAGCATAAATGTTTATTGTCTGGTGCTTCACAGAAAAGATTTGCCAGTTTCTGATCTACACGCCTATCCATTCCACTCTTAACAATATATTTTTTCAATTTTTCTGTGAATTTGAACTCTCACATACCTTTTTATATAGATTCACCAATTTTTGCCATTTTAGCACATTTGCTTTACATCAGTATTAACCTCTCTTTTATCACTATTATCTTTTATCTCATCATTGTTGTAGCTGAGCCATTTGAGAATAAATTGTGCACATCATTATCTTTTACCTCTAAGTATTGGATTGGCTAAAAGGTCCATATGGTTTTCTCCATAAAATAAAAAG
Organism: Micronycteris hirsuta; assembly: GCA_004026765.1. NCBI lineage: Eukaryota > Metazoa > Chordata > Mammalia > Chiroptera > Phyllostomidae > Micronycteris > Micronycteris hirsuta. The sequence continues at coordinate 125,552 of PVJI01000164.1, read as the reverse complement.
ACACATTTTTTATTTTCACCAATAACTTTATTGATTTGGATATTTTGAGTGTGTCATCTATCTCCTGTGTGGTGGTAGAAGGTTGATTGTTCTCAAATTTAATGTCTCGATTTGATTGCTGTCAATTTCAACTGGTCTACGCGACCGTGGAGCATTGCCCAGCGAGAAATCTCTAGCACGAAACTTCACAAGCAACTTCAGAAACGCTCAATCAGTCACAGTACCTCCTCTAAACACTGCACAAATCTTTTTTTTGCATTTCAGTTGCATTTTTACCTTTCTTGAAATGATAAGCATAGTGTGCCAGAAATGTTGCCTATTTTCTTCTATGTTCAATATTAAAATGACTACACAAAAAGTCACCAGTTTTGGTAAGTTTTTTTTAAAATGCATGCTGATATGACAGCTGTCAATACAGTCCAACAAAATTGTTTCATATGAAGTTAAAGACAACTAACTAAGCTCTACTAGAGCCATCTAATGGAAAAAACTAAATGAACTTTTTGGCCAACCCAATACTTGTATCTCTTAAGAACGAGGACACTCTGTTTGTTACCTAACAGTGTGGTGATCAAATTTAGGGATACAGTTGTACCTTGTTACTTGTCGGCTTCAGAACTTGTCAAACCTGGCACTTGATACATTTTGAGGAGAAAAAATGTTTCGCCACTCGCAAGAGAAAACAAGGTATATCAATTGTCACTTGCTCGGCGCTTGTCAGAATGAATTAATGATGAGTACTGAGGTACCACTATATTTAGCATTGCTACAATACTGATACAACACTATTATTTAATATATCCCATATTTGAACTTTTGCCAGTTCTCCTGATGACATTGCTAGCAATTCTTTTGCCCTACTATGGGATTCAGTCATGCATGAATGAATATTCTGGCACAGTTTCTTGGCCTTCCTTTGTGTGTTATTACATTCACATTGACAGTTTTAATGAAAGTTTCTCAGTTTGGATTTGTTTCCTCGGAACATATTCAAATTTTGTTAACTGTGGTTTTAAAGGGATGAAAAGGATGGACTACTGCAACAGGAAAAGTCTATAGATTATAATGGAAAGAATTCTGGACCAAGAATCAAGAATGAGTCCTGAATTCTAGTTATAAGAAAAGAATTGCTGATCTGTAATCTCCAAATAGTTTGTGTGTGTGTGTGTGTGTGTGTGTGTGTGTGTGTGTGTGTGGAGAAGAAAAAAATTACAGTATGCTGTATTTAAAGAGATAGACTTTGGAGATAGTGACATAGTTTTAAAATGTAGCCCTTTGTGGTACCACTACTGGAATAATTGTGTAACTGTAAGCAAATTAATATCTAGGACCATTCGTAAAATATGGCAAATATACATATTCTTGTCTTTTCAAGTTGTTTTCTGGAATTGAGATAATATATACAAAGTAAAAAGGTGCTACACTATGTGATTTTCATTAAAATAGAGTAAATCTGGAAAAGAGGAAAATCAATATGAGTTAGAACTGTCAAAAAGAAATTTGATTGGATAAGATTGCAATTGCCCTGTGATGCGAAGGATGGGTTGACTGGATCAAATATTTAGGTGTGGATAGTCCGTTGGAAATTTTTAAATGTAAAGGGGTTGTGGTCAGATTAGTATGGGAAATGTCAGAGGAGGTTGGAAGAACAGATAACCGTGGAGATTGCATTTGATGGTCAGGATTATAGTCCACCCTTTGCCATTGGATAGTTGTATGGTTTTGAGGGGAGGTATTTAACCTGCCTGGATTGTATTTTCTAGCAGTGTAAAATGACTGGTATATTACTAGTGTTCTCTAGAGAGGAGAGACGTCACTGATTGGTTGGAGTAGTGAAGGCTTTGGCGGGAAGGGGTTGAGCTGGTGTCAGATGGGTACTAGACTTATCAGAGGGTCACTTTGTAAGTTACGTAAGTGTCTAACCACTGTGTGATACACCTGCAACTAATATAATATTGAATGTGGGCTGTAATTGAATAATTAAGAAAAATTTTAAAAATAGGTTAAGTTAAAATATAGGCCACTGATGGAATGTAGAGGCCTTAGAATTCTTTAGAATGTTTCTGTGTGTTGGTTGATTCTGCAGCTTCTGCAGAACCAGCCACGCAAGTGTGGCAGTTGATCTTGGAGGACCAATAAATGGTTGTGCAAATATAAACTAAAACAATACACAAAATTGGTAGCTGGGATCTAGACCTGCTGCTTATCACAGTGCAATGAATGACTATTGTTAATTCAGAGAAAATTTCAACAACTCTATCATGTGGCAATAAAGAAAGCTGTGTATGAATAACTATTCTTTGTAGATCACTCTGCCTCAGTGATCTACAAAGAACCTTCCTTCCGCCATTCATATCTACTTATTTACCTATCTATAAATAAAATTAGTGGAAGTCCTGATTAGTATGAATCCAGCCATCCATTGGAGAAAAAAGAGAGATGGGACTGTATTTGACCACAAGTTGTTGAAACAGGTTCCAGGAACAAACTTAATCTGGTAGGCAGGAGTAGTCTTGATCCATACAACTTCTGTGTTTGCTTTCTTTCAAAACCTGACTAACCAGGTTTTTCTGAGCTAATGCTTTCAGTAAATCCCATTTTCTGGAGTTGCTTTCTGGTGTATGCAGTCAATGAATCTGAATGGTTACAGTGATAAAGTGTAAGTATCTCTTGGTTTTATAAAAGTTAGGTTTAAAAATTGAGAACTCATATATGATAATGTACTCACTTTGTTTGTCCTCCCCCACTAGAATTGAACTTCAAGGAGTTTTCTTTACTGCTCTGTCCCTTAGTACCTGAAATGCTGCCTGGCATGTATAGTGGGCGCTCAGTGCATGATAATCAAGTGAACCGTGGTGTTTCACCACATAACACGCAGTTAAGCCTAATAAAAGAATTCACAAACAGGTTCATTTAAAGTTTTTTTACTCTCTTTTTCCGTCCCCATTTGTTTGTGAGCTTTGCTTTGATCAATGACAGGGTCACACTTTGTCTAGAAACCTAGTCATGCCTTTGGATAGAAGTACCATGGCCAGATTCTTCGTCTTTAATTGGCAAGGACACAACATCCTTTAGCAGAATAAAGCCAACAGTTTAAAAACTTCTTTTATACCAATGATTATCTAAAATTGAAATCTTATGTAGTAAAATTCCACACTTAAAACATTTCTATCTAAACTTATATTAAACCTTTGAAAATTACCAAAGATCCCCCGTGATGGGGATGAGCAAAAAGCATGTGTGATTGTTTGTTACAATCATAAAGGAAATTTGTTTCCTGGCCCTGGGTGACCTAGGAAATCAGAAATTTCAGCTTTTTTTTTTTTTTTTTTTTAATACCATGGATGTAATGAATGCATATAATAAAATGAAAAAAAAAATGGGGCTGCTTTATTAGCCCTACCCTCAGCATAGCACTACATCAGTCTTAAGAACTCGTGCTTTGGTTCTTTTGATGGTTAACCATTATATATTTACATCTTTCTTGATCTTTTAGCTTAAGACACAATTTATTATCTTCCTTCAACTTAAATAAAATGCCTTTGGTAGTGTCTTAGTGAAACATGTGTTCTTTGAATGATGCTCTGGGGAAGAACATTGTTGAGACTGACATAAAGAAAACACGGGAATGCAATAAGAAGTTCATTGGGCAGGCAGGAGAAATGTTAGTAACTGTTGGGAAAAAAGCATTCCTGTGTTTTCCTTTGCTCACATAGAAAGTACTTCTGATCACCAGATTTGATAGTTTTTTTCCCACACCAATTAAGTCTCTGCAGCACCACCTGGGTGTCCTACAGGTCAATTTATTTCTATCCATAACACTTGGTGTTAGCATCAGATCCTCCAAGTTACAGAGTCTGTTCCACAGGCAGCCCTCATTTCAGATGCCAATCGCAAGTCCTAGGTTGTTGCTTCTAGTGACTGGCTATACATCAGGGCTCCCATGATTCCCTCTTTGGGTTTGATATTTGTTAGAATGGCTCACAGAGCTCAGGGAACCACTTACCAGTTTACTAAAGGATATGACAAGGGATACAGATGAACAGCCAGGTGCAGGAGATGTATAGAGCAAAGTGGGGGGGAAGGGAGGGTGCAAAGCTTCCATGCCCTCGCCGGGTGAGTCATTATCCCTGTACCTCCATGTATTTAGTTATCCAGAAGCTTTCTGAACAGCCCCCTCCATATTTAGGAAATTTTAACGGAGGCTTCAGAATGTAGGCATGGTCAGTTTTTAGCCCAGTCTCCAGTCCCTCTCCCCTTCCCTGGAGATTGGAGGGTGGGGGTTGAGTGGAAAATTCCAAGCTTCTAATCATGGCTTGGTCTTTGGTGACCAGCCACCACCCCACTCTCCTGGAAGTTATCCAGGAGCCCACCCAGAGTCGCCTCACCTGAACAAAAGACACTCCTCCACCACCCTGCAAATTCCAAGGAATTGAAGATCTTTGTCAGAAACCAAGGTCAAAGACCATATATTAGAACAAAAGATATTCTCAGTGCTCTTATTGTTAGGAAATTACAAGGGTTTTTAGGAGCTCTGTGCCAGGAACTGTGGATATGTGTGTGTGTGTACACACATGTACACACACACGTATTATATGGCAGCAAATGGAGCAGATTAACCAGTAGGGTCATTCTGTACATACTTTGAATGAAAGTCTGGTATTTGTGTCCTCCTTGTAGATTTAATATCGGTCTAGGAATACATGTCTAAGTGGGGTTGGACTTCAAGGAGAAACCAGCCTCTCTGCCAAGTTATTCTCCATTAACATATTTTCCTGGGGTCTTGGAGCTTGAAACAATTCGAGAAGTTTTTGCATGCGTAATATGGTTATAACTGGACCATTCTTTCTCTCTTTACAGTCTAAAAGTCAGTGTTTCTTAAATAGGCTGTGGATGAGTGAATGAATGAATGAATGAAGTGATTTTGAAAGAAGAAAACTTCTGTATTGTCTTGGACTGGAACCAGTTTCTTAGAATGCGGCTTAACAGTAGCCATGGCTTGAATATTCTACAACTGTGTTCTAAGTCTCTGGGTAAAAACAGTGGACAAAATAAGGATGGGAAAGGAAGAAAAGTTAAAATTTATGTACTTTTAAGATATGTATAACCATTGGCCCTAGAGTCGTGGTTTCTAACAGCTCACTACCTTTCACAGCATGAAATTTGGCAAATTGGTGGGGTCAGAGGTCAGTGGTTCTTGGTTGACATTCATCTTATACTGAACCCATTCTTTTCTTCAGTATTGCTTCTCTGCCCTTTGAATGAAATTTTCAGTTTTGCTTTATGTATTTTCTAATCAATGATATGGAAATAAAATGGAATTTATTAAAGCTCCAAGTGGGATTTACTGACTTGCTTTCAAATTTGAAAATTAGTCACTGTGCTAGTGGCATTTGAAGTTAGACTGAATCACATTGCTAACATCTTGTTATGATGCCAGTGAAGGTTGATAATAATAGGATTTATAGAGCATATTAAGTTGTCCAAGGTAGCAGACATCAGGGAGAACCGAGAGTTTACACGGTCTGTAAGGAAGTTCCTGAAGCTGCAAGTTATTTCACATCACTATTTTAAAATTATTTTGATGTTCTATTTAGAAGGAAAATAATTCCAGACTATACAGATAATTCAGTAATCTACATGGCATTCAAAACCAAAACAAAGATACTGTTTTAAAATACTGTATAATTATGGAGAAGGCTTAATGAAGCCTTATTAAATTTACCCATTATTTGCTATCACTGAAAGGAAATCCTTTTCTGGAATTCAGTGTTGCTGTTTTAGCCAGGGAATAGGAATAGTAATAGTAGGCTGATATTTCTTTAAAACATGGGCATTTGATTAGTCCCATACCCAATATAGATTGGTTGTGATGTTAATTAAAAATGAGTATTATTTCTCAGAGGCCAAAAATTTTTGAATCGCTCTTGCTTCCCTCTCCAGTAATCCTCTTTTTTCCCTCTTATTTTGTATCCACTATTTAATCCAGAAATGACACCTTATTTTCAGAATGCTAATAGTAGTCTGTTTAAAAACAAAGTTGCATTTTTGTTTTTATAAAGACATTAATGAAAACACAAAGTAAAATATTCTAGACATTGAGATTGGGTATATTAACAGTTTATTTCAGTCTGTCTGTGGTTCCGTTAAAAGCTCAGTGTCCCTTCACACACAAAATCCAGTAAAATAGCAATGGCTACTGTAATTGCTTTTTAAATCTCAGTTACTGTTCCATGCTTATTAGGTATTATCTCATTTAGTTCTCATAACGGCACCCCTCTCTGAGTAGATAGTGTTAATATCCTCACTTTACGGATGAGGAAACAGGTTCACAATAAGCCGCCTCTACCACGTCCTGCTCAGTACGTGGTAGAGGCTCTCAGTATTCTCGAAGTTCTATTCTAGTTCTGTGTAGGTTTTGGTACAGAATGAACGCATCTGGATGGAAGGCAGTTAATAAGTGGCTGCACTAATATAATTGAAAAGTTTTAAAGAACCGGGCATTTGCTTCTAGCAGTTGCATTTTGTAAGGTTTACAAATGAAATGGCCTGGCAGGATTATGAGATGCCTGTGGGAAGGAGTGAGGAATTTGGTGTGGTTAGAGGAGAATAAGGGCATAAAATACTCACAGTGTTAGGAGAGGGGAAAGCAAGCAATAAAGAGTGATAGGAGGTATGAGATAAGGATATAATTTCACAGTAGCTGCCAGTGAACCTGTAAGATTTGAAAATGCACAAGCAGCTTCCTGATAGTAAACGTATATGGAACATCCACATTGTTTCAGATTTTGTTTCCTTCAGTGTTAGAGTCCCAGCAGAGCACATTTGTCTTTCTCTCCAGAATCTTGGGGTCAGAAACTGGTGAGGAAAGGAGTCTCTGCCTGTTGTAAGCTGTCTGAGTTTTAGGAATAGTCAGTTTAGTTCTTGTCTAGAACAGTGAAGGAAAATATAAAAAATAAGAAATATCTCTCAAACCTTTCTCAGCACAGGCTGTTCGTACTTCTTTCTTATGCAGGTCTTGGCCTTCCTTCCCAGTTCTTCTGTTCTGGCCCAAGATAATCAGTAGAATCAGAATCAAACCACTTACCCTAACAGAGCAAAACTAAGGAAATGCCTTTTAAAAGCAACTACTATGTTTTTAAATTTGCATCTGTGTTTGTAACAGAGTAGCACTGTGTTAAAATGCTTTTAAAATGTTTTAACAACAGAAAAAATGTTTTACCAAGATGCGATAGTTACGATAGTTACGAGAGTAGGTTTGGAGGGTCATACAGTATTTCAGAGATTAGCATGGTTGTTAAATAATTGGTCTTAGTTCTTTTTATTTACTTTTTGAACAAAAAGTACACTTTCAGTATTCTGAATTTCAGATATGGTTTGCATTTGTCATTATTTGTCCTGAAATTGATTTTATGAGGGAGTGAAAAGCAACCCAATAGTTTTGTCATGGATTTTTGTGATACCTGTGTGGATAAGGTCTGTATTTTAACCACTAGCCTTTTTGTGAGAGGGATACATTTTGCCATATTTTGTTCTTGACATCTAGTATTATAACACTGAGTAAGGAATCTTTCAAGATACATACTTTTTTTTTGAGGGGAGACAGACAGGCATGTACAACAAGTGTCTGCAGTGGTGATAGAGCTTAGGGTAGGGTTTAGATGATCTGCGGTTTAGCTAGAGGCTGTACAGCATATCCAAAGTCAGGAAGGTATGGGGGTTGGAGGACTCAGCATACTTGTGAGGTAACACCCTAGAGATGGAATATAATGGTTTTTGATGATTGATTTCCTATAGCTATAGGAAATGGAGGAGAAAGAGCCATTATTTGTAGCTTGGGTGAGTGGGAGAATGGAGCGATACACTTAGACCATCAATATAAGAAGAGGAGCAAGTTTTGAGTGGGAGATGAATGAAGTTTTTATACACAGTAAGTTTGAAGTGCTTTGGGCACTTGTAAAGGGCTTATGGGAGAGGAAGAAGCTTTTCTCTACCTTCAAGGTTCTTTCACAGGGTCTAACAAATCTACATGAGACAGGTTAACTGGAGAAAATAACAAAATTGCATTATATACATGTGCACGGGAACCCCACATACATGAAGAGGTTCAAAGACAGAAAGTAAAAATGCGGTATATGTGGCATTCTGAACTAAGGAATGAGGTAATGTATCTTGGGGCTTAAGAGGGGAGGAAGGTCATTCATTGCAAGGCATAGGAAGAGCAGATATTCAGTAATTAGTAGTTTGTCCTGCTGTATAGATATGGGTAAGACTTCTAATTTAAATTCTTCAAGGGAGGGGTAAAAGTTTCTCCTGAGGCCTGGGGTCTTGATTGCCTCCATCTCAAGTAACCCACATACTGAAGTTGCAGTTCCTGGCGAGGCCTGTTCTGAACTCCTGGAGGAAGAATGCTGTCCATGGGGCTTCAAGTTACAAGGGACCACTATTTTAAAGAAACCAAATATAAGCGAGAGGCAGGAAGTTGCTGTTGTTTGATTCAATGTTCCTTGGCATGGGGCATTCCATCGGGCTTATTACTACCTCAGTTGAACACAGCCGCGGCCGCAGGAGCGCCCTGCTTCACAGGAGGAAGTGCTGCGCCCGTCTTCTCTGCTCAGGAAAGCAGAAGCCACCTCTTCTCCACTGTCTTCTTTCCTGGGGCTGCCTCTGTCTGAAACAAGGGCTGGAAAAAGGAGTATTTATCTGGACATGTTGCTTTGAACAGAAATGGGGTTTCTATTCTTCCGTAAATGAATAACTAAGCAGTGACCCAACAAAGAAATCCACCATTGCCTCACTCACTTCAAAATTTTAAAAAGCTGACTTTTCAGATAGTCAGTTTTGGGATGTATGGCTGTTGCAAATAATACAGGCTTTGGACTTTGTCAAAATTGGGGGGAAGGAGATTGAAGAGTGTGGACGATAGGACTCAAGGGGCCTTTAGGAAAAAGAATTGACAAAATTTAGTGGTTGTATGGCTGACAGAGGAGACAGAGGGAAGAGTCATGGACGACTCTCAGGCTTTTGACTGGGGTAGTGAATATTAAGCCATATGTACCACAGTATTTGCTCCAGAAGTGCTGTTGTGCTTTTGTGCCTTCCAATACTTTTTTTTTTAAAGTAAACTTAGAAAAGTAAGATGATTTATGCACTCTAAAATTTCAGGCTTGCTTATGAATAGTTATTATGCAAACTAATAAATTCAGCCTTACTCCCATCAGATGAAGTTCCTGATTTCTGTATGTATCTTTTTTTTACAACAATTAAATCTGCATAGTATTTCAAGAAATAGTTAGTTGTATGAAATACTGTAGGCCAAAAGATATTTGGAAGCTGGGTAGGGGTGGGTAGCAAAAGTAGCATTTATTGGTTGGTAGATTTACACTGTCCTCTGGGGATGCCCACAATCCTTATATTGACTCCATCTTAACCTGTTGCAGAAAGAGAATATAGATATCTCTCCCTCTATAGAATATAAATCTCTCCCTCCTAAGTAAAGTGATACTTGCATTAAAAATTATTTACCATGTTGGAATAAGAAAACACTTGATGGAAACAGAGGCTTTGAAGAGAAACTCAGAAGACCTTGAGGATGAGAGTGGCTAAGAATTTAACCTGGCATCTGACGGCCGCTTCTGCCCTTTATCAGGTGTTGATTTTGCTCTAGGAACTTCTTTGAGCCTCAGTTAACTTGTTTTGAAACAGAGACAATAATACCTACTGTACACACTTGTTGTGAGATCTAAGTGATACCGAGTGTTCGAGCAATGCGGACTTGAATAGTTATTACTTCTGGTAAGAATATCTAACCTCTGGGACTCGATTTCTTTATGACTAGACGGCCTTTCTTTTTAAACTTCAACCTTTAGATCATCAAAACAGGTTTTCTATGCTAGTTAGTTTGCCTTATTTCTCGGTAATCAGGAGATACTTTCTTTCGAGTGCCTGTTTTTTTTGTTAACCTGGTTTTTATTTTTTTAGTTTTTAAAGACTTCAAAGGATATCAGAGGTCAGTCCAGTCATACCCAATTATTGCTTATAGGAGATGAACCAGGTATAGGAAATGAACCAGGAGCCAAAGTCATAGGCCCAAGACTCTGGCACCTTTGAGGCAGAGTAGGATGAGGACTCAGGTGTATTTTGAGGAAAGTGTTCAGCAAATGTTTCTCCTTATATAGTTAAATGACCTTGATTTAATTTTAGCTGTATTTCATATTATCAGCCAACATGGGGCATGAACTGCATCTGCAGTAGAAGTGAATGAATACCTGGTGGGAAGGTTCGCTGCTTTCTTAGAACTGAGCGTGTTCCTTGATGCTTTGGGTCCCCTGGAGGCTATGCCCGTGACGGTCTTACGAGATGATACTAGTTCCTCTGTGGAGCTTGGGGTTTCTAAGCCAAGGGAGCTTCTGCACCTTCTGTGAGTTATTGCCCCCTTATACCTAAGTGATCGTATGGTGGTGGTAGGAGGGAAATATGCCAAGACTCCTGGATTGCTTGTTCTGCTGACCTGTCTGGCCTGTTACTAACTACCCTGATAGCCTTCCTGTCCTATATCCTTCTGAGTAAACAAGTTACAGGTGTGGCCTACTTAGATTTTGCTAGTTCCTCCTAGTTGAGTCTGACTCATCAAAGTAGTAGTACTTTTCATCTGATTGATTAAGATGGACTTGAGTTTGAGAGCCCAGTGAACAGTCACATCAGATTGTCATCCTCTTTATGGGAAAGATACTTTCCGGGTTATTTCCCCTCTTACGAGGAAGAGGTAAGATTTTGTTGCCACTCCCCTATCTTCACAGATCTCCTCCTCTGTCAGTCTCATTTAGTGCTCATTGGAATCCAGAATTATGTTTTAGGTGTGATAGAATCTACAAGTTATAAAGATAGTCTAATTTTTTTCCTAAAAGTTTACAGTTGAAGGTATTGAAAAAAGTTCAGCCAGTATTAATAGTTCTAGCTTGTGCGTTTTCACAAACTAGTTTCACTTCTCCTCCTCTTTATGTATGCTCTCCTAAAGAATATTGAAAATACAATGGGAAAAAACAGATAAGATCAGAGGTTCTTAGGGATTTCAAGTGTTGGTCTGTATCTACATTTGTGTTTTGTTATTTTTAAATAACTAGGTATTTTAAGACAGTAATGGTAGATAAATATATGTAGTACTAGGCACAATATAAGCATTTGCTGAACATTGAGTCTGTTGTGTAAACTGTAGTAGGGCTTAAGTGACCAGACGTTTCATTTCAGTGGTACTTTTCTGCTTTTTAGTGTTGTATGTCTGGAAAGTTCAAAGTTTTCTGTAAGAATGCTTGTGTGCAAAGTAATTGGACTGAAAGGCTCTGGGCAACAATTACGAAAGTTTCTCTTATTTAGCATATCTTCTCTTTCACATTTGATAACTTTTCTGATAACCTCCATATTATTACAGTGCTAAACACTTAAATAAACCTGCCATTTATAATAGTTAATATCTATCCTAGGAATTACAGCCTTATAATATACAGGGGATACGGGTATAGGCAAGAACAGATGTTTCAGAGAAAAAATGAAGAGTAATTGAAACATGTATGATCTATTTTGTGAGTGTGGATGTTCTAGGAACAGTTTCCAAACACTAAGGCGACAGAATCAAGGTAAGGCATGTCTTCAGGCACAATTGCCTGCGTACAGGCGTAGAATAGGCAGTGGATTCCCGATATCTTGCCAGCTCTCAGCTGAAAACCAGCCCTGACCATTCTACTTACCACTGCAGCCTGGAGGCACCAACTCTTCCTCAAAACTGGGCCCGCCCCGCCCCAATACAGACTTCTCCTTTTTTTTATAGCACTTGACACCATCTACATGCTACCTAATTCTAAATGTTGCTGGAATTTAAACTCCAGGAGGGCAAAGGTGTTTATTTACTAATATATTTTAGTAAATTTTCTTCTATTGTTGGTAAAAGGCTAACTTTTAATGTTAACAATGTTTAATGGATTAATACAACTTCCTTTTTTTCTCCTCCTCTCTCCTTTCTCTCCACAGATCTGTTGTCTATTGCAGGATAAATCTTGCAGTCAGTTAAAAAAAAAAAAGAAAAGAAAAGAAAAACCCTACTATATACAGTAACTTGGCTTCAAGATAAACATAGTCTTTAAATTACATTGCTTCCTGGCTTCCTGAAGAAGAATCTGGCTTTCTTCTTGGTTTTCATTTTCTTGAGTAACTAATGCATTGCTAATGGAGATCGTTCATTTATACCAGGCAGGTCCTTTGTTGTTGATAGAATCTTTGGTTGCTTTGATATTAGAGAACTCTGAAAAGAAGAAAATTACCATTTTGTTTTAAATGTAATTTTGACTCGATTCCTAAATTTGTTTTAAAAACTAGTGACAGATAATTCTCTCTCATTCCTGTATTTATCTGTGAATTATATTATTATTTAGGATTGTTAGAAAATGTAAAAGCATCTTTTGCAGTCACGCTTTACATTATAGAAGTGATTTTTGGTGTCTAGTTGTCATTAATCATATGAGAAAGCTTAAAATATAAGCTCATTTTCTTTTGGTTTAAAATATGCATAATAACTGATTTCTTTTCACCCTCTACTTCGTGAGCATTGGCTAGTATGGCAAATTTTCTAGCCAACATTTTTTGTTGCTTCTATTTGTTCTGGCCAAGAGGATTCATTTCCAGGACTGCTCTGTTATTTCTATGCCTTCATTGTTCTTTTTCTTTGTTGTTTGTCTGTTTAAAAAAAAAAACAAAACACTTCCCATCGTTATTTTTATAATCTCATAAAAAGTAAACAGTTTTTTGCTTAGAACCTAAATTTTTTATTTTTCAGTACTATACTATTTTTAACCCCTTTGCGCACTTTCAAACTGTGTAAGCAATTATAATTAGCTGGTGCTTATTCTGTAAGAAAACATCTTTAGAGATGTAAAAAGATTGGTGCTTTTATTTTTAGTTTTATCATAGCCTTATCATGGTTTTTAATCATAGTCTTCTCTTACTTTTTTTAACCAGTAGTCGAACACTTTCCTTGTCCAGCCGTCTAATACAGCCTCTCTGTAGAGTGCAGTAGTATGTAATAGCTTCATTTTACAGAGGACACTGAGGTCTGTCTCCTGATTCTGTGGGTATGATGAGCTGAGTTTGTAACGGGAAGAGTAGAAATCCTTGGTTCTTTTCATCTTACTTCCACTGTCTTTTAGGTGTTTGACAATGGCAGAGAAATGATAATGTTTTAATACTCTTTTTTATTTAACTTAATTGTTACAAAGAGTGTCACATAATATGCTTGAATGCTTTAGAAAATTTTCTTCCCAAAGAATGGTTATATAGTTTTAGTAGAGAATGGTTTTTTTTAGTAGAGTACTTTTTTTTAACTTGGTTACTTTTTTCCTTTAAATATCTTCACCTCATTTAACCTAAGCGCTTTATTTTGGATCTGTAGAAGTTTGTGTGGTCTTGGGAATTACTTCATGGCCAACAAAATACTGTCTGTTGCCATTTTTTGTGTTTGTGAGTAAAGTTTTATTGGAAACAGTACTGCCTATTCAATTACATATTGTCTCTGGCTGCTTTGCACTGAAATATCAGAGTTGAGTCCTTTTGGTAGAGACCCCATGGCCTGCAAAACCAAACATACTTTCTGGCCATAGCTTGCCAACCCTTAGATCATTGCGTAGTGGTGGCTGACAAGTGAGAAGGAATAGTCTCAGTCAGTGCTTTATTATAATTTGGGTGGTGGGCCGGCAGAGGAGTAGTGTTTTGTATTGAAGTAAGGTTGTCTTCTTTCTTTCCATGACCCCTGACATGGGCACGGGGGTCACAGGAGCGTGTGAGGGAGAACGAGCCTCTCTTCCCCTGGGTTTGTGTCCTGAGTGAATCAGGCGGACAACAGAGTTTGTATTTGCTGGTTTAAATGTTTCATTTTAAATCTGGTGAAAAGTTAAATTGAAAGCAACTTGGGAAACCACTATCAGGTGACAATTTGGCATTTTTTATAATTATGAACATGTCATCTAGACATTTTATTGTATACTTAGAATGAATTGTGTTAAGACAGGCTATCCCTGATTTCTTCAAAGAATGTAGTATCTCTGACAGCCACTTTAAACATGATAGTTAAATGAGCGAGATGTTTAAACTTTAAAGCATTTGTTGGTAGTGTTTAGATTATACCAATTTTAAAAATATGAAGTCAAAGCAGCCAGTTTTTATTTTTTATATGAAAATATATAAAGAAACACTCTTAGTAAAGACACATAAGAGTGACTCATCTCTTTCATTAGTAGATAAAAATAGTATAACATTAAAATTCTGGACCCAACACCTAGCTTGATGTAAATACATTTTTTCTCTTTGTGTGCAAAGTACTCCTGAATGACAATAGTCATTTTGTTAATCATCTGCTGGCATATTTTTAGTTTAAAAAGAAGTTAAGAAGCTTATTCCTTTCTATTACCAAGTGAAAACTGAAGACTTACTTTTTTAAGTGTGATTGACAGGCTCTCTGCTTCGGTGAGAGGTCAGGTGTGTTCACTGTCACTCTTGTTACATTGCTTAGGAGTGTTCATTGTTACTTTGTGTGGTCACACTAGTCAGGGTAGCTACCATGTTCAGGTACACTCCAAATATAATTTAAAAGTAGCATCAATGATTAATCTTTTCTTTGAGTAGCTATGCTGTTATATTAACTCACAAAAGAAAAAGTGGACACTACAGTCATAGTGGCGCACAGCGCGACAGGGTGTGAATGGTCAGTTTGTGTCTTGCACGGACACTGCATAGTCAGACAAGTGGGCGCTCACACCAGGCCATGCTCTGTCAGCCAAGCCCTTTCTCTGGTGTGGGACTGTGTCGTCTTTGAGGAAAGGACTCCTTTCACTTCTATGCATTATTATTTAAAGACAAATGCATTCGAATCCTATGTCAGGCACTGTTTAGCACTTTATAAATATTGTTATTCAACTTTCATAAAAATTATTTTACGGATGAAAGAATGTAGACACTGAGAGGTTAAATAACTTGTCTTAGGTCTTGGGGTGAAATCCTAGCTGTGTGACTTCTCAGTTCAGGCTGTGAGCCCCTTGGGTACTGTAATATATCTTCTCTCTCTCTCTTTCTCTCTTTCTCCGCTCTCTCTTTTAACCCCTAATTCGTCCTTCTGGAGTCTAATGCACGAAGGTGCCATAGATGCTGCTGATGGATGGCTGCACCGAGGTAGCGTGCTGGAGAGCGCCGAAGTGCAAGGGCCCAGGCGGGATGTACACACACACGCAGCCCCCTGTGTCCCACGATGATCACTTCCTCACCCAAGATAGGTCTGGGTCTTGTTTGAACATTTTCATTGGTTTGTTAAATGGATTTTTATTATATTGAGCAGGAAAAAAATACCTTCCTATAATTTCTACCTACTGTTTACTGTTCTGTCACACATAGTTTAGTCTCATTGGTTGTTATGTATCTCTTTATCTAAATATAGATACCAGCAGTACTCCGTTTGTGCTTTTATTACGGTAACTCTGTTTTGTGGTCTTGCTGGGTCTCTTTCCATCTCAGATGCCCTCATTATTACTGTTCTTCCTTTTCTAATTCATTTTTTGGAAGAAGGATTGAGTTTATCTCTTGTT
The DNA here is from genome assembly GCA_004026765.1 of Micronycteris hirsuta. Taxonomy (NCBI): domain Eukaryota; kingdom Metazoa; phylum Chordata; class Mammalia; order Chiroptera; family Phyllostomidae; genus Micronycteris; species Micronycteris hirsuta. Next base: position 109,932 of record PVJI01000164.1, on the reverse strand, counting down.
TCTAATTGGTAATCGTCAAATCAAATTAATAAAACATTTAATTTACTTAATATACAATTGTATGTTTTCCAGTCAAGTTCTGAGAGCCACATACTTTGCAGTGCTACTATTTGAAAGAAGTGATCCTTTTGTGCATTCTCACTCCAATATATTAGTAATTAAGTCCGACTATTAAAATTCCCCATCCAGCCCTTTTGTGCCACATATTCCAGGGGTTCCTAAGCCCTGTTGGAATCATGTGGGGGAGCCGTAAAGAAGCAACCGATGTGCAGATTTCTACCCTAGACCAATTCAGTCTGAGTGAGGGACCCACTGTGTCATAGTAAGGTTAGAATCTGGAAAGGTGTTTCTTTCTGTAGGACACACTTAACCAAAGACCCAGTATCCCTGGAGGAGCTGTTTTCAGTTCTGCCCGAGTATTTTTGTTCGCCAGGACAGTTTTTGCGTTGTCCTAGCCTACCTAGCTATTCAAAATTTTGGTATCTTGAATCAGATGTTCAACCCTTGGGAAGAGTGAGAAATAGTACAATCAATGATGTTAGTTTTTCTTTAACTTGTTACGTGGCGAGGCATTGTCTATGTGGTCTGAAGCAAAGTTTGAGAAAGCCAGGTTTGTTTTTCCGTCCTGTTATTGCTTACATCCTTATACTGTTTTTACTGCCTCCCATCACGCTTCTACTTGTTTCTTCCTCCCAGGCTACTTAAAAAAAAGGGTTAGCTGCTATCAGCTTTGTGTTAAGAAGAAAACAATGTTATATCTGTCACTTTTCTAAGGCATCATAAATTATAAGGTGCGCCATTATTTTAGTAACAGTTTTTCAGAAGAGAAGAAATTAGTTTGTTGATGTACCACTTTTTAAGTAACTAATAACAGTGTATTCTTTGTCTTTGTAGTATCACAACTGAAGTTTGAGTCTAAGCCTTCTCATGTTCAGTTCTCTATCATCAAAAGTTAGTGAACTGGAAACTTTTGATCTGTAGCTGTTAGTGCCTAAAAAATCAATTTGATTTTTATTAACATTTGAAACTGCCCAAATCAAACTTTAATTTTAAAAAGTTTGTGGCTTAGTATAAGAGAATTTCTAGTTTTTGTTGTCTTTAATTGCATTGCTTACTCTTTGACAGGCAAATTTTGGGGTACTTCATAGTTTTTTTGTCTTATTCCTGCACAATAGTTTTTTTTTTGTATAAATGTAACAAAGTTCAAGTACCTGTGATGATACCAATGAAACTAACTCAACTGAAGTAGTAACTATATAATTAGACATTAGTGCATATTTATTTTATAATGCATGTTTAAATTGTTTTTAGATTGGATTTGTGGTCTTGAGTATATCCTATTTTTTAGAAAATTGGAATTATAATATACAAGTCTATTTTCCCTAAGTTGCTTAAATAACAAAAGAAGGTGAAAATCGTAGCCAGTGATGGTAAACTTGTGTTTGCTCCCACTTCTCTGTCTTTGAATCTGATCTCACGGTCAGTTTCCTTAAGATGTCCCTTCCGTTACAGCCCTTCCCTTTTTCCACCGGCCGCCTAGAATACTATGTGCATGAGATTCCGTGGAAATCGAGAAGGGGGTGAGGAGAGTTCAGGATATAATACTTTTAGATGCAAGTTTAGAGGGTTTGATGAATGCGTAGTATGATACTAGAGGTTGCCATGTTGAAAAATGCCATTAATGAAAGTCTTTTGTGAAATGGATCAGTGGAATTGAGAAAGTTCAGTTGAAACTTCAATTTTCAAATACATTCTTTTTTTAGTTTGTTCCAGTTGAAGATAATCACTATTTGTTTATTTTACTTTTAACTGTGTGCTAAGCAATTCAGTTTGGACATTATCTGTAACACTTCTTTTGCCCAGAAGTTCACTTAATAAGAAATGCTTATTAAGGTAGGATCATTATGTTTTTCTCTTAGTTTGGGGGGATGATTTTTCAAATTCAAACAATTCGTTTGAACTTTTTATTTCTTAAGGATACCAAGTATACTTTCTTGAATTTGTTACTGGCCATTGGGTTCTAGATTAGATTATGCTGGAACTGTAAATTACAAGCAATTTTTCTGTTTGTACCTTTTCTCAGGCAAAGGGCCTGTAATTCATTAGCTTTTCAAAGAGATCTACGAATCAAATACATTTACTCCTAAAGACTTCAGGATAGTATTTTTGAAGATCAGTCAGAAGTTACCATTGAACTATTTTATAGGATTTTTGCATATTAAAAAATCCTAATTATGTGTAGGTGGTAGATTTTAGAAGATGCTTGCTGAGTCAGCAGTGTCTGTTTTATGCCTAAAGCCTTTTTTTAAAATTAGAACTTCTTTTATTTTAGGTAAAATGTTCTGAAATATAGATTCCAGAAGCAAAGCTTTTTGTTGGAGATAAAACCAAAACCTACAAACATTTATTTCATTACAAGAAATAAAGCAAATAGTTTTAATGTATGTAGAAAAAATTAGTTGATAGTTTTATGCTGATTTTATAATGATAATGAGGTGAGTTTTTTGTTCGATGGCAAAAGATCAGTCTTTATTGGTCAGTTCCTAGAAGGGGTACTGAAATTATTGGTATAGTTATACTCTCTAAGCACTTTAAAAAAAAAAAAGTGGTATTTCTTCCTAACCAATATGATTTATTTGTGCTATACTTGGTTTTTTTTTTTTTTTTTAAGATTTTATTTATTTATTTTTAGAGAGAGAGGAAAGGAGGGAGACAGAGAGAGAGAGAAACAGCAATGTATGGTTGCCTCTTACATGGCCCTCACTGGGGACCCGGCCCGCAACCCAGGCATGTGCCCTGACTGGGAATCGAACCGGGACCCTTTGATTCCCAGCCTGCGCTCAATCCACTGAGCTACACCAGCCAGGGCTCTTTCTCTACTATGTTTTATTTTCAAATATGTATGTACTTATTTCTACATGTAGAAGTTTTATAACACTTCATAAACATACATATCTTAAGAACTCTGTATGTTTAAGGCACTATTCTTAGTGCTGTGATGGGTCAGCCAGATGATCAGATCAGTCCCTGGTCTCCAGAAGTCGGAGAAGGGGAGGCATGATGGGAGAATAAGGCACAGCAGAGTTGTGGTGAGAGCGGTGCAGATTTCTCTCCCCAGAAAGTGGAGTGAATAGTCAAGGGAGGAAGCTGATTTGGGCTGAATCTTGATGGGCAGAACCATAGTAGGAGCATATTGCTGGCAGAGGAATGAGCGATGTCATGGCTGCTGGAGTGCAGAGAACAGAGAGATAGGATGATCTGCTCTGGTGAGAGAAGGGCGTATTTTAGCAAGTGAGATTAAAGGCAGATGCAGAGGATACACATGATTTCGGTTTTTGGACAACTTGAATTACTTTAGTGCTAATGGTTTTAATATACATTCTGTCAGATTATTTTAAGTACACCTTAGGTTTTTGTAATTCTTTTGTAAAATGTATTATTACATGTTTTAAAATTCAGATGTTCATTTTATAAGATGAAGAATTGTGTGGTGTGCTTTATAAATGCACGCATAATGGCTAGTGCATAGGCATGTGAGTCAAGTAGAAAGACATGTAATACAGAATCCAAAATACAGTCCTGCATGTGTTTATTTTCTTAGCGGTTCCTCAGTTTTCCAGATTGTATTATATGTGCAAATGGGCAGACCTGCTGACACATTATTTTCCACAGATTAATTCACCCTTCAAATCCTAGAATCAAATATTTATCAAATCACTGTTATGATTTTTCTCTTAAGGACCACAGTCTAATGGGAAAAGTTAAGTGAGTGAATAGAGAAAACAAGTGTAGAGAAAAGATAGAGAAAATGAGATTTGAGACATGCACATGAGGATGGTGAAAGGAAGATTCACTGACTGGAAAAGTAAGAGAAGAGGACGAGGAAGAGGAGGGAAAAGCCTAACCGTTGGAGTGATCTAATTTTATCTTTTTCAAGGGGAGATGTGTGTGAGTGTGTGTGTTGTGTATGTGCACATCTCAGTAGTGGAAACAAGTATCCAGTGGGATACAGTGCTGTACTAGTCTGTCTATGTTCACTTAGATTTTAAAAATCTTTATTTCCATGCGGGTGTTCACATTTATACCCTTTTTTGCCTGTGATGCCAGAGCTATGTACAGCATAGGGTACAGAACGGTTTTCAGAAGGCGGCGTGTTCCACAAAGCAACAGTGGCACTCCCATTCAGTCATTTCTTTTCTGGGAATTGCCGTGTACGGGCCGGTGGGGGCGTCCAAAAACCCCCAGAATTACCTTCTGGAGGGCTGGCCCCTTTGTACTACAGGCTTCCCCTGGTCAGTGAGTGTTCCAGGACGCCATCTGCATCAGTGTGCCAGATGGCATTGTTGTGAGAGGCTGCGTTCGGACTTAGTGAAGTTTTTTGAAGACTCTTTGAACACATTTGCCCATTTCATGATGGGTGATCTATGAGCACACCTACCCAAACCGCTCTGAGTGTTAAGTGGTTTTTGACCAAAACCAGCTTTACCCCCATGCCCTACCCGCTGTATTCACCTGGTCTCACCCAGCGACCTTTTTGTTTCCCCCAATCTAAAGTGTCCTCAAAGGGAAACATTTTGCCGATGTGAACAAGGTAAAACAAAAAGCGGCCAAAGCCCTAAAAGGCATCAAAATCAGCAAGTTCAAAAACTGTTCTGAGCAGTGGAAAAGCATCTTGATGAGTGTACTGCATCAGATGGCGCGTACTTTGAAGGTTACTGAAGTTTAACCATACCCAATTTTCTATAAATAAATTCCAGTTTTTGGGGGGTTCTTCCTCATATTTAAGCTTACTATACTGTAAGTTTACTTGTGTTTGTAGATTTATGGATTATATTATCTAGTTTTAAACAAACTCCACAAATAAGACTAATCACTTAAAGATTCCTACAAAGAAACTGAATATAAGAAACATCAATAAGAATAGGAAAGAAGAAAATGGTAGACCTGATACAAACTACTAGAATGAGCTTTTCCTCTGCCATGTTCTAATCGTTTTAGAAGACGGATGAAAAATGCAGAGATTACCCAGGAAGATATCTGACACACAGGCACACATTCACTATTGGTACTGATGAACCTTGCTGTTAGAGTAAATTGTGTTTTGAGGTTTTAGTTAATAATGATACAAAACCATCATGACTTAAAAGACATTTAAAAGTCAAGAAATCAGAATGTTTTAAGCAGTATTATAGCTTTCTAAATAAGTCTTTTTTTAAAGTTGATTTTGTGTATTTTACAGTGTATATAATTCAGTAGCACTTGTCAATTATTTATAAATAAGTAGAATAAATGTATGACCAAACTTTTTTCTGATAAGGGTGATCTGCCAGTTTTTGGATAGTAAGTTGCTCTATCTGGTTTATAGCTCAAAAATTAATGAAAATTTTTAGTAAAATAATTGATGTTTATAACAAATGACCAAGGTAAACAGCCTAGCAGTAATCTAATTTGTATACGAACTCAATCATGACATCTATAGAACATTTCTTCAGTATGTGTTAGAAAGGATCTGCCAACTACCTCACAAGTGTCTTCTAACAAAAAGCTGTGGGGCTCCTTCCTCTCTTTTCGAAACATCAAAGGCTGGTGGAATATTATATGTTGATAATAGCCATCTGTAATTTCAGTTAAGTCTGTGATATAGTCAGTAAATGTTATTTTAATTTCTAGATTTCCTTATAACTTAAGATACATAGTTGCACAAAAGTTCTAGTATGACCATGGAGTTGGCAATCAGCACCAATGAAAGTTCCAGTCAAAGATAAAATCTGAAGGGAGCAAACTTGAAGGGATTAAATTGTTTCTGCAGTTATTCAGTGTATTTGCTTAGTTATCTTTTTCGTGTTTCCTGACTTATTTTCCCTTACTTTACCGTACGTGAGTGTCTGAGGTAAAGCTCCTCCTGCACTCTTACAGAAAACGGTGCTCTGCTCTGCGCACGGGGGACTCTGCACTGGTCAGTGGCTCCTGGAGCGTCTCCGCGCTGACAGGGCGTGTGGAAAACCACTGGTGTGTGCGTATTTATGAAAAAGGTTCATGGAAAGTCGTATGCTGTGACTTCACAAAAAAGACTGGATAAACTGAAATGGTTTTAAGTACCAATCCTGTATTTCTCTTTATTATTAAACAAGAATATATAGAATATAAGTTTAATACCATTGTTCATGGTTCATAATTGTAGATTATTACCATACTAACTGGGCACTTTTACAGTAATAGTTGCACGAATTGAGTTGAATGTGGGTCAGTTAGTGCAAATTCATCTCTTGAGTCTCATTTTGTTCACCGTGTCACTCTTGTAGGAATGTTACAGATTCAGTGCCTGCCACATGCTGTGCACCCAGAAGCTGCTGTTTATAACGATTGCTTAGGGGGAGAAAGATAGTCACTGGTGGAGACCGTACAGACATAAATGAAGAGTGCTTCATACATGTAGAATTTGGCAGGAGGAATCTTTTAAACTGAATTTGTTTTAGAGCACACTGAATATTTTACTTTCCTTTTTCTCAGCATCAACAACAGCACCTTGTGATTGGCGGTACCGGATATTCAGTTGTACATCCCCACATCAATGCACTGCCAATGGTAAGAATTCTCCCCACTCGGAACGTTAGAGTGTTTTCATTGCTCCTTTTAGTGGTCACTTATTTTAAAGACTCTGTTAAGGATTTTGAAAGTTTCTCACAAAATATACATGTGTTTCCAAACTGAAGAAATGCTTTTTAAAAATATGTAGTTTTAAGGTACTTAAAATATTTTTTTTGATTATTTAGTATTAAAAAAGGAAAAGGCAAATCCTTACTTTGAATATTTCTATTATCTATAGGTTTTAAAACCTCTTGGTTATGGTTATCCCGATGAAGAATATTATTACGTAGTGATACTCCTGTATTTTAACAAGTAGATTATATGTGAAATAGAATTTTCATGATGAACTTAAAGTTTTTAGCAGCAGTAATAGCTTGTGTTTTTGTCTCTCATCTTACTATAATAGTCGAATTTTGCATATTGCATTTATCCTAATATTTATACTTAATGGGGATTTAAATGGCTGAAATTCTGCCTGTTTTTAGCTCATGAAATCCCCTTAAATGGTAAAGGGGTTTTAACCCCTTTCTCCCTTTCTCTGTGGAATGAAAATCTGTCCACTGTTACACAGCCGAAAGACCACTGGACTCTGTAGGAGTTAGAATTTGCTTTCTTTCTTGCATGTGTCTTGGATGACTTTTGGCAAGTACTCATAAAATTCGATGATGGAATTGGAATAAATTAAGTTTACTCCAGCTGTAGGCTAAGTGATCTCATCACTCTTCATTTTAGATGAGAATGATTCTCCCTTACGAAGAGTAATTCCTTCCTGAATTGTATCGCTGTGTATTTTGGAGCTCGGTAAATAGCAGGAGAAATAATTTTACTTTTTGTTATTTAGAATTAATTACTTAAACAATAACATCTATTTCAAAATAGTGCATCATCAAAAATTTTAATTATTTTTACTTAATCAGATTTTTGCTTTAAAAATTAAATCAGGGAGCTATAGAAACAGATGAAGGTTTATAAAATTTTATGGGAAATAGTAGATATATCAGTATCAAATAAAAACTAAAAATTAACAAGAACCTGGATACAAGGGTGAGATAAGTTATCTGTGGAAATATTTCTAGGAGAAGATTCATTTTAAAGATGGATATGTCAGTATGTTGATAAGAGGAGGATTTCCTTTGTCTAAACTACCTTTTGAATTCTTACTGGGGGCGTGGGGAATGACCTCTCTCTCTCTCACTACCTCCCTCCCCTCCAATCCCCTCCAGTTCCCTCTCTCCTCCTCTCCCTGCTACCGCTCTCACCTCCCCCTTCCTTCAGCAGCTAATGGGGAACGTTGGGGAAAATAGGAACCTTTTTCTGTCTTTACCCAGCTTGAAGTATTACATGGTTCTTAATTAATTTATGAATTACTTGCTGGGTTCTTTAGGATGCTTGGGTGACTCATTAACTCATTAAATCTACTATTTTTTTTTCTTTTGGAACACTACAGAGTTTCTGTTGTGAGAAGCAGCTCTATGGTAAATCATCTTTGGCTTTTTGGAATATCTGCCCCTGGTGTTTTGTTTGAAGTTCACATTTGAAACCTGTTAGTTTACTAAGTCGTTGGAGTCTTAACTATTTGTGACACGTCTCCCCTGAGAATCAGTTGCACAGGTTTTTGGTGTCTGCAATGCACCTGTCCTCAAGTGAAATTGTCAATGTGCCGCTCACATAGGCTGTATGCTGTTTTGGCTTTGGAACAACTCATAGACTGTATTTTAAATCAGATCATCTCATGTTTGCCAATTTTGTTGAACATACCTGAAAATCATTTCTAAGTTATGACCTCAGACATTTATGTTTATTCATGTTAGTGTTCTATATATGTGTATATGTTAGAGATGAAGGACAGAATTAACAACAAACTTGCTTACATTCAACCGAGGACACAAAAGACATTTCTACACACTGGCATGCAGTGCTTGTAAGTTTATAGTTACTGGTCCAAAATGGTCACTTTCCTGTGGACCTGAGAAGTGCCACAGCGTCCATGATTATGCCTGTGCTGTGTTCTCTGAACATGCCATAAAGGAATGCTTTGTGGGAACAGTTAACTCAGCTGCCCCCCACACCCGCCCTCAACTTTGTTCTTGGTTCATAATAACCATGAGGGATTCATCACATTCATTTTTTATCCCACTCATCACTTGTCCAGATACAAGTTATTTTAACTCTAATTGCACCTTAAATGATCATTATTTACAGCTACTTCCTATATAATTGTTTTATACTACTTTCTGTAATTACCGTATTGAATTAATAGAACCCATTAGTCAACAGGTGTGTATTATTATTTTAACTTTATATTGTGAAAAATTTCAAACGTACATGAAAGTAGAGAGAATAGCTTAATAAAGCTGCAGTAGTCACCAGTTTTGTTTCATTTAACCATGTACTACTATTCCCCCGTGCCCCCCCAATCCCCCACTTGATTATTTTGAAGCCAACACTTCAAGTGTGTGATTTCATGTGTAAATGTTTTAGTATGTATCTATGGAAGATACAGACTATTTAAAAATGTGTGCCACTTACCATTATCACACTTAAAAATTAGCAATATTTTTTTATTTGAAAAGGAATTTAAACACTTAAAATTGTGGTATGTAAACAAAATTTATCTTCACAATTTTAGGTGTGCAGTTAGTACATGTATGTGTACTGTTAACTGTACAACAGATTGCTAGAACTTTTTCATCTTGCAAAACTGAAACTCTGTACCTGCTGAACCGCAAGTCCCAATTCTCCTTCTTCCCCAGCCATTAGCAACAGCCAATTCACTTCTTGTTGCCACGAGTTTGACTACTTTAGCTACCTTATATAAATGGAATCAAACAATACTGTTCCTTTGTGACTGGCTTGTTTAACTTAGCATAATGTCCTCTAGGTTCATGTGTGTTATACCATGTGACAGGATTTCATTTCCCTCTTTGTAAAGACTGAATAATATTTTGTATGTATGCATCATGTTTTCTTTATTCATTGTCAGTGGACATTTGGGTTGCTTACATCTTTGACCATAGTGAATAATGCTGTGATGAACATGGGTGTGCATATGTCTCTTTCAGATCCTGCTTTCAATTCTTTTGGCTATATACCCAGAAGTGAGATTGCTGGATCATATGGTAATAGTTTTCATTTTTTGAGGCACCTCCATATTGTTTTACAAAGTGGCTGTACCATTTTACATTCCCAACATTAGTGGACTAGGGTTCTGATTTCTCTATATTCTTGCCAATACTTGCCATTTTCTATGGATTGTTTAGTTTTATTTTATTAGATAATGGGCATCCTAATAGTTGTGAGGTAATGACACTAATCTCTTAATATTACCATATATCCATTTACTTTGTTTCCCCATTGTCTTATGAATAATATTTTTACAGCATCATAACAATTCATATATTACACTTGTTTGGAATGTGTAGCTTATGCATTTAGCTCTTTATTAATAATTTCTCCCATTTAGAGAAAACCCAACCCATAAGGTTTCTTTATTCTGTATTTTATTAATTGCATTCCTGCAGTAAAATACCTCTCTTTACCTTGTATATTTTGGTAAATTGGTAGTTAGATCTACAAGTTTCATCTAATTCAGGTCTTTTTGCTTTATTTGGGAGGTAGGGATGGGGTGGTGCTAAGTAATTCCATGAAGAAGCACATACTGTTTGGTTGTCTGTTTGTTATATTAAGTGGTCACTGTGGGCCGTTCCCTTGATCCATTATTTCTGTGAGTGTACAGAATGTTGACATCCTAATTGTATCAAGTCTTTATTATCTGTAATCTTTCTCCAAACAGAAAATTACCTTATGAGATGCTTGGTTTACCCTATGGTACAGTTGGCACAGGAGAGGCATACTGAAATACTTGATTCTTTCCTTTATTTACTGATTTTCAAGTACTGAGTTGTTCCCTAGAATCCTGGAAAAGTAGACCAATGAGAATGTTTTAAGTTGTCATTGTGAGTTTGTAGATTTAAATATTATGTTTATTGCATTGTAGTTTTTATGCTTATTTTATGGATGCTTACATTGTGTTGGCCTAAGAAGCCTTTTTGAGTTGACCTCTGAGTCTTTCTGACAGTGGCTTTCATAAAAATCAATACTTGTTAATGCATTTATTTTGAAACAATTCATAAGCATCTACCTTTTTGTTTTGGTGCTACCTATAGTAAAGATGGATATTTATTTCAAAAAGACTTTCTCTGCTCTATCTTCCTGCCATGTAGCAGAGCAGACCTCATTACCACCACTGACATACAGTCTGTGTGTGCTGTGTGTGTACACACAGCAGATCCCTCATCGAGCTCCCCTTAGCCCTGGCTTGCCATGGACTCTCCTCCCCTCATCCTTTATCTCCACGTCCAGCCCTGGGGTGTACAGCATCATAGCCACGCTGTAGAGATTCAGATTTTTAAAAAGTACTATCTCGATTTCAAAATATTGATTACAAGAAGTAATATTTTGATATATTAAGTTAAATACAATATATTAAAATCAGTTGCTATGTGTTTCTTTTAAAATTTTCCACATCTGTAGAAATTTAAAATTAGTTACGAGGTTTATATTATGGCTTACAATGTTATGTGTATTAACACTGTTGTTCTAGACCTTTCTGGTCCCAACTACCGGATCTGTATACTCGTATTTTGCTTGTTTGCCAGAAACAAGTAATTAGCCCAGTGAAAACTTGCCTAGTGCCAAGATCTGGGAAAACTAGAATGACCCTTAGAGGGTTCCTAAAATTAGATCATGGGACTGCGTTCCAAAGCTCAGTAAGTTGTCCTCGCTCATTGAGTAGGCCCTCATTTTACAAATGAGATACTAAGGCTTCGAGAATGATGCCGTATCACATACTTTTTCATACTTACAGAACCAAGACTTGAACAGATCTCCTCATTTGCAGTTCAGCGTTTAAATATATTTCCTACAAATTATGTAGAATCTGAGTATTCTTCCAAGGTGAGTCATGAGAGCTTTCACAGGACTTCTGGAGGAGATAGAATAATAGGATTAAAGCATCTTAATTAGAAGATATTTAGGTGTTTTTCATTACTGTTAACTAAATTAGAAGCAAACTGTCAGGAAAAAATTTTAATTAAAATTAGAATTTTTTTTTTAATCTACTTGCATTCTCTTACTCGGAAAGATAGTTTATTCAGTGTTTGCTCTCCTTTGTCTATATTTATTAACTTGTTACGTCATTCCCCCGCCCCTAATTTTTCAGTTATAAAATTTCCATTTGTTTCTTTTTATGCTTTCATTTCAAGTGCATACTTTTACCCTGTGGAAGATGGATAAAATAGCTGCCTTAATGTATTTGATAATTCTCATGCCTGGATCGTATCAGGGTTAGCATCTGATTGTTGTACGTTGAGTAATTTTTTTATTATATCCTCTTGGGAGAATGATTTTTCCTTCTGATTAAAGCAGGTGATCAGCATGGTTGGGTTCAGACTACAAGTTCTGTCTCACTGTAGTGTGGGCAGTGGTTGCAATGTTAGGTCACTTTTCAAGGCCATTGCTAAGCTGCTTTGGGTTTCCTCCTCACACGTAACACTCAGGATTAATGTAGGACCTACACAGTGGCTTACTTCAAAATCTTAGCTTCTTTGGGCGTGTTCTTCATAGACACCTTGGGATGAACTTAGGGCTTTGCTGGTTCATACACAGAAGTACAGTGTCCCTTCCTTCAGCTTTCATACTTACCAGCGCCCAGAGGCATCTTTTCCTGGTTTAGTGTGGCTCTTTTGGATTGAAAGGACTGGCTTAATCAAGCTTTTGAGGGACCCCGCCCCAAATAGGTATGTCAATTACAGTCTTTATAGCAAGTGTGCTCAGAAGAATTAACAGGACGGTAGAATTCAAAAAATGGGGTAGTGCCTCTTGTCAGATAAATCTACAAACTGTGACCACACTCTGGACAACAAATGAACAAAAAACATTTTGAGGACACTGTAGAACAAGCAAAAATGAGTAGAAACTGGGCCAGCTTCGGTGAGTTTCCTCATGGTTGTGCCTGAGGGCAGTCTCCTGCTGTCTTGTTTGTAGTCTTACTGGTTTGAGGAATCAGAGGCAGAGTTCAGAACTACCGTATTTTTTGGACTATAAGACACACCGGTCATAAGACGCACCTAGGTTTTAGAAGAGGAAAATAGGGAAAAAAATTTTGAAGCAAAAAATGTGGTGAAATATTTAATAACATAAATAATATAATATTTCACCAATGTAAGTGTAAACAGCCAGGCAAGCTACATTCGGACTATAAGACACACTCCCATTTTCCTCCCAAATTGCGGGGGTGGGGGGGGGAGGGGGGCGGCCAGGAGGGAGATGTCTTATAGTCTGGAAAATACGGTAACTACACAATAGTTGCAGAGTAGGAGTCAGCAGCAGGAAGAGGGAGGGAATCCTAGAACCACAAAATAGGGTACCAAATACTGTATATAATCGCTGCCAAATACAGGTTGTTCCCTAACCTGCAAACAGTTTTGGTATCTGTCAGCATGAGAATAGGTAAACTGTGCTGTGTTTGTACAACAGAATATTACTGAGCAATGGAGAGGAACAAACTATTTATCGATGCCTGCAGAAACTTTGAAACACTGCTGAGTGAACATAGCCATCCATAAAACAGGGTATTAGTGTATAATTCCATTTATACATGTCCTAAAAATAACAACAGGCACATTTTATCTGCTCAAAATATGGGGTGGAGGAGACAGAACTAATTTATGTTGTCAAAAAAAAAAGTAGTTGTCATAGCTTGGAAACGATGCTGGCGTGTTGGGGATAGGGATCGTGTGGGAAAGGCATGTGGGGGCTTCCTCGGGCACTGGTAATACCCTGTGTTCTCTTAGGCAGTTTGGTTACTTGAGCATGTTCATTTGTTGAAACTCATTGAATGGTACACCTAGTATGTATCCATTGTATTTTGTGTAAAGTTTTTTTTAAAGGAAAGTTATATTAAATACTTTGCTATAGTTAGTGATAGGTAAGCTGAAAAATATATGGTAGAATTATACTGAAGTCTGCACCTTCTTTTGAAATGCTTCAGAAGTGGAGACCAATTAATAGATGTGGCGAAACCAATACAAGGAAATGTTAATTTTAAGGTCTTTGGTCGTGACTGGGTTAATATTTTTAGTGTAGTTCAGTTCTTCAGTATGTTTGCAAATTTTTATAATAAAATATTATAAAGATACTAGTAGGTAGTATTTCTCTGAACCAGATTCCTCTTGTTACTATGTTGTTTTTGGTGGCTTTTATCAAACTTGGTATTATTTCTTTAAATTTGAAAATAGTTTATCATTACCACTTTTCTGCCTGTGCACTGAGCTCTGAACTGTTCAGGGTGCAGAAAGATACAGAAATATAAACAATAAAAGGGATAAGACAAAACATATCCACATGATAATTTGATTACTTTGAAGTGACATAGTGAAGACTCATTAAGATAATTTCTAATACATGAATTCTGAGGAATGGATACATAATTAGAGTATGCTGAGGGGATGGGATGGATACGTAATTAGAATATGCTCAGAGTCAAGTATGATTAATGGGACATGGAGTCCCTGGGGGTGCTTATTTTGAACAAGTTTTGAAAATGCTATTAGAGAAAATTGCTAGATTCTCTTTCCATTTTTTAAATTGACCAGTTGTCATTTATGAAGTATAGCTTAGGACACATTTTTTTTAGTGTGATGTATTCATTTTTCAGAGAAGGAAGATTGCTTATTTTTTATGCTGGAATTGTTAGCCAGATTGGATGATTAGAATTTGTTTTGAAAAATAATCTATATTTTAGGAATATGGTCAACAACATGTTACTAAGTTGTTGGGTTGAAAAGCAAAACGTCACTGTCCCAGAATTTTGTGGTTCTTTTGTAAAGTTCTGAGACACAAACACGGTGCTATTAAAACATTGACAAAATATCTGATATTAAGTGTAACCTTTATAAAACATTCATTTTTTCTCATTTAATTTACTCTTAGGAAATCTATTCTGATAGGCTGAATTTTTAAAATTTACACATCAAAATAAGTTGTAAGTCGGTGAGAATGAGCAAAAAATAAAATACAAATTGTAATTATGAGATGTGATATTTCAACCATTAATTCAGTCACTTAAAAATTTTATGGCCAGTTTTTCTTCCCTAATCTTGAAATGAGAACTTCCAACAAAACTAACCAGTTATTATATTTTAGAAAATAAAATGTATATGTAATTACTTGATTCCTTAATGGCTTCATATTTTTCTAATGACCTAAAATAGTCAGATTTGGACTTATTTTGGTCTTTGGTTTTTTTTATCTTCCCAATAGTATTGCATTAATGAAAAGAATTACTGTCTTTTCTAAGTATTATAACTTCCTCAAAGAAGATGGGCTGCTGTGTTGTGCCCAGCTCTAGCCATTTGTAATGTTCCAGGAGTTCTGTATTACCGATATCTGAGAGTGTTTGGCCTTTGAGGAAATTGTGTGCTGACTTGTATAAGTGGTGGAAAGAATCACAAATGAACTTATGTTCTATAGATAGTAATTCAGTGAGGGACAATCTAGTGGGCATCACATGACATACCAACTAGTTCCTTTAAACATCATGTTCTCCTTTAACTGCTGATCTCGGTACCAGTGACATCCTAGAGAAGAGTGTTTTGCCCTCTTCAGTCCTAAATTTTTGCAGAACTTGTTTTACACTGTACATTATTGGCTGAAAACAGCACTACTAATATTATCTTATCATAAGTATTTTTATTAGTAAGTAAGGTAATGTTTAAGTCTCTCTGAAAAAGTCATGGAGAAAATTGCTAAGAACAGCTGATGCTCAAAATAGAGCTTTAAAGTATGCTCTGCATATCTTATCCTGATTCTGTTTTTTGCCATTAAGTTTAAGGTTATTTTAATCAGTTCATTAGGATTATAAATCAAAATACCCAAATTAAAATGGAAAATATATTCAATATGAAGAAAAAATGTTTCATTTTGTATCTCAGACACACATGGATGTCATAGACAGTTTTAGACTAGCCAAGATCAAGTTTCATTACGATGAAGACTGTTTTATTTTTGCCTTTGTTTCTACCAACCAGAGAAATTTTATTAGTGATTCTGAATAACATATTAGGTACAATATTGCCAAGGTAAAATGTTCGAATGAATAATTAATGGAATTGTGTGGATGCCAAGTTATTTATATAATCCCTTAGGTAATTTGCATAAAACAAACTTAAAAAACAAGTTTTTTTATTGAATGTTTCATTATATCTTTATGTCCTTTAAATATAGTCATTGCATCCTTTAATAGAATAGACTTTTGATAGATTTTTTGTTATTGAGATATGTTTATTGGTTCTCTTGTCCGTGGAATTTTAAGTCTGCCAGGTCAGAACATTAGCATCAACATAAGCAAAAAATAAATAAGTATGAAGTAGAATATCAACTGACCTATGAACTCAAAACTTATAATTCAGTTAGACCTTGGAGGAATTGCTGGAACCAGGCAGTTAATTGTATTTAGGAAATTACAGTTAGGAAGTCACCATTTTTTTGAGGCACCAGAGCCTTTCTATTATTTGTTATTGATAGAAGCTTGGTTTCTTTCAATATGGAAACTTAGACACAGGCACCCTTTTCCATGTTTCTGTGTGTCTTTGGGGGAGAGGGAGGCATTTATTTCAGTTAGCTTTGTTGTCAGAAGCAGCCAGGTTCCGTTTTGAGACCTCCCCAGAAAAAAATTACTGCATAAGGAAAATACACTCATTAACAAAGAAGGACATCACAAATAAAATTATTGCTTTATTGCATATTAAATAATTGTTTAATTTTTTGTGTCATTTTACTTTTTATTCAGTTACTTAACCAAGGACAGTTATGAGACGTGGTATCACTTGAAGTCATTACTACCCCAAAGGTGTTCCTGTACTATTTTCTGGATTAACTTGGGCAGTCTGGCTAGGGAAAGTTGAATAAATTCTTTAAGGTCATAATTTGGTCACTCATAACTAATCAGTTTAGATGAGAATGGTACTAAGGCTGGGATAGCATAAAAACCTTTACAGCAGTTATGAGTCAGAAGGTAATTGCTTTTTGCATTTCAAATTTTATGAAAATTCTTTTCATCTGTCTTTCCACCTGCTGTTTCCAATGTTAACAGTTAAACTTCACTGTTAACAAAAGTCCTACATTTTATTGCTTTTTTCCTAAATTCCTAGAATCCTTCAATGTTAAAGCTAGAGGAGCCCTTTCAGATTATCTAATTCAGCATCCTCATTTTACAGATGAGGAAACTGAGGCCTTGGGCTAGAACAGAGGTCTCCTGACTCAGTCCAGGACTCTCTGTTACATCATGCTGCCTGATGTTTGCTTATGGAACTCAGCAACATCACATACAGGGTGAGCTTTTTTGTTGTTAAATGAACACACAAAGTAATTTGCTTATCTCATCAATTGCTGTTCATCATTCCTGTCAAACTCTTCATTTCCCTTTTTTGCCCATACCTATTTTAATGCATAACATAGTCCAGTTACTCATGACTTTTAATTTTGCTGCTACTTCTTTTTGGCATTTGACCATTATTTTTGAGTTAAATTCTCAGTAAGAATGTTCCTTGTCAGTGACTATGGGTGCCTTACCAGGCCCTATTAGCAATAGTAGATTAAAATTTATAACGGGAATGATTTGCAGAGTTGTAATTTTAGATTTTAAAAATGAATTATGAGTAAGAAAAGAGTGTAGGATCTAAGAGCAGATACGATACTAGATATGAGTGCAACTTTTTGTGAAATAAAATGCCAAGAAATACTAGCCAACGGCATGACATAATTGCAATAAAAATGGTTTATCTTATAACCTCACGGATTTAAACACGTTTATGTTTAAGTTCTTTGAGTTATTTTTCTCTATTGATGAGTTACTTTTCTCAAAAATTGTCTCATTTTTGGCTAGTAATAGCCTCTTTAAGTTATTTTATGTCCTTTAGACAACACCCTCGTAGGTTTAGGTAACCTTCTTGCTTTCTGGTTTAACAAGGTATTATAAGCTTAAATGGTTTTCAAGGATAATTCACAGACTTCCAAGTTCTCTTACACTATTATTTACAGATTTCTGTAGGACCAGAGAGTCATTTCTACTCTTGCTTCCATGCAGTTAACCATACTGGTGTCCGTGTCCACAAGGCCTTTTTCCTTTTTGCTCACTCTGTCCAACTCTCCCCACTCCCTCTACTTAGCTGTCATCCTGCTCTCTGAGTCTGTCTCTATTCTGCTTGTTAGTTCAGTTTGTTAATTAGATTCCACATATGAGTGAAATCATATGGTATTTGTCTTTCTCTGACTGGCTTATTTTAGATGCTTTATTTTGATCAAGGCATAATGGTATATAAATTGTGCTTAGATTATATTTCTTATGCTGGAGCAGAGAGTTATTTCATGACTTATGAAAGTTTTAAAGAAACATTTGAACAGCTATTTTGTGTTGGGTGTTAGGCTATAAAGAGCAGACTGCCTTTTAAATGTTTAATAATTGGTGGTGGTTGAAAAAACAAATATGCATAATAAAAGGTAATACAATAACAACTTTAACATTTAGATTATAAACTGCTTTTTCATGCATTTCTGCCTACCCATGAGGTTTGTAGATTAGATTTTATTTATTTATTTATTTTTACAGAACAAGAAACTAGAGCTCAGGGAATTTAAAATGACTTTTATTTATGCAAAAGCAGTAGCTTTTGAAAGAAAACGTAAACATTCTGCCTATTTTAAAAAGTAAAAATACTATGTTTGGGGTACAGAAGGAAAGTACCCAGCCATCTTTAATGTTGCCATTTGAATAGGCTTCCTAAGGAGATGACTTTTGAAGAAGAACAGAAGAATTTCAACACTTGCAGTTGGAACAAAGAGCTAAAAAGCAGGAGTGTGGAAATTTGTTGGATATTAGAATGATAGAAATATATAGATGGTCCTGATTTATGATTGTTCAGGTTAAAAACTTTCAACTTTACAATGATGTGAAAACAAAAGCATTCAGTAGAAACTGTACTTTGAAATTTGAATTTGATCTTTTCCCATAAATCTGTGTCATGAAACTCCTGTGATGCTACACAGTGGCAGAGGGATAATTTTGCCCAACTGTAGACTAATGTTAAGTGTTCTGAGCACATAATGATGTTCAGTAGGTTGGGTGTATTGAAATGCACTTTCAACTTATACTGTTTTCAGCTTATGATGGGTTTATTGGGTCCTAACCCTATCGAAAGTCAAGGAACATCTGTCTTCATCTGAAAGGTACATTTCAGGAAGGTGCTGTGTGGTTAGATAGATACTTTGAGACCATAGACTAGAGAACTTAAATACCTAGCTAAAAGGTTTAGAGTGAATGTTGAAGCTAATAGGTAGCAATAAAAAAAAACATGACATAATCAGAGTTATGTTTTGTCAGAAGATAACAGGAAGGGACTAGGAGACTTTGAGACTCTTGTAGTGCTGGTCTGGTGATAGGAGCTGTAGAAAGGGAAGGCATGGCTGGAAGTGGTTTTGGCTAGGTAATAAAAGATAGAACCTAAGAGTGCAGGTAAAAGCTAAGATAGGAAGTTAAATGCAACATGATACTAAAGTTGGTAAATGGTAGAATCAGTGATAGTTATGGGCAAGAGGAGAAACAATTTTGGGGGCCTAGGGCATAAATATTCCTGGATAATGCTAAGTTCCAAGATTCTGAAAAGAGGATTTGTGCCCCCGTTTGCTGGAATACTTGGGGTGGGGAAGGTCGGGGGGTGTTAACAGGGTCATTTTCTAATTCTTCAGGGTGGATGAAATCATTAGTGGGAGAGAAGAGCGAAGATCAAAGGGCTACAAAGAAGTCAGCTGTACACACATTAGGGCAGGAGAAAAGTCAGTGGTAGGAGAGGGGGCAGAGTTAGGGAGTCAAATGTTGGAAGTTTAAAGACCGTTCTTTTCAATCTTCGCAAATGCTGGAAGTGGCAAGGGGTGGGCATTACGTATAAAAACCCTTTGAATTTGGATATGATTAGTAATAAAGTTATTTAGAGTCTATAAGATCAAAAGCAAAACTAACAATAACATAATTTTTTTCTTTATAAAATGCACATCTTTTACTTTAAATGCATGAATGTGATTATACTTTTAGTAGTGTACTCCTCCCCACCAGTTTATTATTTTTAAGTCTAATAATCCATGAATATTATGAGTGTATCACAATCTTATTTTGGTACTCCCCCTTTAGCACGTTAAGCGCAGCGTCAGTCCCTAGGGACCGACAGTGGGCTTTTCATTTGGGCGACATCAGTGCATGGGACCGGCAGTATCAAGGTTAAAAACTAAATGTTGTAATTTTAATGAAGTTTTGCATTGGCTGCACCATTGTGCGCCTGTTTATACTCTAACTCAACACCCGTCCAGTGGTCGCCTGCCCGCCACCTGAACGAAAAGCCCAGCAAAATCGGCCCCGCGCTTAACGTGTTAATAGACTTTTATTTGACACTAAACAAGAGTGATGCTAAAATGAACATCTTTAGGAACTTGGGCTTTTCTTTCTCTAGGTCGCACGGTTATGTACGGTAGATGAACTGCGTGGCATTTTTAACTGTTTAATCACTTGAACCTGACAAAAAGGAGCAAATCTATGACCCAGTCTAATATTTTTACTTTATTTTAAAACAAGATTTTATTTATTTATTTTTTAGAGAGAGGGGAAGAGAGGGAGAGAAACTTTGATGTGAGAGAGAGAACATGGATCTGTTGCCTCTCCGAGGCCCCAGGCTGCAGCCCAGGCATGTGCCCTGACTGGGAATTGAACCAGTGACCTTTCGGTTTGCAGGCTGGCACTCAGACCACTGAGCCACACCGGACAGGGCTAATGCCTTTTACTTTTAACAAAAGGTTGTCAGATTGTTTTTCAAAAGGGCTTCACATTTCCATTTGCAGTAAATGAGAATAACCTTTCCCATATTTCTGCCAGAAATGTCAAATCTCTTGTATTTTGTTAATTTTAATGAGTATAATTTTAGTCTTTGTTACTTGGATATGTTATTTCCTTGATAACTAGTAAATCTTTATGTACTCAGATATGGCTCTTTTTTTCTTGTGTAGTTTTTGAGTTTCTAGTCTTGGTTAAAAAGATTTTTTTCCAGTTCTCTAGGTTGAACATGTATTATTACATATTTCATTACGATGTGTATCTGCAGTGTGTATATAGGAACACACATACACATACATGCACACCACATTTATCCCTCTGGGATTTATTTTTTCTTACAGTAAAATATGTGGGCCCACTTTCACGTTCTTTCAGATGGGTAGGCACTCGCGACAGCAGAAGTCTGCACAGCAGCCCACCCTTTCCCCTTGCTCAGCTTTTGTGTCTTTCAGTAGAATGGTATGTTTACTCACCTGAATCCTGTGCCCATTTTGTGAACTTTTTGGTAAATATTTAATAGATTTTTGCTCTTCTAAATGGAATATTTGTTTTCTCATCTGTATTTTTAGGTGCTTACTACTGCAATAGAGAAGAGCTGTTGTTTTTGTTAGTAGCTATATAGCGTCCCGTTATAAAGGGTAATTTATATATAAAGGGTCCTGTTAGTAATTCAGCTAGAAGACCCAGTAGATTCTATGGTAGAGATAATTTTTTTCTCTTTTATATATATTTTTTCTTTTTCAGCAAGTCAGCACAATAGCCTTGGTCTGGTGTGCCTCAGTGGATTGAATGCCAGCCTGCGAACCAAAAGGTTGCTGGTTCAAATCCCGGTCAGGGCACACGCCTGGGTTGCAGGTTCACTCCCCATTTGGGGGCGTGCAGGAGGCAACAAATCAATGTATTTCTTGCACATCAGTGTTTCTCTCCCTCTCTTTCTCTCTCCTTTCCCATCTCTCTAAAAATAAATAAAGTCTTAAAAAATAATATGGTAAATAAAAAATAAAGATTTTGAAGTGAGCAAAAAGTCAAGGAAGTGCTGATAACATTTACCAAAGAAGTGAAGTGACCTTAGATGGAGGGGCTTTCAATGAGATGGGGTCCTTGAGGAAAATTAAAATTTTTGAAAATCCATGATGGAAATTTTGATAAGTTAAAAACATAATAAAATGCCAAATGGCTGAGGGGCAAAATAATTTTCGATACCATCATTGTTTGGGTTTACGTATGTTATGAATGCTTCTGTGGAGTTGGAAGGACTGCTTGGGCTGAATGTGAAGATCATAGCGTTTGTGGTTGGAATGTTTGGTCACTAGATACACATGACATCGGAGGGAGAGCAGATGTCGTCCAGGGGGAGGGTGTTACATTGGAGGACGCTGTGTGTGTGACGGAGGTGCTCAGTTAGGAACCGAGTAGCTCAGATATTTAAATAGTTTACCTTAAAAGGGGAGTGTATTTGCGCGCGCATGTGCGCAGAATGTATGCACACTTTGTTTTGTTTTACAGTTACAGGATTTAAAGGTAGAGAGGTTTTAGAGTATATGGCATGATGCAAGGCGGGGTTTGTATGACCTGAGGAACTTTTAAAAATACACATGCTTGGGCTGTACCTCTTAGTTGCTAAAACTTCATTAAGACCTTAGTTGCTGAAACTTAGAGTTGTCAGAGTTCGTGACATTACTTTGAAAAAGATGCCCCAGGTGATTTTGATACACTACACTAAGCAAGAACCTGGTCGTCTAGAACTGAAGTGTGGATCTTTTTCTCAGTATTTACTGTTTGGCCAAAGATATGTGGAGATACAACATTGACACAGAGAAGGTAATGGAGATCAAGATGGGAATAGATGAAAAGACCTTTGACTTTTAGTCGTCAGTGAAGATCATTTTTTGGTCTTTCAGAGTACTTCTTACTAGTTAAAAGAGTTTTATTTGTTTCTCCCAGCAAATAATAATTGAGTGCTTTTTGTGAGTCAGTTTATATTCTAGACACAAGTACAATAGTAAATAATAATCAACTGTCTGCTCTTAGGTAGCTTTAATTTTTTTTTAATAAATGTGAATAACTCGTCATTCCTAGAGTATTTGTTGAGTCACCACAGTGTTTGAAAAATCTTAACCTATACTACACATTGTACAATCCAGTATTGTTTCTTTAGAGCAATGGTCTATAGAAATAAAAAGTTAATTTGGAAAAGAATACTTTCATTTGTTGCCATACCTTTAGCTGCTTTTGTTTTGTTGTTTTTGTAAGTAATGCCCTGAAAGTTTCCTTTACCACTAATAGAAGGAGGGGCCACCAAAAAAAAAAAAAGAGTGAGCCCATTCCTACTGCATAATGGAAAAGAAGGGGCATTCTTTTAGTTCTAGCAGGGAAATAATTCCAGACTCCTACCTGCTGGCTGTGCATAGGTTTAAAACCTTTCACACTGAATAACCCATTGCTGTCTGGTAAAGTAACCAGAATCGAGCAAAGGAGTAGAGGTTCTCCTCTGTTTCATTGTAACATATTTTATGTATAACGTTTTATTACACCAATAACTATTATAACATGTTAGGTGTTTTAATTCAGGTTGAGTGTTTTTTAGATTCATGGCCCAAACAGCTTCATATCTTTTGAAAGACTGTTTTTTCCTTCTATTTGTTGTGCAGAAAAGAGCACTTTTTAGTTACATGGCTGAGAAAAAACGAAGACTAAATATCTGATTGCCAGATGGTATTCAAGAAAAGTTCACTACTAATTCCTTAATGTAATACTTCAGTATGTATTAAACTGATTCTGAAGTTGACTACACAGTATCCTCTTCTTGCTAAATATCTTTCCTTCTCCAAGAAAGCCGTGAGGTTGAGAAGCTCCAGCGCCCCTGCATGCACACATCACTGTTTTGCCTTCGGGTTTTGCTTCTTTAAAGCTCTGTATGGAGCACCTGGCGTCTGTTTGCATTATGTTGAAGGAATAAGGCCATTCCAATACCTGTGCGTGGGAAACAGTAAATTGATCAGCAGTTTGATAGTAAATGGTATGTTTCTGATGAAAATCCTTGGAGTATGTCTGGATAAACTCATAGCGAGTTAATTACTCTGGAGCTTTTGACTTTCCAGAGAAAACAGAGTTGAGCCCAGTATTCCATAGTCAAATCAGGATGTTTACACAAAGTAAGGATTGAAAGACTAGGGTACCTGCTAAATATGAAATAAGAGTTGCTGTATTCTCTTTACACTCACTATCTTCATCTTTATATATAGCTTCCCCTACCCTTCCCATTTATATAGACAACAGGCTCAACTTCATGTGTTACAATGGTCCAGAAAAGATACAAGCCTTAGGAGAAACTGGAAGCAGTAAAGGGAATTATTTTTTTGTCTCCCAAATGACATTTTCAGATAGTTTTAATCAGAATCCAAGTAAGGTCTACCCACTGCTTTTGGTTGCTAAATTTGAGTCTCTTCCGCTTCACTGGTAGAAGACATTTATTCATTTATTCTTTTGAATATCCTGTATTCTGGTTTTGTCTAATTGCATTTTTGTGGTATTACTAACACATTCTACTGTACTCCTGTAATTTCTGTAAAGTGGTAGTTAGAGACTTGATTAAATTCACTTTTAGGTTTCATGATGAAGTCGTCTTTTTTTCCTTTTGCACCATACCATGAGGCATAAGCCATCGGGCTCTTTCACTTTCAGTGATGTTGGTATTGATTGGAGTGCTCTGTAAGAGTCTGCAGAAAGGGATTGTGGGAAATCCCAGCAAGAGCTGCATTTACTCAGCAATTCTGCCTAGGCTTCTCCACCCGACAAATAATAGCTTATATACAAAGATTTGAAAAGGAGTGGAAGCCCCGTTTTGAATTTCCTCTAATATATCCACAATAATTATTGATAAGGGTAGGAGTAGCAAAATTACTGTGGAACAGTTACTTGCCATTATTAAACACAGATGTGCTTCTGTTCCCTAGATGTCCTCCACTCCCTGCATCTCCTCTGTTCTTTTGAGTCCTCAGAGTGTAAAGGGGCATGTGTGAAATTTGTGCCAGGTGTAACCTGGGAATCTGGGTATAAAGAATTTCAGATTTGTTGCTCAGCTGTCTGCTTTGTTGCTTATGTAGCTAATAGGTTGAATATGTATGGACTGGATTTTGTAGTGCCCAAGTCCTGTATTTTTTATTTTCACTTATATGGTGAAGGCGGCTGCCATTTTGTGTGTGTAGTTTTCAATGCCTTTTCTTTGGAAAATAAAGGCCGTTAGACACCAGCTTCGTGTTTCAGTTGGTGGGAAAGAGAGTACAGCCCTTTGGAACCTTACCACTAACACAGGTGGTGAGGCTGGGCAAACCTGCCAGACAGTGTGCGCTGCGTTGGGAGAGAAGGGACGTGGGATGTGGTGGTGTGCTTCTGTGGCGCGGCCTCCACACCGTTTCTGCAGCTTTATGTAGTAGAATTTGGTAAAAAAGGGCATGCAGTCTGAAATTTGCCTGTGAAGCCTAGTCACAGTATCATTCTTTGTATTAATGGAGTTGTGTGTTATTAAAGTATTCAGGACCTGGAACAGTGCCAGGCGTATTGGCACTCAGTAAATGTTGTTGATTAAATGATAAACTAAATTTCAGTAAAATTATTGAATCAAGTGGGATTATCTAAAAGTCCATTTACAAAGGCATAGTCTCAGAAAGTTTGTAAATTTCACTCCAAGTTTTAGTTCGCAGACTCCATGTGTTTTAGCGAAACTAGAACTTTTACGTGAGGATGTTTATATCTTTTAAGTACTTCTTTTTTGTTTATTAGGTGTAAATTTACTGAATACCTAACATATATTCCAACATGAATATAATAGAAGTCAAACTAAAAATTTAGGTCATGCTACAATCTGAACAGTAGTGTGGTTTAAGAGGTCTGTTTCTTCAGGGACTCATTTGAACTTTGCCAAAAAGATTAGCACCAATATTTCCAAGAGGAAATCCACTTTTAGACTCTCAGGTTTCAAATGTTTTGGTTTTAGTACCTTCTTACATTCTTAATTTAATAATGACTCCAAAGAACTTTTGTTTATGTGGGTTATAGCTATTGCTATTTACTGCATCATAAAGTTAAACTGAAATTTTATATTACTAAAGCATTTTAACATTACAGTAAACCCATCCATAATACATTTTATGAAAAACAGCTATTTTCCAAAATGAAAAATTTTAATGAGAAGAGTAGCATTGTTTTACATTTTTCAAATCTCTATTAATTTTTGGCTCAATAGAAGACAGCTGTGTTCTCACATTTGCTTCTGCAGTCACATATGGAGATATATTAGTGTAGTCAAAATATATGAAAACTGGCCTTGAGAAGATAAATAATTATAAATATTTCAAATCAAAATTCATATTTAAAAAATAAATTTGGATGATGTTCTTTGATACTACACCAAATTTCAACAAGTGGATAGTTTCTTGAGGGTTAGTTCTAATGCAAGATGTGAAATTGTATCAGTGAACATTTTATATCCTATTCATAAAAATTCATTGGTTTCTCTTGAACTTTGAATGGATGGTTTCTCATACATAATTTTGTACTGGTTGGTGAGAGAATATTTGTTCACTGGGTTATGCAGGCCTTCTATATGTTCATTATACAATATAAAAAATCAGACTCATTAATATCACATTGATCTCATTAGAATACAGTATTGGGAGGCTCTCAGTCAAGCTCATGATAGCTGATAAAATTTCCAAGTACTAATTTTCTCTTAAAAGCTTAAGTTTTATCTTTGCCAACATATACTGTTACTTTCTTTAAAGTGAGTTTTACTTTATTTATTTGCAAGAAAATGCCAGCAAAATTCTCAGTTTGAAAAGCCATATTCGAATTGTCAGTTGTTTTTCATTCCATGAAAAAAAGTGGCCAGTTCAGCTCTCAGTGCTTTTTTCTGAGACTCATCATTTAGTGTGCAACAAAGTGCTTTTATGTGTACTGAACGTTTTGTTACATAGGATATTAAAGGATGTGTATTGGAGGATTAAGACATTAATAAAGTAAGCATTTTTTTCTTTTTTCTTGTGGCATCAGGGAAACTCTTCAGTGAAGAATTTTTGTGGGTTATTTTTTTAAATGCATAGTAGTGAAGAATATAATGACTACTACTAAGAGAGTAAGGTGTTCCTGCCTTAATTTTACCCACTTTATAACATCGTAAATGTCACTTCCATGAAAAAAGCAGGTAATGTCTTAATAACGTTACAAAAATAATTTTGACCTCGCCTTTTAAAAAATCTTGAGAACCCCATGGGTCTACAGACCTCACTTTTAGACCTAATTTCTATATTGAATTAAAAGGTGATCAGACTGTGTAATGGGCTCAATAAAGATAATAAATCTTGTTTTTAGTTTTGAGCACTTTGAACATTGTTAGCAGTGAAATGTATTTACTATGAAATGAAAAGAAGTATCTTTTAATAAGATACTGCTAAAAATCTGTCTTTGCAATTGATCAACCCAGTCAGGTTATAGACTATTTAGGAAGGAGACAGAACCTCAGTGTGATTATGGAGTGATGAGCTTGATTTGTTCCTACCTGGGTTTTAGTTTGTTTGTTTTTTAAACAAAATCTAATAGGATAGTGAATTGACCTATGGTGGATTTTCCCCTTAAAAAAATAAACTTAAAAGCCTACTTTAATTCACATCTGTCATCAGTTTCTACTCCATTAGCTTTTTGCCTTCGTCTTTCAGATATTCCAATTGTGTGTGTGTGTGTGTGTGTGTTTGCCATGTACACATGGGTGTATCAGTCTGTTATCTGAGATTAAACTTGGTTTAAATTGTCTTTACCTGATTTGAACAGCATCGATTGCCCATTGGGATGAATGTTGATCTCTTCTTTATGGTTTTTTCCCCATCGTTGGACACTTGATCTGTATTAATCACATGTTTCTGCCAACAGAACAATCCTCTGCACATTTTTACTTCTCCCCTTCTTGTAAAGAATATACTGAGGATATATAATCAGTCCATGGACACTTGTTTTGATTTACTGGGGCTCAGTAATCTTAATTTTGTCTGCTTAGTTTTTTCTTTTCTTTTGAGGAATCAAAAGAAAAAGGTTATAACTATGAGTTTGTTACATTTGGTACCTTTTTCTCTTTATCTTGTAATTTCTCACTTTCAAGCAGAGTTTCCATCCATTGACATAACTGTCCTTTTAGTTTCAGCTGTTCCGCCTTCCACGTCCTCTGATCCATTCCAAAGAGAGAGTGAGTTGGTTTTAATTGAGAAGTTTGGTTGCTTTTCTTTCTAGTAGGAAGGCACTAGCTTCTTGATTTTTATTTTCATACCTAACTTTAGTTTCTAGACATTTCCTTCCCACACTGACAATCGTTTGCTTTAAGTTCTATGACTCATTTCTGCTCAATAATTGAAAAAAAAAAGTGCCATAAATATGGCCTGTTTCCCTAATGTTTTAATTTTTTGTCCTTTTTTATTCCTCTGTCCATATATCTTGACTATAATTTTATTTAATCATTAACATATTTATTGAATCATGTAGGCTTATATTTTAAAGAGATCTTAGAGGACATTTGCGTAAACAACCGTTTCTTTATGTGTTTGGGAAGCTGAAGTCCACGTCTCGGGCTGTGAGGCAGCTCCTGGGGGCCTTTGGGTGTAAATGAAATCGGGCCGTAGCTGCCATCAGCTGAGCTCACCGCAAAGGTGATTTGGATTAGTTGCTAGTTTACTGTTCTCAGTCTTGAGAGTTTTGCCGAGACTTAAAATTGCTCACCTGAGAGTCAAAATTAGTGCTCCGTTGCACCAAATCAATGTCAAATGTTCTGTAAACACTATTTTTTGTTTTGTAAAAATCACAAGATATTGTGAGCTATACAAAACTAGGTGATGGGTTGGATTTGACACACAGGTAGTAATTCTCAGATCCCTTGGTCACAGTTGAAACAGTTCATTGTCATCAGAAGTCTGTTACTAATGAATAAATGATTTGGTATACTATTTGTCTATGTCTTTATATATATAAGTCACTTTATAAATAAAAGTTCGTCCTAATAAGCATCATACCTAAAAGTACTTAAATGTTTCTTAATGAGGTGGGCTCATTTGTTTTCCCTTCTCCTAATTCTTGGAGACATCCATCTGAGCTCTGATAGTTTTTAAAATCTTTGAATGCACTTTTGTGAATAAGTTTATTAAAAATACTTTATTTCAGGTCACTACATGACCTGGTACTCTATGTTGGCCTGCAAGATTCATACGTAATACCCGATAGACTTTTACTGACTTGAATCATTGATGTTCAGAAGTGAAAGAGATCATCTGTCATGTTGTCTTTAATTTATATCTGAGAGCTATGGATTAGAATGAAAGAAGGACAAGTAATTTAGAAGTTAATCCCTTCCAAGTTATAATCATACTTTAAATTCTTAAGATTTACCAACATTAGATTTTTGGTGACCATTAATCTGATAACAAAACGAACAGCAACAATAGCCAAAAGAAGACATTCTCACAGCACAAAAATTGGCCATAACTATTTTTTTTTAAAATAGTAAACTAGCTTTTATATAACATGTATACAATGCCAGGCACACTCTTATGAAAATTATCTGAAAGATGATCATGTGCCAAATGTGGAAGGTAAAAACCAGTGCTGGTATCTGCTCATTTACCATCGCAAACTTGTCTACCTTTTTGTTTAAAGCAGCTTTATTTCTTTTGGGGCCAGGGATCAGGGAGAGGAATGCTATAGACTTTTTACTGGGACATGATAGTCAAATTATTAAAGATACCCTCTTAAAAAACTTACTGATTTATTTTACAAAGATATTGTCTCTTTTTTAATAGTATAAGTAAAAATTATCTAATGAGATTGGGTCTTTAAAAATACAGTTTAAACTTAGCATTTATCCTAATGTTGTAAATGGTAGCACTTTTGTTTGTTGTAAGGAAATACACTACTTTGCTTCTCTTTGGACTTCATGTTACAGGCAGCCATGCAAAGATATCCTTAAAATGTTTGACAAATAAATCATAGTTGTACCTCAGAGCTAATGCACAGAAAAGTAAATACACTGTTGTTTATTAGTAATGCTTTAAGAATCAGCCAAATTGATTTTGTTTTTTCCTTTCAGTTTGATTAGTATTATATTAAAAAATAAGCTGAGCCCTGGCTGGTATAGCTCAGTGGATTGAGCTCGGGCTGCGAACCAAAGGGTCGCCAGTTCAATTCCCAGTCAGGGCACATGCCTGGGTTGCAGCCAGGTCCCCAGTGGGCACCACGTGAGAGGCAACCACACATTGATGTTTCTCTCCCTCTCTTTCTCCCTCCCTTCCATTCTGTCTAAAAATAAATAAATAAAATCTTAAAAAAAGAATAAGCTGAACTATGTTTCATTTAGAGTTTAGTGTTTCTTCTTGAGAATATCAGATTGTTTCTAAACCCTGATGTTATAACATTATAGTTTACAAAATTAATTTAGTAAACATGATTTCATTTAGTAAAATTTTGTGAAACCACATAAGATTTAGCGTAGCAAAGATTGAGAATGTACTCTATGCACATTTTAAGCCATACAGTGATCCCTCACCTATCACAGGAGTTATGTTCCAGAGACCCCCATGATAGGTGAAAATCCGCAAAGTAGTGGCGTTATAATTATTTTATTATTTATATATATTTTAAGGCTTTATAAACCCTTCCCACATTCCTATAAACCTTTCCCACTCTCTTATTAACCTTTCCCACATGCTTATAAACACTTCATATGCTCTTAAACCTACGTAATTTTAACAACATATACAATTCTATACGGGTATTCACCAGTGAAATATACTACAACTTGAATGATGAAGACCATGAATTACGTAGCTGTGCAGTACTGATGGCGATGAAGGTGATGATGATGAGATGAATGTACTGCACAGCCAAGAAGAGCATTGCAGCTCTTCTGAAGGCACCACTTCATCAAGAGCTTCATCAGGCGCTTCATCAGGTGGTGCAGTATCTTCGCCCTGGGCCGTAACTTCTATTTCCGCTAAAGGTGTAGGTGTAACTCATCTCTTCATCCGAGTGATGAACATAGCTATGGGGAGTTGCTGGCGCTGCGTTTTCTTCTGAGTGAGAAGGTTTTTATAAACTGACATGCCACTCTCGATTGTATGTACGAAGTGCAACAAATAAAGCATCTGGGGGTCCCATTCTTCAGCCACTCGCTGAAGTTCTTTGGCCATTCTGACCATGGTTGCAAGATGATGGAGTGTTAGACCAACCTCCTCCTCTTCTCCAACCCGTAGTTTGTCTTGTTCTTCATCCTCTTCTTCACTTGCTGACTTCGTCATCTCCGTCAGGTCTTTGTCAACGGGTGTGAGTGGACATCCGCAGAGACAGCTTCTCCATGCAGAGAAACGCTCTTGAGTCCAAAGCGTCTCTGAAATTTGTCAGACCAGCTCTTGCTGGCACAGAATGGGGTTGATCGGGGGGGGGGGTACTCGACGGTCCTGCTTCTGTGTCATCATCCTCATCACTGTCGTGAATGTCTATACTTTCTGCAAAACTATCATAAAGTGATAGTTCTTGGCCTTCATTTGAATGGTGTTGGTGTCCAGTGAGATATTCTTCTTCCTGCAGTCACTTATCCACAGGGCCAATGCAGACTCCATCCTCACAATGGCCTTATTGCAGGAAGTGACCACCCTCTTTGCAGTCTTGTTAAAAGTCATTGTTGCTGTAGATCTATTATCCTCTTCATCTTTCTTTATGTAGCAAAAACAGTATATTCACTGATCCCGTAATGGCGACCTACAGCCGCATAGCTTTTGCCTTCCTTTAACATGTCGAGAAGTTCCACCTTTTCTGTGATGGTAAGCATATTCCTCTGGCGCTTGGGTTCACTGCCAGAAGCCTTAGAAGGCGCAGAACGTTTGGGTGGCATCGCAGGGCTTGAAATAAATTCATACTTTTACGAAAATTTCACAAAAACCCAACACTGCAGAACAACACTATGAGCAGCCATCAGCCGTTGATGTGAAATGGACAAGGAGAGATGCTGAACGTATGGGCACAGTGTGGGAGAGCAAACAGACCAGTGCTACGGTCACTGAGACAATCAGCGCCCAGGATACAGAACACAGTGCTGTGGCTGGTCGCCTTCCATTCCGTCAGCCAATAGCGTGCCGTATACAATCTCATGTTGGCAAAGCGGTAGTGGCATACTGCATTTCCATTGTGTACAGTATGGTATTCATCCACTGATGAAATACATGCTGTATTTTATTTCAATTTAATATTCTTTTAATATGTTTGAATTAACATTTTTTATATTTTATATTGTTTTAAAATTTTAAGGCAAAAATAAAATAAACATTATATAAATACCTATATACCACAAAATCCCATGATAAAGCAAAAACTCCAATACAGAATTAGATATATTTTTTTGTTAAAAACCCACAATACAGTGAAGCCACAATAAGTGAACTGAGGTATAGCGAGGGATGATAGTATCACCAAAGACTTTAAGTTCAGTCTTAAAATATACCTTTCTTCATTGTATCCTATATTTTATACACACCAGAGTGTTATTACCTAACATTGGTAGAATTTAAATTATTTTTAATCTGGGAAATTAAGAGTAATACACTTTTTGCTGCTGTTCCTGAGAATGATTTGTGGGAAGGGCATGTGAAGAAGGGGCCAATGGGGAGCAGAAGATTTTGAAATGTTAATATATTATGCTAATTGCATAGTCTTTGATAATCACAGGATAGGATGGGTTCCTAAAGATAGAAAGAGGCAAATTCTCAAAAAGGCAGATCCTGGCAATTGTGAACAATAATTTTAAAGATCACTAATGAGTGATTAAACAGAGAGCTTTTAAGAATTTGTGGTATAAGATGGGTGTGTATCAGTTTGCCAGGGTTGCCATAACCAATTACCACAGATTAGATGGCTTAAACAACAGACATTTATTTTCTTACAGTTCTGGAAGTTGGAAGGTCAAGATCAAGGTGTCAGCAGGTTTGGTTTCTTTTGAGGCCTCTTTCCTTGACTTGCAGAAGGCCACCTGCTCATTGCGTCCTGTCATGGCCTCTCCTCTGTGCACATCCATCCTGATGTCGCTTCCTCCTCTCACAAGGACACCAGTCCTATTGGGGTGTGTTCACATCATTAAGGTCCACTCTGTTGGCCTCATTTTAACTTAATCACCTCTTTAAAGGTCCCATCACCAAATGAAGACACATTCTGGGGTACTGGAAGTAAGGGCTCAACATAGGAATTCTCTGCAGCCCACACATGACGGTAAACACCATGACTTCACTAACAGATAGATTGATTTAATCTCTATCCTCGTATTTCAGCGCCCCTCCACATACATACACACGCTTTGTTGGTTTCTTTTTGTTAGTTACGGTAATTTGGTATTTTCACTGTGTCTTGGTAAAAATAAGACAATTTGACAGAGTTTTTTCTGTGATAACTCAGTGGTTGCAGGGCAACAGCTGAACTGTGACTTAGCTTCCCAGCAGATTGAGAACTCACCCCCAACAAACCTAATAATTTTGTTGCGTGGTTCTGTGTGAGTTTAGAAGCTGTTGTTGAGCAGGGTACTGCGGTGGTCTGACTGCAGAGACTGCTGTCAGCATCATAGTCAGTGTGAGCTGTGCAGCACTGCAGCATGCAGCCTCGGCACGTTAGGTCACAACTTGGAATTAGCAACTCCTTAAGGACCCTCCAGTGCTAAGAATTTTCATTCTTTATAGTCATCACATTGTTCTACATTATACATTCCATACTAGCTTTCATTTTTTCCTGCACCAAGGACAGTTTAGTATTGAATAACATTTCTGTATACACAGATCCGCAAATAGAAATGCTATTCTAATATCAGTGCTCTTCTTACCTTAAAGGGAGGAATATAACACCAAAGAGGAAACTGAATGTTTATAAGGCCTAGCCCCATCCATAACGTGTAGCATTTACTCAGTAAATGTGAATGTGCTTTCATCTCACTTACTTTAACGTGCAAATCAATGAGAAAGCAGCGTGCCTACAGATAGGAGCAAACATAATGTCATATACTTCAGGTATTTTGAATTAAAATGAATATTAGTTCCTTCAGCTGTGCCTATTACAGAAACCTTGTATGTAGGTCACTTACATTTTACATACTTTGCCTGCCTGAACACTCAGATTCAGGGTGTGTGCTCTTACAATTTTATGTAATTTTTCTTATCTAAGTTGGAATTGATTGTTGTCTCTCTCCCAACAACCTGTAAAGTCACAAGGTCTAGCCCTGGTCTACCTTGTTTAGCCGTGTCACTAGCATCTGTCAGAGTACTTGGAACATGGGAAGTGCTTAAAGTCCTCACTGTGCGAATCAGATACATTGGTCAGAAAAAGTGCTTTAGTACCTTTCCTCCCCATAACCTTTATTTACGTATCACATGACTATTGTAGTGTTTACTTTCCCTGGTCACTGCCTCACTTCACAAATGCATCTGCCCAGCGTGTGATTGGGTTGGTTTATTGCCCCCAGGAGATGTGAGTGCATCAGGCCCCCATTACCCGTGGTTTCCCTTTCCACGCTTTCAGTTAACCGTGGTCTATTAATAAATGTTAAATGGAAAGTTCCAGCAGTGAACAGTTTACAAGTTTTAAAGGGCATGCCATTCTGAGTAGTGTGACGAAATCTTACGCCATCTGAATCTGTCCTGCCTGGGACATGACTCCTCCCTTTGTCCGCATCTCCACACTGCCCGCTACCTGCCCATCAGTCATTTTAGTAGCCATCTTGGTTATCAGATCCACT
The DNA here is from genome assembly GCA_004026765.1 of Micronycteris hirsuta. Lineage (NCBI taxonomy): Eukaryota > Metazoa > Chordata > Mammalia > Chiroptera > Phyllostomidae > Micronycteris > Micronycteris hirsuta. Next base: position 75,610 of record PVJI01000164.1, on the reverse strand, counting down.
GTCACAGATTAGTGCTTGTTTTCAAGTGACCCTTATTTTACTTCATAATCATCCCAGAGAGCAAGCTGGCAATTTGGATATGCTAATGAGAAGTTGTAAATGCTTCCTTTAAGTGAAAAGGTGAAAGTTCTCAATGTAATAAGCAAAGAAAAAACATCATATGCTGAGGTTGCTAAGATTTTTCATAAGACTGTAGCTTCTCTTTAAGGTACTGTGAAGGAGGGAAAAGAAATTTGTGCTAGTTTTACTGTATCTCACATTGCAAAAGTTATGGCCAGTATGTGGTCAGTGCTTAGTTAAGAAAAAGGCACATATTTGTCAGATAATGTGCTAATAAATGAAACTAGACCACCTTCTTAAACCACACACAAGAAAAACTCGAAATGGATTAAAGAATTAAATGTTAGACTTGAAACCATAAAAATCCTAGAAGAAAAGTGTTGTGTATTTCGCGTGGCAATGTTTTTTCTGATATATTGCATTGAGCAAGGGAAACAAAAGGAAAAATAAACAAATAGCACTACATCAAACTAAAAAAGTTTTGCACAGCAAAGGAAAACATCAAAATGAAAAGAATACCCACTGAATGAGAGAACATATTTGCCAGTGATACCTCTGATAAGGGGTTAATATCCAAAGTTTATAAAGAACTTACAAAAATCAACACCAAAAACAAACAGTCCAATTAAAAAATGGACAAAGGACCTGAATAGACACTTCTCCAAAGAGGACATAAGGATTACCAATAACATTTGAAAAGATGCTCAACATCACTAATCATCAGAGAAATGCAAGTTAAAACCACAATGAGATACCACCTCACAACCTGTGATAATGGCTGTCATCAATAAATCAACAAACAAGTGCTATCGAGGAGGGAAAACCTGTGCACAGTTGGTGGGAATGCAGACTGGTGGAGCCACTGTGGAAAGCAGTATTGAAATACCTCAGAAAATTAGAGACAGAAGTGCCTTAATGACCCAGCAGTTCTACTTCTGGGAATACAGCTGAAGAAACCGGAAACATTAATTTGAAAGATTATGTGCACTCCTGTGTTCATTGCAGCGTTATTTACAATAGCTAAGATTCGGAAGCAGTGCAAGTGTCGGTCAGTAGATGAGTGGGTAAAACAGCTATGATACATTTACACAATGGAACATTTGGCCTTAAAAAAGAAGGAAATCATACCTTTTGTGATAACATGGGTAGACCTGGAGAATATTATGACTAAGTAAAATAAGCCAGTCGGAGAAAGAAAATACCATATAATCTCACTCATATGTGGAATGAACAAAATAAACTAACAAACAAAATAGAAACAGACTTAGAACAAACTGACGGCTGTCAGGCGGGAGGGTGGTTGGGGGTCTGGGTGAAAAAGGTGAAGGGATGGAGCAAAAATCCCTAAAACACAGATACAGACAGTAGTGTGGTGGTCACCGGAAGAAAAAGGGATTGGGGGAGGTAGAAGAGTGGATTGGGGGGAATAATTGGTGATGGAAGGGGCTTGACTTGAGGTGGTGAGCACAATGCAACAGACAGATGATGTATTATAGAATTGTACACCCGACACCTGTATAATTTTAGTAACCAATGTCATCCCAGTATATTCAATAAAAAAGTAAAAAAATTAACTGTGTTCTACCTGATTATGGAAACACTTGTAAGTTTTAATCTAAATTAAAATGTTAAAGTGAGGGGGAGGCAATTATTTTGCTATGTAGTATGTCAGGTAGTTCATTTTCTTCTTCTCTTATAAACAATGCTGACCTGAACCTGTATTTTATGTTTTCTAGTACAACTGTGTGTTTTCCCCAGTTTTATTGAGATACAATTAACATACAACATTATGTTAGTTTCAGGTATACAGCATAATGACTTGAGATATGTATACACACATTGTGAAATGATCGCAATAAATTTAGTTATATTCATTGAAAAAAGACGGAAAAGGTACTAACTCTGGGTGGAGGACATGAGCAGAAACGTGTTTTGATTGAGTCTATACAAACATTTCAGCAAGGAATCTTCTGGAATGAGAGATAACTTTTAATATAGCATATTGTTGTAAACATTTAATTTTATTATTAACTGTTGGTAACCTCTTACTGTGCATAATTGATAAATTAAACTTTATCATAGGTATTAATACATCGGAACAATCATAGTATAGTATATGCGACATTTAGTACTTCTGTGGTTTCCGGCACTGAGGTTCTTGGAATGTCCTCATGGATCGGGGGTACTGTATGTTGAACATTCAGGTGATTAACTGTACTCTTTGAGGTAATATTTTGCCGGGGGAGGTGTCTTGTCTTTACATCAAGATAGTTGTTACTCTTTCTCCATAGTTTCTCATCTCGGTAACTGGAAATACCAGCCACCCTGATGTCCTAAAAGAACTTTGAGTCTTCCCTTTTCCTCCCAGTGTCCAAACACCCTTGAGTCCACTTCCTAAATATCTTTGGAGTCCTGCACTTCTCTCCACCTCCAGTGGCACAGTCCAGGGTTTTTAGCTGTCTGCTTGATTTCTGCAACACCCTCCTAACTCTTTACTCCACTTTCCCAGTTTCCTTCCAGTCTGTTCTTCATATTCGATCCAGGATCTTTTAAAAATGTAAATCAGGTCATTCACCTATGCAGCTTGCCCAGCCTATTAGTTTTCTCTAGGCGATGCTTTCAAGGCCCCTTAGAACACAGTTTTTGTCTGGGTTTCAAGCCTTACTTCATGGTTTGCTACTTTCCCCTCACCCCACCCTTTTGGTGACTGTTACTACTCACTGAGTTGTTTCCATTCCCTGCCTTCCTCCCCCAAACTTTCATGTTCTCATTTTGCTCCTGTACTTCAGGTCTAAATGCCAGTGACACTTTCCCTAAGCTGTCTTCCCAGACTGCTAAATTTGGTTAGGGTTTCCTCTGTGTGTGTCCACTGGAAAATTGTTGCAATTCCTTGCTTGTCTTTTTTTCCTTTCTGAGATACAAGCTTGATGAGTGCTTAGTCACCACTCTTTCCACAATTTAGGGCAGTAGCTGTTCCTGTCACATAGTAGCCTGCTCAAGAGCTTGTTAATTTGTGACTTTTTAAAAAAAGATTTTCTTTATCTTTAGAGAGTGGGGAAGGGAAGGGGAAAGAGGGAAAGAAACACTGACCCATCACCTCTCCTGTGCGCCCCAACCTGGACTGAACCTGCAACCCGGGCATGTGCCCTGATTGGGAAAGTTGAACCGGTGACCTTTTGCTTTGCAGGAGGACACCCAACTGAGCCACACCGGTGGTGGTCAGGACTGTTCGTTTGTGGTTTTAAAGTCTACTGTGAACGCTCCGTCATAAAGGATCCATGAGGTGGCAGAGCAGTCAGCATAGACCCATAGTGTTAGGTACCCCTTTATACGAGATGTTAGGACATCTTCTGTAAACAAGGGACCAAGAAACTGTAGGGCCTGGTCTTTAATTAGACCAGACCTAAGAATGTTTTTTAGTTATTATTTTTAAGTGCTTGGAAATAAAAAAAAGTGACACAACAAATTTATGTAACATTCAAATTTCAGTCCCTAAATAATGTTTCATTGGATCACAGCCACAGTCATTTGTTTACTTACCGTTTGCGGCCGCTTTTGTGCTGCAGTCGCAGGGCTGAGTAGTGGCGATGGAGACACTGTGGCTGGCAGGTCTTAGCACATTCCCTCTCTGGCCCCGAACAGAGAGGGTGCTGACTGCCGCTGCAGCCCCTTCTGTGACGTGGGAGTGTGTGAGTGCAGTTAGGCCTGGTTGGTAGGCCTTAGTTTGCTGGGTTTCCCTCCCTCCCAGTAAAAGGTTTAAGGGTATCCAGTAAGACAGTATCATTTGAGGTTTCAGAATTGTATTCCAGCCTCTGCCTTACACACTTAGAGCTTTTGGAAACTTGAACATTGCAGATTAGATATTGACTATGCAGAGACTTCCAACCCTATGAAATTATGTAGACAAAAACAAGTTCAACTTCCTCCCCTCTTAGCCAGTGGTCTAAAATCAGTCTTTCCCAAATAAATAATGTTTTCTTAAAATTTACTATTTTTATAGTTAAAGAGAAAAAGGACCAACTTTTTATGCTGCTGGGTTTAGTCATTCAAGTGTGATGCTAAAGCCTTTTTAGAAGTTTTGAATCATTTTTGTCAACATGTTATCTTGCAGAAAAATAGACCCGGGCCATGGTTCGGTTATGTAATCTATTACTGTTGGGAGTAACTTTATTTGTAGGGTTTATTATTAGGCAATATAGAACTTTTTTTCATTATTGAATAATATCAAATGGTTTTTACAACATTGTTTACATTTTGTTTAAAATATTATATTGAGAAAATACTTAATTAACTTTGTTTTATTTTTAGGGTTATATCCTGTGTTGTGACCTCATGGTTTAAGTGGGAATAAAGATGAGTATAAGCAGTGATGAGGTCAACTTCTTGGTATATAGATACTTGCAAGAGTCAGGTGAGTACTTTCATAAAGTAAATAGGCCTCAAATTATTTTAATATTCTCAAAATAACCTTTTATGCATTTGAAATTTGTATCAGTCCAAACTGTTGAACTTTGTATGTTTCCTTAAATGTCTGGACTGCCATTTTGAAGCTATGTGTTACTGCATGGTTTAACTCTCTGACTCTTTCAAATATGTTAGAATCATCTCAGGGAAGTACTTGTAAATAATGGTTTGGGTTTCACTGTTCAAAGGTCATTTCTATGATTTGTTCTGAAATGAGATTATTGTACACAGGAACATAAACTCTCAGCTATCATCAGTTTAATAACGTATATTCAGAATCCTTAGCTAAATGTTACCAGTCCTAATAGTAGTTAGCATTTCAAAAGCTAAATTAACCATATTTTTTTCAGAATATTTTTATAAGTATTATCTAAGTTGATTATGTGTATCCGTAACCTGCAATCTTACTAATGTTTTTATTGGGGGATAATTAATAAATATAAATTACTGAAAGTCATTTGTTAAAAATATTAAATAAATGAGAGATCACGTTTTCTAGACAGAAGTGTTGTCATAAAAGAGAAGGAAAAAACTACAAGGGAAAATGTGGGATGGATTAACCAAAAAAAAAAAAAAAACAATGTAAGATGCTGAACATGGGTTGAGTGGGGCATAGGTGGGCAGCAGTGGTCAGTGCGGGTTGCTAACATAAGATGGGATTATTTAGTGCTTTGAAAATGTCAAGCTTACGTGGCTGAATTTTAGAAATTGTAGCTTAAATTTATTGGAATGTTTTAGTAGTAAGGTGAGTGTGTGGTATTGGTAGTTATGTGTACGGGAAGACAGAAGAAATAGAGTAGGACGTTGAGCTCTCGATTGTGGTGTTGAAACTCCCGTTACTGTTCTTACGGGGTCCAGCTAGTGGCCCTTCCTTATGGAGGGAATGTAAACCTGAGCTTAGATCTTAGATCCCGTGCTGCCTGAGGTGTTCCCTGCAGCACTCCAGTTCTGAGCTTTTCCCTCTGGTGGAAGTTTCCTGTTTTCAAGCCTCACTGTTTTTTGGCCTGGAACAGCTGGGAAAAGATGTCTAGCAAAGGCAGGGAGGAGAAAAGAGAAGAAATTAATGTAACCAACTGATGCAGAATAACTTGCTAGGAAGCTCTGAAATTAATAGATCTTGTTTTATTTTCTTTTTCAACTGGTAAACTGGTATTGAAGGCAGATCCAAAGAGGACATCCATAGACTATTTTGAATGAGATAAAATGATTAATAAAGTAGAAAAAGTAGAGACCTAGTGATTGTTACATATATAACATATATGCACATGTTTAGATATTGTTATGTGGTACTCTTGGACAAAGTGGAAAGGATTTGTTGGGCCGAAACAAACTTTTTTCTGCTGTAGAATTCTGACCAGTATTTAAGCCAGAGTTTTGAGGCTTTGGACACTAGAGCAAAATACATTATGAAGGGTCAGTGGATGGGCAGTATGCTGTAATGGCTTGTGGATGTATTGTAAAGGCAGTTATTTAGGGTGAAGCATACGGAACTGCTATTTCTGGACATCAGAAACAGGTGAATAGCTCAGCAGCATCCTGTGGTTCAAGCGTGTGCTGAGGTGAAGTAGGGCAAGGTGAAGTTAGAGATGTTAATGAACACTCAAGTCGTCTTGTTTCCAAACAGGAGTCTGCAGATCGATGTTTTATGTTGCTACAAGAGAATATAAGGAAAGGGGGCAGTAAAATGATTAATTTCTGAAAGAGTACCAAGTGATTAAATATGACGGAAAGTCTTCTTAAAGTTGGTTACGTTCTCAGAGAAAACCCTTCCAAATTCCAAGTGTTGAGATGTCTTATATTGCAGGAAAAATAAAGCAAGAATTATATTTAAAAAAAATATATAACAAACCTTTTCTTTGGTAGACTGATATTTATCCTACGTTCTTTAAAATTGTTTACTGCATTCTTACTCTTTGTGCACTCTTTAGAAAACTTTGTACTTTATACAGCAGTGTACTGCTGATGAAGTATGATGTTGAGTCACATCTCCAAAACTGTGAACACCAAGTCCCCTTCATAGCATTTCACTATTTACATTACGACTTAGAGGGGAAATGAGACTCAACTGATGACATTTTGACTTAATGGCAGTTTTTCGAGGATTGCAGCCTGCCATGACTTAAGAATTGCCTACAGCAGGATCTAAAGTTTGACCCTCTGATCACCTGCGTCAGAATCACCTGGAGCATAGTGAATGGGCTCAGGAACGCACGTTTCACAAGTGCCCTAGGTGATTCTTAGGCATAATAGAAATAGCCATAATTGAAAGCCATTGATCTATATCAGTTGTATGACAATTAGAACTTGACATCAGGTATGTAGCATGTTCACAGTATCTTGAAAGAAAAAAATCTAGTAACTATTTGAGAGAAAGTAGAAAACATGAAATGCACACATCGAGATTTGGAATGTGAGACTATCTCCTAAAGAGGGGGCTGCCAGTAGAAGTGGTGTCTTTGCGTTGTAGGTAAGCTTTTGCAGGAATGATGAGACATATTTCTGTCATAAGGGATATCATCAGACATTTCTTTTGAAATCACTTCTAGAGATGAGAGGTGGAAAAGAGTTAAAGAAACGTACGAGCTGTCAGCTAGGGCAGGCTTCTGGCAGAGCCCAGAGGCTAACCCATCTCAGCACTTGCCACTATCCAAAGGCCCTTTCTTGGTTCCGATTTCCATTTGTGCATAAAAATTGCCATTTTTTGCAGTTGGTTCAATCTTGGAATCACACAGTCCAGAAACCCCTTCTTTTGGGATTCAGTGTATTTATCACCATAATTTACAAGAAATGCTTAATGAGAATTAATCATTAAGTGTCTAAGAAATACGATGTAAATTACTCTTTTAGGCCATAAATACTTCTCTTAAAAAAGTTAAAACAAAGTAGAAGAAACTAGAATCTTAACATTGCTACTTTCCCCGTGAAGTAGTGCTGCATCGGAAGGAGAGAGAGGAAGAAAAGAAATCGTGATGACGCAGTGTCTGTGCAGAGACATTGAAGAGCTGGTTGTAAAGACTTCTTCCCACAAAGGAAGATAGTTTCCTTCTTGCTTGTCTCATTATGAAAAAGCTCTTACTCAGAAATTCCAAAAACCACCTCATGAACGTTTGGTTCTGTTTTGATAAATGTATGATTTAGAAATAATGTTTTTCAGTAAGAATATCTAATACTTGTTCTCTGCAAACAGTGTTAAATGTTGATTGGACCAGATGGTATCCATCTCTAGAGGGGATAAAATCGCTTGAATTGTTTTCATCTTAAATACTCTTTGTGGTGATCATTCTATTATGAATGTTATCAGCACTGGAATATATTAGTTGGTTAAAAATCCTGTTTCCCCCCCAAATTGCTTAATTTTCTCAGATCTTCATTTTCCAAATCCATAAACTTTGTTGCTTGTTAAAAAGGGATTACATTGTGATACTTGGTTTCAAATGAAATAAGCCACCCTCCCCTATTCATTAAAACTAATTAAGAAAAAAGTATATTTATTAAGGCTTGTGACTATTTTTCCTCAATTTTATCTCTAGAAAGTTCACCCTAAGCAAATTACTTTGGTGATCACCATTTTGTTCTTTTATGAACTAGATTTCCATATTCAACAAATATATCTTAGGGAATAAAATTAGTTTTCTTTTTGTCTTTTGAAAATTGAATGTATTTGACACGTAGTACTGTCAGTGATGATTGACTTGATTCATTATGCTCCCTTTAATTAGGGCTTACCCAAGGACATTAATAATTTGATTACCCTAATAACTCTCATCTAGCAACCATATGCAGAATAAGTACTAAGTGGTAAATGCTAAATTGTATCTATATAACCGAACCTGATAGCAATGTTAGTTGTAGAAGAGCTAGGCTGGTTTGGACATTTTTAATCCTCCCATCCCACCTTTGCATTTTCCCTGGGCTCTCCTGTAGTTATTCACAGTTGTAGTTAAATTTTTTTTCTAGAGAAGTTGTTCCTGGCAATTATTTGTGAACTTTGTCATTCGTTTTCCTTGTTCCTTTGTGTAATACAGAATTTTATTTTGCCTAAATTGTGTATTTGGTTTGGGGGAGAATTTTTGAGTGTAGATTTAACTGTCATCTATTGCATGTTTATTTATAATGTACTTGAATGTTGGGTGTTATGAAACAGTTGTATTTTGCATTTTATGATTGAAGACTAACTTGAAAATGCAAAAACAGTATGTTATTATTACTGACTTTCCAGATTGTGATTCTGAATAGTATTATTTTTAAAAGTCCTCATGTTTTTAGAATTGAAGTTTATCTTGGCATACAGCCTCCGTTTGTGAGAAGGTAATGATACATGTAGGCTCGAAAGGTTTGGTTCAGTGAAGAGCATCTTGTCTCCTGCACTCCGTCCTCCTCCTCTGTCTTCTAACCTTTTCTCAAAGGGGTGTCGAGTCTCCCAAATACAGGTCTTGCACATACCACTTTTTCCGACATAATGCTTACTTCCCATGTTCTATCTGTTTATAAGATCACCCATCAAATACAACGCCCCCCACGTACACACTTACTATAAATGTGATCATAGTAAGCACAAAGTCACCTGAATGTTTATGTGTAACATTAAAGGTTCTAACGTATAACACCAAAACCCACTCATTAATTTTTTAAAGATTTTGTTTATTTTTTTAGACAGATGGGAAGGGGGAGAGCGAAATACCCATGCATGGTTGCCTCTCACCCCTCCCCCACTGGGGACCTGGCCCACAACCGAGGCATGTGCCCTGACTGGGAATTGAACCAGCAACCCTTTTGTGTGCGGGCTGGCGCTCAGTCCGCTGAGCCACACCAGCCAGGGCCCATTCATTTATTTTTTAATTTAATGATTTTGTATTAACTGCTGTAGTGGCTAGTAAAATGTCAGCAAATGACTATAGTTTCTCTGGACTCAGTAACTGGGCTAGATAAACATTCCTTTGCATGTATTCTTCTGCAGGTACCATTTATAAACACGCTAACAGCAGAGATAGGATGAAGTCAGGTTAATCCAGCTATCAGTCATGTGCCCGAGCCGTGAAGAACTAGAGTGAGGAGAGCTCAGAATCTGGAATGTCCGCCCTTAGTCTTTCTGTTAATTTGTATGAGTTAGGATGGTCAGCTACAAAAGAACAAGTAGATAGGCAGTGTTTTGCTTTATAATCAAGTAAAGTATGGATCAACATTGACGTGACACATAGTTGCTGTAAGCATGATTAACAGCGCACAGCCAGCAGTTACTGGAAGTGCTGGTCATCGCCGTACTTCTGCACTTCCAGGTCAGTTCTCCTCCTCTTTTTGTCACCCGAACGACAGCTTTTTGCTGATAGAGGACATTCCAGTTATTCATACTGACATACTTCTTTAAAAACAGCAAAGATTCTTTAAACAGTTGCCAAACAGAACTTGTTCAATCTTAATAGCAATCTTTTTCTTCTCTTAGGAATAGCCAGCATAGTGAGGGTATGAGGAAGCATATAACTTGACGATGCCATATAAATTAGCACAATTGCTAATCACGAAAACTCCTTTTAAAATGCTTATGTCCCTTTCAACTTTTGAGGGAATCCATCCTAAGGGGAACAAAATTGTACCCAACCAAAACCTGTACACATAGGTATTTGTGGTAAGGTTGTTTTTAAATAGTGAACATTGGAAAAGTCCAAATGTCCAGCTATGAAATGAATAAGTTACTAGCTGAGTACATTTATTGGTTGAATATTATGGTAATACATTTTTTTAAGAAAACATAATTTACGTGAAATGTTCATAGTTGTATATATTTTTAAGAGCAAAATTAGGGCACCAAATTGTATGGCCAGTGTGTTTTATTTTGCTAGGAAAAAACCAATATGTAAAGTAAAAAAGAAAAACAACAGTCACATTGGGGTTTGGTATTGTAATATTTTTCCTTTACATTTTTCTTTTCTTTTTTTTTTTTTTCCTAAGTGCTGGGTCTAACTCTTCAACATCGAAGATCCCTTATAGCATTTTACCCCCTTCTTCTTTTTACTTTCTCTAAAACCTTCAAGCATTTGGTTGTGGAACTTTCTGTTATTGTTCAAATGTGTTTTTATTTTTCTTTGACAGTCAGTATACCTGTGAGAGAAGTTGATGGATCATTTTGCAGTTCTAGGTTTATTTATTTTATTTTTTTTTTACTTTTCACTTACAGTTGACAAACACTTGTATTAGTTTCAGGTGTAGAGCATAGTGAGTAGACAGTTATATGACTTGTGAATCAATTGCCCCAATAAGTCTAGTACCCATCTGGTGCCGTACATAATTATTACAGTATCATTGACTATATTCCCTATGCTGTACTTTGCATCTTCATGACGAATGATTGTGGAACTTTTAGAGTAAACTAAAGTCTGGGTCTATAGAACAGAGTTGGAAATGGATTTGGGGGCAAGGTGTGTGTTTTTTAGGGTTGTCTGACATGAACCTTAAATAGGACCTTGGCTAAATCAGATGTTCTTCCTTCCAGTTTGTGGCACTGTGGTAGTACTTAAGCTTTGCCTTTATTTCTTGTTGAGACACCCTGTACCACAACCGTGAGGACCGAGGCCCAGTTTCATGTTCCTGTAGCACTGGCTGACTGAGGATGAGCCCCTTTAAGAACGCAGTCCCTGTCACCCCAAGGGAGAGCACTCTCAGACAAGCAGCGTTCAGAAAATGGCTGTTGTGTGGTTCTCCTCACATGGGAGTGGTGTCCTGAGTACCTACCACACACTCCTGCCAGTGCTTGACTTTATCACTGAATACTGAATCACACTGAAATCCATGGTTTCCAGCTTCATTCCTCTCTGGACTCTCTTTCCTACCTTCCAAACGCTCGTGAATGTGTGGAGCACTTGATTATAGAGGTATTATTTATATGAGATTTGCTTTCACCCCTGAAAAGAAGGGCTGCTATTTTGAGCAATGAGGCCAAACTTCAGTATTTCACAGATTTAGGTTGATCCCTTTGCCTTCTACTTTGTAAGTCAAAAGCTGTCCCTGAAAAAAATATTTCCTACACATATATTTACAGATAAATGGAAATATTTTCTAGCATAACCCTGATTTAAGTTTTATTTTTGTTTTTCCAGGAAGATTTAAGCCATGCTTTTTCTGGATTCATAGATTTTCTAATGTTTCAAGACACATAGTAGTAGAATTGCATTCTGATTTAACACATATTTATTGAGCACCGGATAAATTAGGTAATGTTCTGTTCTTCCAGAATTAAAAGATTACTAGACATAAATCCTCCCCTCAGGCAGCCTAGCACACACTTAACACACCATAACACACACTGTGGTAAGTGCCATCCAAGTTAAATTATTAGCGTAGAAGAAAATGATCAGCCTGGGGCAGTGAAAGGAAGGACTTCACCTCCATTCAGTTAGGAGAAGAGAGCATAGGGACACATCAGGCCCAAAGGCATGTAACAAGTAATGTCAGTCACTTGAGTTACGTGTGCAGTGGGAAGAAGTGCGTGGGTGGAACTGGGTGGGGGATGAACCTGCACAGATAAGTAGGGTCAGATTACAGAAGTAGAAGTGGTGTGTTTAGGAGTGTTTATTATGAGGCAGAAGGGTTCATTGCAAGTGCCCAAGTAAGGAGTGAGATCAGTCTTTGTTCTGCAAGGAGGATTCTAGCTGTAACGTGGCAGAAGAGCTGAGCTGGGGAAGACAGGAAAGGGACTGCTGGCAGTAGTGGTCCAGGCAGCGGGGCATGGGACCGGACTCCAGGTTCTGGTGGGGCAGGAGCACTGGTGACAGAGGCCAGAGGGGGGAGGCTAAGAGAGTCTGGTGAGATGCCCCAAGGAAAGGTGGGAGTGAGGATGACTCTCGGGTCATTTACTTCTCGGAAGGAGGTAAAGTCAGAAATTTCTAAGGAAAAAAATTTTAAGCAGGGGAAGAAGAAAATAATTTTGCACGTAATGGTTTTAAGCTGCCATGTAGTGCTATTACTAGAAATAAAGAAAAAGATGATAGTTGAATCCAACATTTATTTATGCAGAGTGTTTAAGTGTGAACCTTCTTTAGTATAAACATTAATTGAGAAGTGCCAAAACAATGCTAATGACCTCTTCAGGGTTATTTTCTTACTATTTAAGAACATTCTAAGCGCATGTGCAATAACTTGAGATAGATATAAGCACTTGGTGATAACTTCTTTCCTTAGCTGACAGAACAAATTGAGGATATATATAACGTTCAGCCAAAAAAATGACCTTTTGAATATCCACGTACAACTGTTAGGGTATTCTTGGACATAGGCTTGGACCGTATCATCTAATTAAGCAGGGTTTACATGTAATAATTTTAATTTAAGTTAACTCATGAATTAGAGAGTGAAGAAATCATGGGCTTTGCTACAATTTATGAAGTCATGAAAATCAAAACACTTTCAAAACCTTGCTAATAAGGCGTCTTAACATTCCATGCACTGCTGACACCACTTTCTGACACCTTAAGCTGAAACAGAAGAACAGTGGTGCCATGTGTTTGTTTACTGTTTGTACACAGGAGCTCACTCTGCCTTAGCTTTATTTTTTACCATTTTCTAACTGTTTAGTAGGAACAGTAGAGTATAATAGTTATGGCCCTGGTTTCTGAATAAATCCTTATTCTCTTAGTGGTTATTTTCCCATTAATATAATTTAGATTATAGAACGATGCAAGTGTATATGCTTACATGGTGAAGACCCTCCATAAATGATACTGTTTATCTTGAAATCTTACTTAAATCTTAATAGCTTAAATTCTGAGCCACTTGGCTGTTTAGTTTTGTTTTCCTCAGTCATGATTCACTGCAGAATTCATTGAGCGAGGGATATGTAATTGAAAGCAAAACCTCCTACGTCACTACTTACAGATGTGAAGGCCTCATCTCTTACCCTTTCTCCCCATCTTCCCTAGTCTTGGTTCTCAGCTTTCTACCTGGTGATCTGAAACCTCACACTCAAGTAGTTGTGGGTTTCCTCATAAGGACAGTGTGCAAAATGATGGGGTTTTTCCCCTCTTGGTATGTTTGATAATGGCAAAATCATGAGGTTAAAATGGAAGTCTTAAAGGTATTTAACACCTTTTCACTTCTCACTATGGGTATACAGGAATGGAATGGGCGTGTGTCCCAAAGAGGGAAAGAGCCATGAGGAAAATCAACTGAGATGTACCTTGGGCCTGTCAATTTACTAGAATTTTACTTTTCACTTTGAACTTGGCTTGCATAAAAAGCAAAGCTAACATAAAGAGATTTTTGTTATGTGTTTTGATTTTAAGTATTTCAAATAAATATTAAAGAATTGCTAATGGACTCAGAATGGATTTTCACTTGCTATCTCATTTTCTAAAGCTTTTATTTAGGTGGTTTATTACTTAGTGGCAAAGAATTAGTAATATTTTTTAGCGCTTAACTCATACACCAGCTTTGGAGCAAAGTTATTTTTCATTATTAAATTTCAATTTTTATTTCTTAAATTAGTTTTAGTTTGCTTTTTATTTCCTAAGTAGGTTTTAAAAACCTGCAAAAGATTGAATTTATAAGGCGTTGGATGATTTATATGCAGAGATTTAAATATACTAGAAAAATATTAAATGTCACTTAATTTATCTTGGCCTAAATTATATTGAGTGAAGCAGTTGAGTCACGTGATTTCCAAATGCTTTTTTCCAACTTTAAAGATTGACACTATTTGTTGAGGGAAATGATATGCCACTGCTAAATTTTATATGAACTAGAAATTTAAAATAGGACATTATATAATAAAATTGCAAAGGAAAATATATAAAGACTAACATGTTTGGATTTTAATGTTTCTTTTGTTTAAAAACATATATTTGACCTTAGCTAAAAGTCTGGGATTTCAAATGGGTGGAGTGTGATTTCGAAAGATTACAGAGGTTTTTCATTTGTGTCTTACAGCATGTTGCTACGAGGAGAATAACTTCTTACACCTTTTCTTTTGCTTTTAGGATTTTCTCATTCAGCATTTACCTTTGGTATAGAAAGCCATATTAGTCAATCAAACATAAATGGTGCCCTTGTCCCACCTGCTGCGTTGATTTCTATCATCCAGAAAGGTCTACAGTATGTAGAGGCAGAAGTTAGTATTAATGAGGTAAGGAATACTTATTTCAAATATTCTTAGTCTTAAATATATTCTTAAATCTGATATCTTGTTTGCTCATTCATTATCCGACTTTAGCTTCTCTGGATTACCGGAGTGAAGGGTGTTGTTCTTAATGTAATGGTCAGGTCCCACAGGCAGAGCACGTTGGCTGCCACCTGTGAGAGCCGTTATCTGCAGCTTATTTCACGTTAAATGGTTTTATAAGTAAACAGTAAGAAGCAGTTTTCTTTGAAACAACAGCTTGGTGCGGTGGAATGCTAAGCCTGTAATTAATTGATGGTCTAAAAAATCAGAAAATCTTGGATTTTATTTGGTTATACCTGATTTGGAAGGCAGTTCATAATTAAAGCGAATTCTTGATAGTGTTGCCTATTTAAAGTCCATTTATTGGTAGTTTAACTCAGGAGTCAGCCAGCTATGTCCCATGAACCAAATTCTGACTGCTGCTTATTTTGGTGAAGTTTGATTGGAAACACATTCATGCTCATTCATTGATGTAATTGTCTGGCTAATTTTGTGTTACTGTGGCAGAATTGAGTAGTGGTGACAGAACTTATGGTCTGCAAAGCCTAAAATATTTACTGTCTGGTCTTTTACAGAAAAGGTTCACAGACCATGATCTAGCTGAAAATTTTCACAGGGTCAGGATTAATGGTGTAGCTTTCACCTTATTTTCATTTCAGAGATTAACATGTCCTTCCCTTTCACAAACACATATTGCGAAAAAATACTTTCACAGGTATTTTTATATATGTTTATAAAACAAGCATCCATGGTTTCCATATCAGTGTTTATTACTGTGATTACATAGCATACTAAAACTGATTTTGTTAACTATGTTTCCTCATCTCTGTAACTGAAAAATCTACTAATACTAAATGAAATGTGTCCTCACTGTCTTAGCACTTGACTCCAGAAAGTATCATTTCCAGAGGGTGATAAACAGTTTCCACCAGCGGCCGGAGATGGAGTCCCATTTTATCTGAAACACTTTTTGTAGATTCAGTATAGTACTCCACAGTGTGTCTGTGTTGGTGTAGCATTTTTAAGTTAAAATTTAAGATACTTACACCTACCCCTTAAATACTCCGTTACAATCAGCAGCTTACAAAGGTGTGGTATGTTTCTGCAACCCAGAGCACCCATCACACGCCTGCAGATTGTCAGTAGTGCCTGTTCGTCGGCTTGAGTGAGCCGGCTTCACGTAGGCGTAGTGTTAGCTAATTTGCACTGTTTATGTTGGGTTGGCCAAAAAGTTTGTTTAGTTTTTTCCTGAACAATAGCTGTAGTAGTGTTTAGTTGTCTTTAACTTCATTTGAAACAATTTTGTTAGATTGTATTGTGACGGGTGTCATATCAGCGTGCATTTAAAAAACTTACAAAATTGGTGAATTTTTGTGTAGCCATTTTAATATTGAAGATGGAAGAAGATTCTCAACATTTTTGGTGTATTATGCTTAATTATTTTGAGGAAGGTAAAAACACAACTGAACCGCAAAAAAATATTTGTGCGGTGTGTGGAGAAGGTGCTGTGACTGAACAGAAGTGTCAAAAGTGGTTTGCGAAAAATCTTGGTACTGACATTTTAACTAATTATTTGCTGTGGGGCTATCTTACGAGTTCTGTCCAGAAGGTATTCAGCCATGTACTATGAAACAGATATTTATTGAAGAAGATACAAGAAGCATTGTACACAGGACAATGACACCTCAGTCCCCTTCAAAGTAGGCACCTTGGGACCTCACACAGTTCTCCCAATCTCCATCAGTTGCCCCATCGTATTTTCCTGAATCTCCTTGAAGATCTGAAATCTCTTTCCTTGCAAAGGCGATTTTAGTTGTGGGAAAAGCCAGAAGTCACAGGCACCAAATCTGGGCTGTAGGGGGGCTGAGTCACCTGGGTAATTTGATGTTTGGCTAAAAAACTCTGCATGAGACATGATGCATGAGTGGGTGTGTTGTTGAGATGAAGCTGCCAATCACCATTTGCCCATAGCTGCGGCCTTCTGAAGAATCCAAATAGTTTCTACGGAGGAATGTTCAAGCTTAATGTAAGATTTGATACAAGCTCATTGCTGTACTTGCTCAGTTGTTTTGAATGCGACAGCCACACAGTACACATGCTCACTCAACAGCATCTACAGCTCCCCAATTAGTACAGTGAAGTCATCATCATTCATGCATATGCATTCCAGTCCACTCTACTTGGCTGCCAGGTTACATGGATGTTGCGCAAACCATTCTCATTATATTAACAGTGGCTAGACTTTTTCATGAGAGACCTCGTAGGTATTGGAAGATGCTTAGCAACACCTCTGGCCTGTACGCACTAGAAGCCAATAGCAGGAGATAGCTGACAGACTCAAAATATACAAATGAATGAAGTTATTGGTAAAAATAAAAAATGTGTCTTTTATTTTAGGAATAAAACTGAAAGGACTTTTTGGCCAACCCAATATTCATGACTTGTTCTGTGCCATGTTTGTGTCTCCTCTTGTGCTTGCTGGAGAGCTTTTATTAATTGTGAACTTCCTAACATCCATGAGAGGAGCTTTGGAAAATTTAAGGAAGTTCATAAAATTAAAGAGCACCAGCCTGTAAGTTAAGATGGCGCTTCTCAAATGTTAGTGCACATAAACACCCCAGAGAGCTTGTTAAAACACACTTCCTAAGCCCTTCAGAAATGCTCATCCTTCTGTAGGTTTGAACCTGTATTTCTAACAAGTTACCAGGTTGTGGTGGTCCTTGGATCACACTTTGAGTAGCACTGGGTATGAGGTGCCAGCGCCGGTGACTGGGTGGGTGCCTTCAGCAAGTCTTTAACCTTACCGTGCTTGCCTTCCAACGTTAGTGAACTGAAATGTTGCACTGCATAATATATGAGGTCTTCCCGTTTTAATATTTTCATCAAATCACAGGAAACTTTGGAGTCCAACAAAGCTATTTAAAAGTTTTTCATTTCAGAGAAGTATTTCCAAATCTCTTATTGTATGAACGATTTCATATTGGTCATTGCTTTTGACAGAATTTTGGCATATAATTAATTAATAAACCTTTCTGTTATCTGGGTCTGCTTGTTATTTTATTTCTTTCAATGTGTCAGCTTTATCTGTGCAGCGTATAACAGTAAGAACCAGGTAAGGAGGAAAAATTAAACAGCTATTTGCAGTTGCTTCTTGAAGTTTTTCCTTCTTTCCTCTGACTCCTTTCTTTCTTACATGCATTCAGAAAATTAAAAGTACTTTTGCCTTGGAATGAAGCTTTTCTGTTGTTGACTTGTATGAATACAAATTACCCTAAATGCGTTACCTTTGACTTCTCTCACGTTTTTCCGAATCCAGGATGGCACCTTGTTCGATGGTCGGCCGATCGAGTCTCTGTCGCTGATAGACGCCGTGATGCCTGACGTGGTGCAGACGAGACAGCAAGCGTACCGAGATAAGCTTGCACAGCAACAAGCCGCAGCTGCTGCAGCTGCCGCAGCTGCCACCAACCAACAGGGGTCTGCCAAAAATGGAGAAAACACAGCAAATGGGGAGGAGAATGGAGCACATACCATAGCAAGTGAGCTGAGACAGAATTTTTAAAAATTACTTTTCAGAAGAAATGTTTTGCTTTATAGGAATGTCGCCTCTTCTAAGTTGAAATAACATCGTCTCAATCATTTATGCCAACTCGTTCCCTTAACTCATATTACACAATTCAGATTTTTATTCCTAAAGATCCAAAAAGCCAAACTTACACTCATGGATTTTATTTTGTTTTTAAAAATATTTAGAAACCATTTTTCTGTGGTTAAATGAATTTTGCGTATGCATTTGTTTTTTAAGTAAAACTTGTAATACTAGTCATTAACAAATGCAACGAAGCTCTTGACATGGAGATACAAAGGCAACTCTCGTGTTATATGAATGATGTCAGCAACCCCTACTGGCGGGAACTCAGAATGGTGTTGGCATGGGTTATATTTAATTCAAACTGTTTTATCATGTTAGTTAACATTTTATGGGTCTAAACGTTCGCATTTCTTCTCTACCTTCACCCCCCAGGTCTAAACAAATACTTAGATAGATATATCTTTTGAAAATAGTATGGTCATACTTAACTGAAGATAAGAAATTATTTTCCATGTGATAAGTTCCATATGATCGAGTTACACTGTATATTATAAAGTAGGTGTTTTTTCCAACATGTTGTGATATTCCCTAACTGGAATTTTCCACTTGTTTCCAATGCTGCAGATAACCACACTGATATGATGGAAGTGGACGGGGACGTGGAGATCCCTCCTAACAAGGCGGTCGTGTTGCGGGGCCATGAGTCGGAAGTGTTCATCTGTGCCTGGAACCCCGTTAGTGATCTCTTGGCATCAGGGTATGTTTTTCAAAGTAAAACCAAACGAATTTTAAAAAATCTCTTACTGTACCTATTGTATTTTATAAATACACTATTTGTGTTTTCAGGTTTCTGTTATTGCTTGTTAGTGGTCATTTTGCCTCTGTAGATCTTCATTCCTTTATAAAATAACCTTAGAAGTTTTCATTAAACTTACTGCTTCAGGTGCTTGGGGCTCTCAAAATGGTGTCAGAAAAAAAATACTGGATATGGAAATTTTGACACTCTTGTTTTGCCTTATTGATATTAGGATATAAATACATTTTTTTCTCAATTCTAGGGTTGTTGAGAATATGATGAGGATTTAAAATGTATTGCATACTTTGTAGGTCTGGAGACTCCACAGCAAGAATATGGAATCTTAGTGAAAACAGCACTAGTGGCTCCACACAGCTAGTCCTTAGACACTGTATACGAGAAGGGGGGCAGGACGTCCCGAGCAACAAGGACGTGACCTCTCTAGATTGGAATGTGAGTATCACTCTGTTGCCCATGGTGGATTTATTTACTAATCGAATTCTCTGAGCCTTGGATTAGTGGCAGGATTTGTCCCTTTGTTCAGATAGTTTTGGATTTCACTGACTAATGAGAACAAACTAGGAGTCTTCATTCCCAAATGTGGTGTTAAAAACAAAGATTGGCGCTTGCGCAGTCAGACTCAGGTTCCGCCTGCAGCTCTTCAGTTTCCCCAGCAGCAGGACCTTTGCAGAATTGCTGGTCGACCACCCTGTGCCTTGTTTTACTCACACGGATATCGAGTGTGATAATGGCACCTACACAAATGCGCTAATAGAAGAAAATCGGGAACAGGCCCATACAGATTTCTTAACCAGTAAGTCCTTTGCAGAGGGATAAGGGAAATCTGTGTGATAAGAACATGTTCTTGTTTTTCTCAGTTTGCTATGGTCTGATGAAAACTTAATTGCCAACTACCTTTTAGGGATCAATAGTCTAGATTACTGCCAAGCTTTATAGTAATTTTATAAATATATGACTTAACATTCTCCAGAGATAGCTTGACGACTCCGACTTACTAGAAAGTTTGTTTTTATTTTTGATAAAGCTTCAGCCTTTTAGTTTCAAGTACATGATTAATATCTTTGTTTCTCTCCATTCTCATTATTAATATATGGAAAATTCATATTTTTAAAATTCCTATACATTTTCCTCTGTTCCATGTTGCTCTTTTCCTTCCTTGGAACTTTGTATCCATTTTTTACCTTTCTGCTCCTCCCTTTTCCCCCCCAAAAGAAGCCTTTTTAGGCCATTTCAGGAACTTTAGGGGTTGGCTGTTCTTTCCTCAGCAAGCAAACATCCTTTCCCCCTGTGGCTTCCATTTAACACTCTTTGTGGGGTTTTCCGAAGGGTCTTCCACATCGCATTCCAAGAAATGAGAGCCGTGTGTAAAAACAATCACTATGGCTAAAGTTCTGAGTTCCTGCAGAACTCATAGCTAGGGTTTTTGTTTTGCTTTGTTTTGTTTTATCATTCTCTTCTAAAATTCCCAATAGTGTGTTTTTCCTCCTTCTTGGAAAGGTGTCCGTTATAAAACGAAAAGCGGTTTATCGCATTGCAGTACTGTTTGGTTGCAGGGCCAGCGCTCACATCTTCTTCATACGGGACCCTATTCCATGTTAGGTCAGACACCTCTTAGCATTCTTAGGTTATTTGGCTCAGAGACTGTGTTAATTTAATGAGATTTACAGTTTACACTTAAAAGGATGCTAAACAAACGATTTGTTGAGCTTAGTGATTCTGAACTGCAAATTACAGTTTTAAAATGTGGACTTTTTGAAAATATATTATTCACTGTGTACTTGAATCTTCCACTAAAAGGCAAAAACATTATCCTTGATTAATATTTCTTTTTCACACCTAAAGCAAGAGCCTGACATATGTGGTGTTTAAAGTATTTTTCTCCAACTTCAGTGGTCCACGAACTAGAGCATTGGGGGGACTGTTAGTTTAGAAGCAGCAACCCGTTGTGCAGAGTTTGGAAATAAGCTTTGGCGGCTGGCTTCACCATGGCTGCTGCTTCCTCAGGTGGAACCGTAGAGGGTGTCTAAATCCTGGCAGGATGGAATCTACAACCCCCAGAACCGGCATTTGTTTGTCACTTACCTGTAGAGGTAAATGGCTTGAGAGGTCTGAAAAGGACAGTGGTTTCAGTGCCCTTGTAAAAGCAGCCGGAAAGTACTAGGTAAGGCAGGATTTCACTCTGTGTCTCCAGTGCAGTGTACTCATCCCAGCAATAGTCTGTGTAATATACTCTGTTACTTGCAGTTCCGTGGGATGTTAGATCTGTCCTTCCACTGTGCCATCCATCAAGGCAAGACACAAGGGAATACAAGCTTAGAGAAATTGGAATGGAGTTCTCCTTCTCGTCAAGTAGTTCCAGGCAGTTACACTCAACCTTTTTTACTGTCAAGTCGCCTGCCCTCTTTTCTGGCTCTTTTTCTTGAGTTGCATTTTTTACTGGTCAGGATTTTATATTGGGAAAGAATTAGAAAGAAACATTCAATGATATTTTAAGAATTCGATCATCTGCAACAGCATTATTGTTTGTATCATATAACATTTTGTTCAGACAGTGCAAGGTTTAAAGAGGGTCATAGCTTATAATCATAATGAAATATTTTGGAAGATTTTGCTTTTTTATGTCTATTAAATCATTAAAAGGCGATGATTTTGATGTCCTTCCCAGGCTGCCTGCCTCCCCCAGCGTTAGTTGTGTGCATCCTCAGCACGCAGGGAGCGAGGTGGGTTCCGTTCCAGAGTGGTTGCTGCCGTTTTTGAGGTTCGGATGTAGGCTTTCACATGGATTGACTAAGTGCTGCCAAAACTTTTTTAGCCTCACAGTGGTGAAGGGTGTTTCATAGGCCTTGGTGGCACTCCTAAATAGGCAAAACTGAAAAGTTTTGAAGCAGAGAATGCCATTTAAACATGAAATAATTTAATAACAATTAAATGCCATTTCTGGATTGCATAATTGAAAGCAATGTGTTTCTCTGACAGAGTGAAGGTACGCTTCTAGCAACTGGTTCATACGACGGGTTTGCCAGGATCTGGACTAAAGACGGTAAATGAAGCACTTTTCTCTCCATTTGCTGTTGGTCTAAGTTACAAAGCTTGAATTAATTATAATTTTTTTTTAAATGTTAGGTAACCTTGCTAGCACCTTGGGGCAGCATAAAGGCCCTATATTTGCATTAAAATGGAACAAGAAAGGAAATTTCATCCTAAGTGCTGGAGTAGACAAGGTAAAAAAAACATTAAACTAAGTTCTGTAAAGATTAATGTGTTACAGAGTATAATCAGAAGTAATACGCTCTCTGCTCATTACCTGAACAATAAAACATTCATATTTGGGAAATCCAGGTATGAGTTTATGACCGTAACAGAAATACTTTCTTAGATTTTCTGTCAGCTCATTCCTGAACCTGCTGATCAGAACGCCTTTCACTCTTTACCTGTGTGGCTGCACTCCTCGTTGTGCTGGCGTTGTGCCGTGGCGGTGCCACGCTCTTTGCTCCCTTCTAAAGTTCCTCGTGTATCTCATCCGCGAACGTGGCTCTGAAGCGATTCCGTGGGAAATCTTAGAGCCAGTCTGTTAGCCGAACTCCGCGTGCTTAATTGAAAATGTAAAAAGTGCAGGATCTTTCCAGCTTTTTCACCTAATTAAGCTGGTAAATATGCATAGGTTGGAAATATGGTCTTCTTTCTCCTTTACTTTCTTAGGTCATCCCCTTACTACACCTCCTGAAATGAATCCAGGTTTAGGATTATTTGAATCTAGGAAAAGACATGCTTGTAGGTAACCGGGTGTGTTGTCAAAAGGAAAGAAAAGTGAAGGCTGCCAGGATGGGAAGGCAGAACCGTGTTACTAGTCACTGCGCGGTGCAGTGCTTTACACCCCCAGAACTATAAAATCACTGGTGAGGGAGTTTGGAAAGGAAGGGTGAATATATCCATTCAGATCTGTATGTCATACTTTGACGTAGAAGTTTTAAATATTGTCAAAATTCAAGCTGCTTTTATATGTAAATGTGAGCTTTAAAAATCTTAATACTGAGAATTAGCTGACTACTTTATTAACCCAGAATTTTTCTCCTTATAGCTAAATAGCTATTAAAAAATCTTAAATACACTATTGCAGTGGAGTTTTTAAAGCAATCTAATATGATGCCTGGTACTTTGTAGACAAACCAGTAATTGTTATTTCAACTAAGTTTACTGATGAGAAACTATTAGGGAAAAATTAAACTGCTTAATTGTTACCACCCCCACCCTCCTCGCCAGCCCTGAAAGTGGGGTGTAGCTTCATTGTACAATTTGGGAAAGGTAAATGTTAAAAATTAAATCCACTCTGACATTTTGTATTGTTTTAACATACTTAGGAATCTAACTTATGCATTATAGTAAATTCCTTTTAACTTCTTTGTGGCATATTTTTTTCCTTTTTAATATCAGACGACAATTATTTGGGACGCACATACTGGCGAGGCCAAGCAGCAGTTTCCTTTTCATTCAGGTAAGTCTTTACAATGTACGTAAGAACTGGAGCTTTTGTCTGTTTTTCTAATTTAAACCTTTAACAGCATAAAATCATTTAAAACCTCAACACATCAAATATCAATCTTGTTACTAGCTCTTTGAGGTGCTGATGTTCCATGACTTTCAGATGGCTAATTGTTAGAGGATCATCAAAAGTTTCCTGTGAAAATGTACCATAATAAAGCATTTGAGGCCTGGTTCGTATTATTTAATGGTAAGGACATAGAGTTTTGAATCAGGAGGTCCAGGTGTGAATGTCCGTTTCACCCCACTTAACAAGCTTTCAGACTGAGCAAGTCACTTAACCTTTCTGAGCCTCATTTTCTCTGCCTGTAGATGAAGGGTAGTATCTGTCTGTTATGAGGAGAAGACTAAGTAATGTGCATCAAAATACTGTGTAAGCTCCTACAAAGTTAGGTACTGTTACATTTCTTATTGGGATTGATGTATCTAAATCAGTCCACCTATGTACATAAAATAAAAGTTAGGCTTTTCCAGTGTTCTTGAAACTTTGGTGCGTTAGATGGATTTTTCCTTTAAGAAGTAATTTGATACTTAAATTGATAAATCTGACCCACAAAATAGTCTACTCCGTCAGTCGTGATGTGTGGGCATGCACAGAACGCACAACCCAACGAGTGGAGACAGGTGCATTTTAGTACCTGTGCTCCTTTGCTGCCGAGAACGCTTGTACTTGCTTTCAGCGGGTTTCCTGATGATAGCAGTGGACAGTAAACTAGAACGAGATGCCTAATAACTACTAGAACAGCAGTTTTAGTATTGTACCACCTGATTTAACTGCTGCTTTCAAGGTTTTGGTCTGGCTCAGAAGAGCTTTCATTTGGTGGCTGGCTAAAGTAAATGGTTATTTCCAAGTCTTTGTAAATAACGTCTTTTTCACAGAGAGCGGCACAGCATCACTTTTAAAAATGGAAACTTACAGCTTCTGGCAGTTTGCTTTTTTTGCCTCTATTTAGTGTAACTAAACAATCAAGGTACAAAATTATTTTTCTTAGTGTCTGAGTAGTACAATTTTGCAAGCAGTAATGTTAAAAACCTCAGTTTGATTAAAGCTTACCACATTAATGGGCATTTACACATCAGTTTTTGTTCATCTTTGCTTCTAGTCTTCACCCAAATAGAATTCTGTTAAACCCCTGGCTGTTTCGTGTAAAAGTGTCTGCTGCCTCCTACAGTGGTTGAATGTTGACATGAGCATGTGTGTGGTGCTGTTACTGGCTGCTGTGCACTGTGTGCCACGTGTGTGCCACGCGTGTGCCAGAGGCGCTGCTCTTCGTACACACGGTCCCACTTCGTCCTGGCCAGGGCCTGGCGAGGTGGATGGGACTCAAGTCATCTCACAAGTTAGATAGCTTTTCTCACCCGTAGTATTGTTTCTTGCTGTGCCTTTTGAATTTTAGAACAGCTTTATTGAGGTGTAATTAACAAAAAATTAACTACAGGATGAGGCAGAGGTAGGTTTACAGTTGCGAGTACATAAAACAGTTTATTCTTACGTTATTTATTTATTATTGTATTATTTTCCATACGAACAACTGTAAACCCACTTTTCTGCCACCTTGTATACGTATTTAAATATTTATTTAAATTGTACAATTTGATATGTTTTGGCCTGTGTATATAGTATTGAATCCATCACCACATTCAAGACATTGAATTATGGTAAATCTGTTGGCTTCCAGAAGTTTCCTCCTCCTCTTTGTGGTTCCCACCCCCATCCACAGGCAACCACTGGTTATTAGTTTACATAATGTTAACAGAATCACACAGTATGTTTTCTTTTTTATAATTATTTTGCTTTCAGTTGATGGGTAGTATGTGTGTGTGTGTGTGTGTGTAAAGGCACCACAGTTTTATTCATCACCTACTGAAGTATATTTGGGTTGTTTATGGTTTTGCTCATTACAAACAAAGCTGCCGTCAACGTCCATGTACAGGCCTTTACACGGACTTGTGCTTTCATTTCTCCTGTGTGAATACCTGCAAGTGGGATGACTAGGTCATGCGCTAGGTGTATGTTTAAGTTGTTAATAAACTGCCCAACTGTTCTCCACAGTACATTTTCCAAAGTGGTTTACCAGCAGTGGATATTCCAGTCTCTCTGTATTCTTGCCAGCACTTTTTTTTATGTGGTCAGGCTTTTTAATTGTAACCACTGTAAGATGTGTGTAGTGGTATCTCACTGCGGTTTTAATTTGTACTTCCTAATGACTAATGATGTTGAGCATCTTGCCATCTTTATGTCTTCTTTGGTTGAAGTACGTGTTTAAATTTTTGAACCTTTAATTATTTTTTCTTATTACTGAGTTTTGCGAGTTTCTTATGTATTCTGATGCAAGCCTTTTATTTAAGAAATACTTACAAATATTGTCTTGTAGTCTTATGACTTGTCTGTGCATTGTTTTGTTTGGAGATCAGAAGTTATTAATGTTGATGAATTCCATAATTTATTAACTCCTTTATGTATCATGCATTTAGAGGTTGGGGTCACTGATTTTTGAGACCTTTCTGCTTTTCTGATATGGAAATGTAGTGCTATAAATTTACCTCTAACTACTTAACTACTTAGTGACATATCAAAATACTTTCCACTTTTGATTTATTCTTTGATCTTAGAAGAATGTTAATTTATGAGTATTTGGGAAGTTTGCAGATATCTTTGTAATACTGATTTCTAATTTAATTCCATTGTTCCTATAAATGTCATTTAGGTCAAGTTGTTTGATAATGCTGTTCAGATGTGTTATAGCCGTACTGATTTTTCCATCTGCTCATACAGTCCATTGAGAGAGGGGTATCGAAATCTTCAACAAAGTTGGAAACGATAATTTTTGTTTCCTTTGAAGCTCTGTCAGTTTTTGCTTTATGTATATTAAAACAATGTTGTTAGGGACGTGAACGTTTAGGGATGTTACATCCTCACGTTGAAATGACCCCTGTATCATTTTGTTAATGAGCATCTTTTTCCCCTGTTTAATTTTCTATTCTTCGAAATCTAATCTACCTGATATTAATACAGCTCTTCCAGTTTTCTTTCAGTTAGTGCTGGCATAGTGTATATTTCCTATCCTTTTACTTTCAGTCTATTGATGCCTTTGTATTTGAAGTGTGTTTTATGCAGGCAGCATATACTACTTGTTATACAATGTCAGTCTTTGTCTTTTAATAATATTTAGGACATTTACATTTAATGTGATCATTTATGTGATTAAATTTAAATTAAACATATTTCTATATCCCTTTTACTGCCTCTTTTTGGATTAAGTGTTTTTATGATTATATTTTCCCTTTGGTGGATTAATAACTTAAATTTTTTATTTTAATGGTTACATTAGGATTTATAGTACACATCTTTATTAAAGGTACCAGCTACCTTCAAGTAATGTTTAAAAGGGATTAAATAATTAAGTAGGTTTTGCTCCTGTAGCTACCATTTTAGCACTTAATTACTTTGCGTAGATATGTATTTCCATTTGATGTCATTTCTTTTCTGCCTGAACTACTTTAATAGTTCTTATAGTGCAGATCTGAAGCTGATGAATTCTTTTAGCTTTTATACAGCTGAACAAATCTTTATTTCACTGTCATTTTTGAAAGATTTGTGTTGGGTATATAATTCTGGGATTTATAGGGTTTTGTTTCTTTTAGTACTTTAAAGACAATGTTCCATTCTCTTTTCATTTATTTTTTATTTGAAATTGCTACCATTTTCATCCTTACTACTTCTGTCCATAATTGTCTTGTTTTCTCTGGTTTCTTTTTAAGAGTTTCTCCTTATCACTCATTTTGGCAAATTTGAGTATCATACCTTGGTAATGTTTTCTTCATGTTTGTTGTCCTTGGAACTAATTAAATCTGTTGGTTCGTAGTTTTCTACAAATTAAAAGAAAATGACCATTTTTTCAAACCCCCCCCTTTAAATCTGAGATTCTGATTATGTATTTATTAGTCTGCTTGACATCCTGCAATTCACTGATACTCTCTTCATTTTTTTCAGTCTTTCTGTTTTGTTTTTAAATTTTGGATTATTTCTCTGCTGTTTCCCAGTCCACATACACTTTTCTTCTGTAATGTCTAATTTGCAGTTTATCCTATCTAGTGCATTTTTCATTTTACATTTCAGTTTTTATCTCTAGAAGCTTGATTTAGGTCTTTTATAAATCTTGAATGTCTCTACTTAATTATCTGAATATACGGTGTATATAGTTGATCCTTGGAGACCATGGGTTTGAACTGCATGGGTCCATTTATATGCAGATTTTTTTCAATGAACATTCGTCCCTCCATATCCTCAGGTTTTGCATTCATGGATGCACACACTCTGATGCAGAGGGCTAAATGCATTTTCCTACACCATTCTATATAAGGGACTTGAGCATCCACAGATTTTGAGTATCTGCAGGGTTTCTGGAACCAATGCCCTCCAGATACCACGGGATGACTCTTAGTTGAGTTTTTGGAGAGTCAAAGGTTGCGCGCAGATGTTTGATTGCACAAGAGGTTGGTGTCTGCAATGTTCAACAGCTAAAAGTAGCTGGATTGCTTTGTCTTTGCTAGTTCTGCCATGATTATTCTCTTTATTTGGTCCATATTTTCTTGCAGATTTGCATGCCTTGTTACTTTTGATTGGAAGTGAGATGTTCTGGATTTTGCCTTATTGGTTGCTGGATACTTTTGTATTCTTAATAAATATTCATGAACTCAACCTGGAACACAAGAAATGGTTTGATCCTTTATGGTCTTGCTTATAAGATTATTAAATGACAGTGAAACTGTTCAATTTAGGGCTGATTCTTTCCCAGCACTGAGGCAAAAACCTTAAGTGACTCTAACGAGTATTTCATGAGTCATGAGGTTTCTCGTCTGACTGGTAGATATAGGCACTATTCCCAGTCTTGAATTTCAGGCATTGCTTTTCTGCCATCTTTTTTGAGTTTTTCATTCCCAGGTTTCAGCTAGTATCCTCACACATTTGGGCTCGTTAATACTCAGCAGAATATTTGAGTTGGACCCATTGCAGATCTTTAGAGCTCTCTGCATAGCTCTCTCCTTTTCCAGTACTCTCTCTTGGGAATTCTAGTTGCCTTCGTCTCCCCAGATTCTCAGCTTTGTCAATTCAACTCAGAAATTTCATGGATCTCTGTCTAGGGCGCAGGTGGCAAACCCAAGGCAATCTGGCCCTCCACCTTGTTTTATCCAGCTCAGCACCTTGTGTCTATCTGGCGGTAGCACCCAGCTCTTGCTTAACTGCTAAGGAGTAGTTATACCATATTTTTCAAACTATAAAACACACTTCTTTCCCCCAAATTTGGGAGGAAAATTGGGGTGCGTCTTATAGTCCGAATGTCGCTTACCTGGCTGTTTACATTTACATTGGTGAAATATTATTTTATGTTATTAAATATTTTACCACATTTTTTTTGCTTCAAAATTTTTTCCCTATTTTTCTCTAAAATCTAGGTGTGTCTTATGGTCCGGTGCATCTTATAGTCCAAAAAATATGGTGTTTATACAGTCCTGAAATTACATTTGGCCCTTTGAAGGCAACTGCGAGGCTGATATGGCTGCCGGTGAAAATGAGTTTGACACCCCTGGGCTAGGTCTATTTCCTGTGCCAAGCCTGGACATTTTTTTCAGATTGTAAGCTTGGGCGATTCTGAAGGCACACTGATTGTTGGGTTTCCCTTCTCTCAGGAAATCACTGTCCTTTGTTGCCTGGTATCCAATGTCTTGATTTATGATTTCATTTATTCTGTAATTTTTTTGGTTGTTTGGGGCAGGAGGTGAATAAGGTCCCTGTCACTCCGTCTTGACCAGAAATGGAAGTCTACCATGGCTTTTTAGTTACTGTATTTTAATTCCTGTACTAAATGTTCTCTGTGTACACTCTTGTATAAAGCATAAATCATGATTATAGGTGAGCTACAGCTATGAAACATAACAGCATCCGTGAAGATGTGGAGAAAGTAGGACCCCTTACACTTTCCCAGCAGTCATAGAAATGGTACGCTCACTGGGGAACTGTGGCAGTTACTCTGAAAGCTAAGCACAGAGTTGCCGTGTGACCCAGCAGTTCTCCTCCCAGATGCATATCCAGAAGAACGGAAAGTAGGGACTTGAACAAATTCTTGTATGTCAGTATTGATAGCAGCATTATTCAGAGTCGCCAGGAAGTGGAAACAGTCCAGTGTCCGGCAACACATGGATGGACAGACAAAATGTGGTCGGTATAGACAGTGGATTATTATTCAGCCCTGAAAAGGAATGAAGTTCTGAGACATGCTGCCTATCAATGAACCTTGTATACATTTTGCTAAATGAAGGAAATTAGACACAAATGAACAAACACTCTACTTATAGGAAATAACTACAATAAGCAAATTCATAGAGACAAAAAGTAAAGATGAGAGGTTAGCAGGGGCTGGAGTGAGAGAAATGGTAAGTTAATTGCTTAATGGTTAGAGTTTCTATATTTGGGGTGGTAAAAAAGTTTTGGAAATAGTGGTGATGGTTGCACAACATTATGAATGTAATTAATACCACTAAATTGTACACTTAATAAAATGACAAATTTTCCCTGGCTAGTGTGGCTCAGTGGATTGAGTGCTGGCCTGCAAAACAAAGGGTCGCTGATTCGATTCCCAGTCGGGGCACGTGCCTGGGTTGCGGACCAGGTCCCTAGTAGGGGGTGCATGAGAGGCAGTTATACATTGATGTTTCTCTCCGTCTCTTTCCCCTTCCTTTCTCCTCTCTCTAAAAATAAATAAACATCTTAGAAATCCTTTAAAATATAACAAATTTCATGTTACATATGACCATAATATTTTAAAATTAATAATGTAATATGTCAAAAACATTGAATATATACTTTAAATGGATGGATTTTATGGTATATAAACTATATATGAATAAAGCTGTTTTAAAAAAAGATAAACAAGTAATGAATGCCTTTCTTCCCTGTCTTCATAGGTTCATTCATTACTTTTTTAACTTACCAAGGATGTACAGGGTAACAAAAATAAATCAGAATTGCAGGACACAGAAATTTGAGTTTCAGGATTTTAAAACTTTGTGTAATCTTAGTTTCAGGATTTTAAAAATGTGTGTAACCCTGGGCAAATTAACTTTATTCTTAGACTTTTTTGTCATTAGTACAATGAGACCAGTAATAACGAACACACCCCTCATACATCGCTTACATAAAAGTATGTTTTATGTTAGAGGTCTCTTTCTATCCTAAAGAACTTGTATTACCTAGATTCATTTAACTTTAGGACGAAATACAGAGTCAGGAGGCATCTGCAGATCACACCAGTCTGTAACCGCTGCGTGTTGTGAGCCAGGCACGTCACAGAAACGCTAATCCTGCACCTCACGGTGCCCAGCTTCCTCTGGTGATCTCTGCCTGCTCACACAGTTTGTGTCTGTTCTGTTTCGAACCTGATGGTGTATTTGTTGGAATGCTACCTCTTATTTTCTCCTACCTAATATTTTGCAGACAGCCCTGAACGAAGTTAATAAATACCCTTATGTATCATGACAGATACTTGCCCTTCTTTATAGCATTTTATTATGCCTTTGTCTTCTAAATTAATTTGATTTTTCAGGTCTTTTTTTTTTTCCTTGTAATACTTGAACAAATTATTTACCTAAGGAACAATTTTGTTAAAATTGTTTTTTGAAATAGCTTAACTAGTACATTTAATGTCAGAATGAAAGTGTAGTATAAGTAGTTACTGAGTCATTTTCCAGGCACGAGAGCAGAACCTAAACCAGGTAATCCAAGAAAGAGAATTTAATACAAGGAAGTAGTTTAGTTGCAGAGATGTTGAAAGAGTGAAAAACAGAGGAATAAGAGGTGACTCAGGGTTTAACAACTGCCGGAAACCTAAGACGTAGAGGCGGTGGCAGGATCCAGATACCCAGTGCGAATTGGAACCTTGGAGGAGAGGCTGTCTGGCAAGCACAGGCGCCGCGGAGTAAATCTAGCCCCTGCCAGGGCCCCGCCTGAAAGAGAGAAACGGGAGTAAAATTGCCTGTCTTCTTTCCTCCTCCTGACCTTGGGCTCTTGACAGTGTCTTCCTCTGTGTGAGCCCTTCTGGAAACCTGAGGCACGGGAGGCTGGAATATGTAATTTGAGAGAGATGGCCTGCTGGGTGCAGAGCAGGGAGGGCAGAGCGTGGTAGGGAATGGGCCTGACAGCAAGGTGTCAGGTGAACAGGACAGTCCCCTGTGTTGCTCTGGGAAGTTGTGATGTGCACAGACAGCAGCAGGGTCCACACACAGTGCTGATCAAAGTTAGCCTGTATTTTTGTTTAACTTTTTAAAATTCTCATCTGAGAACATGTTTACTGATCTTAGAGGAAGGGGGAGAGAAACGTTGATGTGAGACACATCAATCGGTTTCCTCCCGCACATGCCTTGACCAGGGATCGAACCCACAACCCAAATATGTGCGCTGGTAGGGGATCAACACAAGGCCAGGGCTGGCCTGTATTTTTAGTTACTGGCTGGTTTAAGTTGGATTCTCTCAGATGCAGACCTTGAGCCAAGCATTTGAGTGAAATGATTTATTAGAGGAAACCTTCCCAGGAGAAACAAGTGAGGAGTTGTGGGAAGCAAAATGGGACGGAAAGGGGGAGGCGTTTCTGGTGAAGCCGGCCCTTTTTCATCCTGATCCAGACACAGCTCTAGAGTGTTTATTTGCAACTCAGAATTTTTTTCTCATTTTGAGCCATGGTTTCTTGGTTTTTTAACCCAGTCTCCTTCCTCCCACACCACCAGCTATTGGATGCTAGCCACATTTGGGGGACTAGATAGCAGCAGAGCAGGGCGGTTCTCTGAAGAAGTTTGCCCCTAGGAGCCCTTAGCACCCAAAGCACTCAGAACCTGGCGACTGGACACGCAGCAGAGGCGAAGAGTTCTGCAAGGACGGGAGGGACTGGAACCACCCCGAGTAGCAGTGCCATGTGACAGTGACAGTCACTGCAGTTCACTTGGCTTGCCTGCTCTGAAGTTGTCTTCATTTTTTTTAACCTAATGGGAATTCTTATAATTTGAAATTTTTGTACAAAAGACATATTTATGCTGATATTTTTATGTGCCACTGTGTTTTTCATAAGATTGCTTGAGATGAGGATTTACTATTTCATACCCCTGCATAGTAAGTTTCTATTAAACATGTGTTTTTCCATCTTGTAAGTATTACTTTCCTTTACTGACTCAGTCCAGGTAGTGTCCTGATTCCTGGTTTTTCATTGTGGAAATTTACCCAGAGCTAGTTCTTCAATAATGTCTAGCCATATTACTACCATTAGCTTCCTTGAGCTGTACTCTAGATTTTAGTACTTCTCCTGGTTTGTCTCTAGCCAGTTAATGAAATCAGTTTCACTGTTGCCCGTTGTCCTCTGTTTTTTAAAAAATGTCTTGTTATAGTTCTGAAAATCCTTATTAAATATTACTTTGAGTCATAAATGCTTTAATTCTTTCCTCTTTTTTTTTTCTTTTAGCTGCCGTTTTCCATAGTTGCAAGCTCTCACACATGCCATACTCTTTGGCTTATCAGTCTTACAGTGCTAGAACACCTACTTATAATATGTTTAGTCTCAGCATCGCCACTTACTGTTGTAATTAGGTATACCACAGAGTGGCTTTGCTTTTCCCTTCCCATCGACACCAGTTCTGACCTTCTTTATTAAGTGCTTTATATCTCTAATAATGAGGATACACGGCTTAAATTTAAACCTTCGTGGTTTTCTTCATTTTCTCTAAATGGTAAACTTGTTCTGTAAAGGTTCAGAAAATAACTTTTAGTCTTTGTAAGCTGTAGAATCTCTGTTGCAACTAGTCAGGTCTGCCCTTGTAATGCAAAAGCAGCCACAGATAGTGTGTAACCTAAGGAGCTCTGTACGGACACCAAAATTTGAAACTCCCATGATTTTTATGTTCATGGGTCTTCTTTTGATCACATGTAGACTTTTGATTTTTCTTCTGTGTAACCAGTTAAAATACAAAAATTGTTCTTGGCATGGGCCTTAGAGTGTCTGCTCCTGCTCTAAATCCATTGTGTTTGGTGTTTTCCTGTTGCCTACCCTGATTGCTTGCTATCATTCCCTTAATCTGCATTACTAATTATAGAGGCTTTGCACCTTGCAGCAGGGGAAAATGAAAGGAATCTTTAATTGTAGTAAAGCTAAAATAAGTGTTAAATGTCAGCCAATCCTTGAGCCTCAGAGGTTTGAAATTCAGTGACATAGATTCTAAGAGGTGTTTGATGGGAATCTCTTAGCAGACAGTGTATGTGAATCGAGTGCAGTATTCTGTTAATCGAGCAGCTACTGGGAATGTTGCTCATTTAGTGTAATATTTGTTTAATTTGTAATTTATGGAGTACTTTCCATACATATCATCTCACTTGATTTTCACAAGCTTAAAGTTTTTATTCCCATTTTTTAGATGAGGAAAATACCATGAGAAGTTAAGTGACTTGCTTAGGGCCCACAACTAGTTAAGGAGTGGCAGAACCAAGGCTTTGTTGTCATTGAACACTCAAAAGAATTTTAGAAATAAAAAGTACAGCATCATGTGTAATTTTATCATTGACAAATGAGAACCCAAAACTCCAGTGCTAGTAATTCACAGAGCACACTCTCAGGACTGGTCTCCTCGTTACCAGGCGAGTGTGCTTTCTCCTAGGCTGTGTCTAACGTGGAGGCGACTAAACCGAAATTCATTCATTTTTTTGGTACTTAGATAGAGTTCTTTAAAACTCTGCTTTTAAGAGTACAGAGTTAATGATCCTGTTAGCATACATAATGCCCACCTGTGGTTTACAAGGGACCCAGGTTTCAGTGCGTGTGGAAGGGATGCAGACCTGGCCTTTTCTCCTTTGCAGCACCAGCACTGGATGTGGACTGGCAGAGCAACAACACCTTTGCTTCCTGTAGTACAGACATGTGCATTCACGTCTGTAAATTGGGACAAGACAGACCCATTAAAACATTCCAGGGACACACGGTGAGAAACATTTTTTCTGCCTTTAAAGTGATTCTGATGAGTAAGTAACATTTCAAAGTGGTTTTGAAGTGTGAGCAACCAGTCTATCAAATGAAAGTGTGAATGTTTACTGTTGTTTTTAGAATGAAGTAAATGCTATCAAATGGGACCCAACTGGCAATCTTCTGGCCTCCTGTTCTGATGACATGACTTTGAAGGTAATTTGGATAGTAGGGAGAAACGGGGTGGAGATGTCCCACGGTGTCGCTGCTCGAGCCATTCGAACACTGTTTAAAATGTCTCTTCTTATAGCTCACTGAGTGCTTAGTCCTTGTTTTTTATGTTTGCGTTTATGAAGTATTTCAAATGTTTGACTATAGCAAATTCTGTGAAAAGGATGGCTGCTTGATGGGAATTACGATACCTGGAAATGTGCTGTTATAAATTGTCCTCATCATTAGAAAGTCTTGTATTGGTGCAGTAAGTGTGTTTGCACCTGTGAAGATTTGACTGATAAGTTATGAACATCTCTGTAACATTCATGCATTTGACTGAGATTCTGTGAACTACATGAGTTTGATTTTGCTGTGGTGCTATTGTGTGTCACCCTTGCCCAGAAACTAATAAGGTAGCAGAGAATCACTTAATGGGTGGGTGAGCCTAATTGGCATGCCAGGTCCACATCTCAACATGAGTTTACATTTTTCTTGTTGTGTGACTAAAAGCAAAACTAACACCTCTGCACATCATATACCACACTCAAGAGGAAGAAAACATTTTGATATAAAGAGCAACCTAATACTAACTTCCAAAATTAATGAAGCCCTTTCCTGCAATACACTAATCACTGAAAATAATTTTATTCTTGATTTTGCAATGCCGGTGGCTGCAGACATGATGACCTTTACAGTTGGCATAATCATTAGGGAAAACCGCTTTCCCTCCTTCCATGAACAAACTAAATGTGACCTTGGTAACCTGGTAGCTTATTTTCCTTAAATACCTGCTGTATCTTTAGTTAGGTAGTTTTTCTCAAGCCTGGGCTTTCTTGCAAACACTCCTGGTAAAAATGCTTTTCTAGCAATGTAAGTTTTTGCTGTTGAGTTGTAGGAGGAGTTCCTTATATTTTCATGGAAATTAGCCCGGTACTGGATATATGCTGTGCAAGTAGTTCTCCCATTGTGTGGGTTAGCCGTTTTATTCTACTTGACTGACTGTGTCCTTTGCTGTGCAGAAGCTTTTTAATTTTATGTAGTCCTGCTTGGCTTCTTTTCACCGTTGTTGCCTATGGCTTTTTTTCAACATGAATCATATTATTTTATTTGTAAATTGCTTGTCTGTTTTCTCTTGCAAAATATTTCTTGATTTTAAATTCTAATTGCAGTTTATAGTGTTGATCTCTATTCAAGGGACAGCACAAAAACCAGTACCTTAAACATTTTAGAAACATTACCCAAGGAGCTTACTGAGTGTTAGAATTTATAGCATCTGAAGCTATTAAAAATAATCTTAGAACTATAGTTTATTCAGTCCTGAAGCCTCATAATAGTGAATATTTGGAAAGGACTATCAATTTAAAAAGATAAATATTAAATATATTCTACATTTTAATTTCTTTCCAAATATTCCCCTGATTTCTATAAACATTGTTTTGGGTATACCACGTACATTTTGAATTGGTGAGATTGTAGTTTAAGTGTACCTTTTGTGTGGAAAAATAATGATGTAAATTTTTTTCCTTAGATATGGAGTATGAAGCAAGACAATTGCGTCCATGATTTGCAAGCACACAATAAGGAAATTTACACTATCAAGTGGAGTCCCACAGGGCCAGGGACAAGTAATCCAAATGCCAACCTCATGTTAGCAAGGTAGTGTTTATGTTTTATTCTTTCTTTTATAAGTCTTATACAAATGAAACTTCTAAAAAATGTGACAGAAAATTAGGGAAGATTCCATGAAGTGGGAATGTATCTATCTTGCAAGGACTATTTTTTTAAATGGACTTTTAAATGGAGTTGTATTATTTCAGGTCATAATAGATTTTTTTTTTGGTCTGTAGATATCAAATATTTTTTCATGATTACTCAGGTAATTGAGGCACAGTGCAATAAAATTTCTTCAACATTAAAAACTATAAAGTTAAAAATACAGTCAATACAGTGTTCAAAACCATGGATCAATATGAAGGAATTATTTAACCATGGATCAATATAGAGGAATTATTTAAACAGCAAAGGAACACTGTGATTTAGCTCATTTATGGTTTCCAACCCAGGACTCGGAGATGCCCTGGCGCTGCCTTCTCCCCGTGCGGGTCGGTTTCTAGAACGCCCTCTTCCTCACAGTGCAGTCCACTGCTCCGGAGGAATTTGTGGCTCACTCCTGGGAATGGTTGAATATTGTACATTGGGGTAGGTCTGGGAGTATTCCATTATTTATAAAATTCTATCTTTTCCTTCTTCCTGTCAGTGCATCCTTTGACTCTACTGTTAGATTATGGGATGTAGACCGAGGAATTTGCATCCATACTTTGACAAAACACCAAGAGCCTGTGTACAGTGTAGCTTTCAGTCCCGATGGCAGGTATCTGGCAAGTGGTTCTTTTGACAAATGCGTACACATCTGGAACACACAGGTATGTCTGAGTTATTTTATTTCTTTATTTTTTAATTACATTTATTGGGGTGACTGGTTCATAGGGTCATATTGGTTTCAGGGTACATTCTGTGACACGTGTGCTGTCCATTGTATTGTGTGCCCACCACCCGAAGTCAAATCATCTTTCGTCTCCGTATATTTGGCCCCCTGAGTTATTTTAAATAACAGTATTTTTATATTTAAGAAGTACTAGCCTGTACAAATTTTTCTTTTCTTTTTTGGTTGTCATTCTTTCACCTTAGTGATCTACTTAGGGTTGACTGTCTGGGGATGTATTTACCAGGTACGTGTCTGGCTGACAAGTTGTTTTAGGTAGGTCTGCTACCTCCAATTTGACCTGTTCGGTTACCATATTTTGCTGTGTATAATGCTCACCTTTTTACCCAGATTTTTAAGGGAAAATAAGGATGTGCATTATACGTGGTAATACTAATTCTGTATCTATATAAATGGTTTTAGTTTTTTATTTATGGTTAGGTGATACAAGTGTAACTCTAGAAGCAGTAGTGATATCCGTATGCAAAATAATACACTGGAATACAATAAAAAAAGAACCAAGTATCCAAATATAAATAAGTATAAAAGATTGAATTAAAAAATTAAAACAAAAGATTTGTTTTTCCTGAAAGTTTGGGCCAAAAACATGGGAGCGCATTATATACAACAAAATACGGTACTTTAAAGCTGAGAGATAATTTCCTGCTTTGTCGGGGCAGAACACCAGAGGGATATTCTTCATTGTTTTCCAGTTTCTCACAGCAGAACCTCTGACCTTTGCCCTGCTTAATGACTAGTTTCTTAGGACAGTACATTTTTGTATTGAGTTTTTAATTATTCACTGGCAGTTGAATGATTTTGGTTTCATTGCTGAAGGAATAAAATAATTTAGTTATACTTATGATTCAGCTAAATTGATGATGAAATTGTTAGTGTTCCTAGTTACACTTTTAAAAATTTTTTTATCATTTTTCAAGAATAATGTATGTATGTTTTCTTAGCTTCTATTATAACTCTTATAGCTTGGGAGGCTACTCAGTTTAATATGGGATACCTAACACACTCACACTGGAATTGTCTTTACTAAGTTTATTGTATCTCCTCTTTAGGATGTTTGACAAAGAAATTTTGACTTAACTTTGTTTATTTACATGTTGACCAAACTTAAGTGTCTTTCAATAACATCATCAAAAATTTATTTCGAGTCACACATTGAATGTTCACTTCTAGCCATTGTTAACTGTGTCAAAGAGGCCAAAAGTACATTACCTGAGAATGGGTGTCAGTGCTGGAGAGACTGAACGTGTGTGAGGGGAAGGGAGGGAGAAAGAGAGGGAGAGAAACGTCAGTCAGTTGCCTCTCGCACGCCCCAGCTAGGGACCTGGCCCGAAACCCAGGCATGTGCCCTGGCTAGGAATCGAACTGGAGACTTTTCACTTTGCAGGTTGGTGCTCAATGCACTGAGCCACTTAAGCCAGGGCTCTAGCTAGTATTTTAGAACTTGCATTTATTTTGGAGTTGAAGCTAAGTCCTACCTTTGATTGCTGGAAATAAAGCTTTATAATAGTCTTACCTCAGTATGTTAATATTTATAAAACTCTGTTTTTCATTTTTTTAGACAGGTGCTCTAGTTCACAGCTATAGGGGAACAGGTGGAATATTTGAAGTTTGCTGGAATGCAGCAGGAGACAAGGTTGGAGCCAGTGCATCAGATGGTTCAGTAAGTGTCACACAATGTTTCCAGAGGCGGGTGGGGGTGTGTGTGGGGAAGCATAGTGAATAAATGTGGCTTAGTGTTCTTTTCAAAATAAATGTCATGATATGGTATTGATCTTTTTTTACTGAAGGCTGTATACTTTTCATGTTCATTTCATTCAAGTAATATAAGCAAAATTTAGTCTACCTTTGCCAAAAGATTGTCTTCATATTCAAGAAATACAGTTATTTTTAGAGTAAACATTTATTAGTGAAGTTAAGTATAGCCAAATACTACTCTGAGAGATTTGAATTTCTAGTGCGTATTTCTGCTTTCTTTCCCTGCGGAACAGTGTTGGTGGCCCAGGGAGGGGTAATAGAGGCCGTTGAGTTCTGCATCTGAGGATGTGTGATACTGAGAGACTTTCAGGATGAGGTTGGACAGCTCTTTACAGAAATGCCAGTTATGGCTTCTAAAGTTCTAAAAGCAAAGGGAAGATGGAACGGGGATAGTCATTAGCTAGTTACTGAAGCTTTAGCTAAATATAATCTGTAGTGTCTTTTGTTAAGACCCAAGAGATTGGAAATGCTCTATTTTGAGCATATTTTTTCCTACTTCCTAGTTAACAGAGTAAATCTTCAAAATTTTAACATAGTTCTTCCTCTGTAGTGTTAGCCCATCATTGTTTCCTCCAGCTACTTAAACAATTTATCTGATTTCTGTTCATTAAGTGCCCATTGCCATGGTTACTCTTGCTTTACCAGTTTCATGAACTTGGAACCAAGAAATAGATTTCAAACTGTACTATAGAAAAGTTAAGCTGAAAATGTACAATGAAGTTCTTAACATGCTGGTTGATTATTTAAATTTCTTGCAGGTTTGTGTATTAGATCTTCGGAAATAGCGCTACTAGTTGGAAGCCATGGACCGACTATGAATGTGTACATAGCCAAAATGACTGTCCTGACCCATGACTGCTATAGTCCCACTTGAACCATGGCCAGTCCACTGCAGCCAAATCTAAAGGAAATATATACATACAGTGTATATACACAAAATTGCACCCTGAAGATGACAGAATTTTGTCACAGCTTGTGAATTCTGTTCACCAAGTGCTGGAATCTAATCTGCTGTGCCCCTAAAATAGCATTTAGAAGTTTTGGATATGAAAAGCAGAAGAAAGAAATATGCATTATAAAAGCAGCCCGTACACGTACCAGTTTTTGGATACTAATGACAGCCTTGTTTCCCCCCTTTGAGTCGCAGACACCATGGATTATATTCTTTTTTCCCTTCCGTAGTGGAGCAGCTGAGAGTATGTACAGAGAAAACGGACTTAACAAAACCTGCAGCAGTAGTTTGTCCTTGCTTTTAAACTTTGTTTTTGGTTTAGTTTATGGATGCATGAAGTAAGGGAGTGAATCAGTTTCTTGTTTATATTTTTTTTCACCTTTTAAACAAAAAATTCTTAAAAAATATTTTAATGCATTCTTTTGAAAAGGTAAATGTTTGGTACATTTTATGGCTCCCAGAGCATATATTCAATTGGTGCATGTTGTGGAAGGGGAAATTCGGAATTAAATGAAAATATATGACTTTGGTCATGTCAATCTGTAAGACACATCAGTAAAAGGGTATTATGCTCTGTTTTTTGTTTGTTTTGTTTTGTGGGGGTTTTTTTGGTGATGTGGCTTAAATACAGTAGTTTCTTTTTTGGGACATATTTCTGCCAATGAAAGACTAGAAGGGCACAAAAGTTTTTTTTTTTTTTAATACCATAGAGAAGATGCATAAAAAATCTTCTGATGTTTTGTAGCCATAACTAAATTATGGTTAAAATGTGCACTATTGTGAAGAGGAGCAAAGTAGGTTTGGGGTTTTTGTTGTTTGTTTATATGTTTGTTTTGCTTTGTTTTTTAAGAGATTAAAATATTTCTGGATAAGGATTAGCTTCTTCAAGTGTCCATCATTCTGTGTAGAAGCTTAAAAATGTAATGTAATGAAACTCCAGTATTAAAAATCTCTCAATTATTATTTTTTTATACAAAGCAAGATAACGGCATATAACACTGCCATTACACAGCGAAATGTTAGCTACCTTAGTTTAAAAACAATCTTCAAAACAAAAGACTTGCTTCAAGGTGTTTTTAAATAGCAGTGATTCATTTTTTTTTTTTTTTTTTTTTAATATAATTGCACTAACCTCCCTGCTGCTCTGATTCTGCATTTGTGGTACTTGTGACTACATTTTTTCAAATATAGATAGATTTAAGCTGCTATTTTTTCCCAGTAATCACTACTATACCATGTCTTTTACTCTGTTGATGACATCAAGTAGTTCCTTGTGGATGCAGACACCAGATTCCGCGTCCTCTCGTGCTCCTGCCACGAAGGGCGAGCATGCACCAGATTCCACGTCCTCTCGTGCGCCTGCCACGAAGGGCGAGCATGCACCAGATTCCACGTCCTCTCGTGCTCCTGCCACGAAGGGCGAGCATGCACCAGATTCCACGTCCTCTCGTGCTCCTGCCACGAAGGGCGAGCATGCACAGGACTTAGAGTGGCAGCGCGGGGCTGCGTGTGCGGCCGACAGGGTGCATCGGGTCAGACAGGGATGGGGCAGCCAGCTGTGGAGAAGATAGTTGTCAAATTTGTATCTCAGAGATTTTAATTAAGGAATCGCTTATTATCAAGCTTAGCAAATTTATAACACTATTCCCATCACTAAATATTTTGAGGCCTGTACTACTAAAATTTTAACCTATGTCTTAAGTAGAAACTGATCAGCCCAAGTAATGCAGCTTTGATTTTCAGCATTGGTTGTTTTGCTATTTTTACAAAAAAGCATTGATTGAAGCAAGTCTTGGTTTTACTAAGGTAGGATAGCATTTGCTATTGTTAAAGAAAATAAATACACTTAATTCCATAATACATTGTTATATGTACCCCAGTTGTTGTTAGTGGGGACTAGGATACTGTAATAATATTTTAAAAATTTACATCCCAAGAGGCAGTCATTCATGATGGTTTTGTGCCAGCTGTTTTTAGGGTTTTGGATCACATTATAGATACTTACAACTGTTACCCTGTGACTTACGTAGGAAACCTAATATGCTGAGTACCTGGCACTTGAAATCCTGCTTTTATTGCTGGAGGTCCACATCTGTGGTTGACCTCTGTTGTTGTTTTAAAAAAATAAATAAAAATAAAAAAAATCTGTGCAATAATTTTTAAATGTGCTCCCAGGAATAGACACAAATGTTTTGAGTATGTTTAAGCTGCATTTTCCTTTAGTGATGCATTTGTCAATTGCACTGAATTTAAACCTGAAAGTCAGAGGTGATTATGATAGTACTTTTGTATTTTGATATGGACAATTTATTCATTTGCATACAGTTATTGACTTTTTTCCCAGCTGATTAAAAGATAGTCAAGAAGTTCTGCAGTATAGCTGCCAAAATAGACAGCTACATTTTTTTAGTATTGTCATCTTTTCTGTTTTTTTTTCTTTTTTTTTTTTTTTTTTTAATTTTTAGCTACTTTACTTAAGCGTAATAGCCACAATAGGACATATGAAAGATTATAAATACAGAGCTTTATTATCCTGATGTCTTGGGTCTTTTAAGTGTAAACTTTGTCTGGAAGGTATCCATTTTGTAGGCCTGGGTTCTTTCTGAGCATACAGTTGTTTATTTTGCTGCTGTTCTCAACATCCTCATTGCCTGCTGATGTGCCACGATGCTGCTCCAACAGGCAGCCGCCAGATTGCCTCTCCTTTGAGCAGTGACATGATTGTAGGAGGCCGGGTTCCACAGCCCATAAAGTTTTATATTTGAGGTTCTTGCTCATTTTTCCTTTTAGTTTTTTCTGAGAACATATTCCTGAAGTTCAGCTGATTCCAGTAGATTATCTGTGGTATTCATTATATATCATTGTTGTATAGGTAAGAAACTTAACATAAGGAAAATAGAACGGAAAACTTGAA
Source organism: Micronycteris hirsuta (assembly GCA_004026765.1). Taxonomy (NCBI): domain Eukaryota; kingdom Metazoa; phylum Chordata; class Mammalia; order Chiroptera; family Phyllostomidae; genus Micronycteris; species Micronycteris hirsuta. The sequence goes on along the minus strand of PVJI01000164.1, from coordinate 32,660 downwards.
CGAATAGAATACTCACTTATTAAAATAGAATTAAAGAGCAACTGTCACCCTTAGACATCATAAAGGAAATCTTTTTTCTTTTTCATGTAGGAAATCCCATAAGGTCTTATATTTGTTCCTTTCCCCATTTCCTGTTGATCAGGTACCATCATTGACTTTCAAATGAGTTTTAGAAATGATAGTGTTTCATTTCCTAATAGGTTGTAGAGTGTGTTGAATTCTCTTTTAATTAATTATTCCTGAGTAAGTATATTTTAGGATTAAACACCTTTTACAGATACTGAAAGTGCCTCCTTTTGTGGTGTAAAAAACAAATTATGGTGCAAAAGTAATCATGAGATTGAATTACATGAAGGTTTTTTTTTTGTTTTGTTTTGCTTTTTGACATATAAAAATGTCAAGAGAAAGGCCAAAGATTTGTACATTTTCACTTAACTTATAAAGCACTCCTTTTTTCCTTAAACTTCTTTCTGTCAAATTAGATTTAATGAGAGAGAACTATTTTTAAGGAACTGTCTATGTAGAAGGATTTCGTTAAGAGTAATGCAAACTATGGAATGGAGGCCTCATAAGGAGTGTGCGTTTTTGCTACTTAAAGGAATAACAAATGACCATCTTTATGTGAGCAAAAAGTTTTACTAGAGAAGCAGAAAAGTCCATTTCAAATGCAGTGCTGTTTATTCTTCTCAGAACAATTTTCATTTTCTTAAGCACATTGTACACTTCTATAGAACCTGCATTTATTCTTACATGCTAAGGATGGTACTTGGATTTGGTGAGTTACTGTTGACAGTTTCCACAGAAGTCCTGTTTCAGTGGACCGACATTGTGGCATGGCAGCAAATGCCAACACTTTGGGGAATAGCAGCAAATCTACAAGAGACCCTGGTTGGTTTGTGGGTTTATTTGTGTTTTTCCCTTCTGAATCAGCAGGGAAGGAAGGAGGGTAGGAAAGTCATGAATTGTTACTCCTTCCGGTAGTAGCTCTGAAGTGTCACATCCAATATCCGTTTGTTTGTTGCTTTTTTAACATGACTCTAGTTAGCGTAGAAGAGAGAGAAAAGAGGAAGTGTTCACTTTTTTTAATACACTGATTTAGAAATTTGATGTCTTATATCGTAGTTCTGAAGTATTAATAGCATCCTTTATTTCTGCCTTTATGTTGACAGTGTTGAAGCAGGGTGAATAAGTAAGGCTTTTTTTTTTTTTTTTTTTCCTAGTAAGCTATTTCATGATGTTTTCTTTGGAATTTCTGGATAAGTTCAAAAAAACATTCTGCATGTTGTATCTAGTCTGATGTACTTACCCATCTCATTAAAAACAAAAACACAGGCTGCATTTTGTAGCTGTGTAATCCCTAAATACAGAAGTAATTTTCTTCTTTCCTGACTTTGACATTGTAGCTATAATGTTCCAATTCTGAGTTTTACAAATCCTTTGGGTCTAATTCTGTGAGCCTACCTATAGCACTGGATTAAATGTCTGCATCATTTCTTTAGTTACCCCGCTAACTTTAAAACTGTTGTAAAAGTGTAAACCAGCCCATGACAGTTTTTTGTACATGTTAAAGAACTTTATTGTTCAGTTTCCATGGTTATTGTGTAAGGAAGACTGATTATAGATGTTCTGTGCTGTCCTGGACCATGTTAATCACACTTACAATGTATTTCGGTTCCACATCACAATGATTTGTCCCCTGTGACCCTTTATCCTTTCTAGGCACATTTTCGTTGTTGTTGTTGCAATTCCCCTTTGCATTGTATTGCTTTGACAACTGTAATTTGAATCAGATCCGAAGAGGTCCAGAATAAAGTATATTTTGATATTATGTTGGCTGTGTACATATATAAAATCTTTGATACCTATGTAGTTTGTATAGACTATTTAGTCACGTAAAGAGAGAGGGATGCTATTTCTTGTTTACAATTTCCTGTTTACATTTTAATTGCATTTATTCCTCCAATGTTCTATTACAGAATAAACTTTTTTGCTCTGAGTTAGTCTTCAAAACATATAACCTGTCTGTTCTCTCCCATGCTGGTGTCACCAATGACAACAACTGCCATAAGACCCCCACCCACTGTCTTCATAAATAGATTGTTTTCCAAGATATATTCGTTAAAGTAAGCCCATAGATAAAATTACAAATTTTACTATTTTATTACTTCTCGCCAGAGATAAGATTTTTTAAATGAAGGGATTGTTTACTATTTTTATTAAAGAAAAATAGAGCATTTAATCAGCTAAGGAATAATGCGTTTGAATTATTTTGAAAAATAATTATTGTACTTAAAGGACATTGGTTCACATAAAGTAAAAGAGACCTCAGATTCATTTGCTTAGCATGCAGTTGAGCACAAAACAGTATGTCGTTGAAGATTTTTAGGGCAGGATGTTCCATTTTCTTAATGACATTTTTTTCTGCATAGAAACCTATTAACTAATAATTTTTCTCCTTAACTAGTTGCTTATGTTGTGAAAAAGAACCTTATAATCTATTAGGAAAGATACTAAGCACTGTCCACTTTTAATTAATTCCAACTCCTTTAGAGTTACTTAGAAACTTTTTTAAAAGAATCATTGTTCGTATTTTTTGTTTTGTTTTATAAAAACTTATATTCTCCAGGTCTTTTACCTTTTCCTTCCATTTCCTTAAGCAGAAACTAATACAGGCATAGCCTTGACATGTTTTACTAAACGATAAGCTACTGCAATTGCTAGAACTTTCCGACAGCCTTTCATTTTCAAAGGGTTGACTTTTATTGCATGGCATAGATTGTTAATATTCTGCATTTTACACTTTTTCAAAAAGTGTTGGCCTACTAAAGATTATAATCCATAGAAGCTTGAGGTAAAGCCAAAATCAATTTGAGTAGTCCTAGAAGGGGTTATTTTTAATTCCATAGTTCTTGCAATAAATCATAGTTTATACAATAAATCAGATTTCTTACCTGTGAAAATACATAGCAGATCAGGTTAAAGTTTGCTGGTTCCTCAGTATATTCCTTTGCAAACGCAGTGGAGGAAAAGACACTATGCACAGTAGTTTTATGGTGCTTTTTCTCTGCTGTACCAGAGCGCTCTGTCAACAATGAAATGTTAACCCTATGCTACTTTTCTGCATGTTTCTTCTCAAATGTCATATCTCAATGCTATTTGTCCTAACTTGTAATATTTTTGTATTAAATTTTTTAGGAGTTCCTTGTAATTTCTTTATAATTTAAAATATATTAAATACAAAGTGTTTAGTAAAGTACAGAAGACAATTATTAATGTTTCTTGGTTGTTGGGTTTATATGATCAATTGTGCAAACAATTCACATTTTAAGAACTAGCACCAGTGGGGTGGAATCTACAAAGAAAAAGATACTACAGTCCTATTTTTTTTTTTTTTTTTTAAGTATAATGGGCTCTATCAGACATCAGAAACATAGGTTGGAGGGTCAGGACTACTTGGCATTCACACACTGAATGGACACCTCAAATGATGAAACTCTTGCATTACTCACTGAACTCAATCTGAGATCAGACATTTGAAAACACCTGCTTCCAGAATCTCACATGTTCAAATCGGGGTTTTGAAAAAATCTACACGTTGTCTGGTGCTTTTCCATATAAGCTTTTATTGACTGAATTTACATACAAGGAAAGATGTTTTAAAAGTAAAAGAAACTCGGCACACGAACTCCTTGACCCGAGGTAATTATCTGGTTTTCCAACTTGGTGGCCTGGCGAGCAGTCCCCCCGGTAGGGGACAGGCCAGAGCTCAGGCTCCCAGCAGACACGCAGAGCTGCATGTGGGGCACAGATCTCAGGGTGAAGGCCTGCGGTCGTCAAATACTTCAAATTGAGTTTAATGTGACGTAAAACTGTAGCTATGTAATACGTTTTTAAATATTTTTAGTGAAGTGGTTGAAATATTTTAGCACACGGAGATAAACAAGTTTGAAGTTGGACAAATGTGTTAAAATAGTCTTAGATAAATCAAGACTAAATAAGAGGTAAGTAAATTTTGCTTTTTTAACAATGTTGATTAACCTAGAGTCCATTAAAACCCTTTTTAAAAGAAGACACCTGGCCCTACCCTTAATCTACTGGCAAATAAGATAGCTTAGTATGTGTGCAATTTTTTTTTAATGCTTGTTTGTATGCCATAGATGAAGGACGGGAAAGGAAGGGGTTGTGTAATTCACATACTGTATATTATAAAGTGAATGCTTGTGAAGAAATTGAAAAATAATAAATTCCTATTTCCAAGCACCATACCAATTCCTCCTCGGTGGTAACCACTGTTAAAATACTGTGGCATCTGTCCTTCCAGACATCTTTAATGTATTTTAAAAATGGGATTGTAATACTCATTAATTTCAGAAACACCTTTTCACTGAAAGTGTCAGAGGCTTTTGCCCTATAAGGATGTACTTATGTACTTCCCTTTACCATAGAGACTAAGAGCATGAATTCTGCCTGACTGCCTGGGGGAGTCCCGGCTCCACTATTTACTAGCAATTTGGCCAGATTTGGCCAAAGGCATTCCCATTCTGGGTTCCCTGTCTGTAAAATGGGACTGCCGGTGTGAGGTGGGAGGATGAAAATTGTTAACATACAGGGTGGGGCAAAAGTAGGTTTGCAGTTGTAAGTGCGTGAAACAGTTTATTATTGTGTTACTGTGTATTATTGTTGTATTTTCCATACGAACAACTGTAAGCCTCCTTTGCTTTTGCCACACCCAATATTTAAAGCCCCTAGGGAGTAGTGCCTGGTTGTACAAAGCACACTATATGCTACCACTTTGATTTTGAATGGTTCTGTCATATTATACACTGTAGCCCCTGTAATGCACATTTACTACATCACTGCCTCCTATTATAAACAGTGATGCAGGAAACATACTGGCGTGTTTGTAGGACAAATTCAACAGTTGATTCTGATGTGCACGCCTGGTTAAGAGGCACCTTGACAAACTTGGAACTCACCCATTTTCTGGCATTAAGTGAATCTGTTCTTCACTTAGGAGTCATTCAGGAATTTGTAGAAGGGAGAGTTCTTTGGGAAAGTGCTTTGTATATTTACTCAACATGCAAATAGGAACAAGAGAATAATAATGGACAACCATTTTGCAGAAGTTAGCAGAAAACAGTTATGTTTAAGCCTGTGTTACTAGTCACTAAATGTTAAGGATGTGGTTAAGTTTTGGTAAACATGGAAGAAAATATTTCCACTACAGAGCACAATATATAGGTTATATCCAATTCATACTTAATGGCATATTCTAATGTTGCTGGAAGCTAAATTTCAAGTACATGTGCAAATGAATGGAAGACATTCATTCTTTTAGGACTTTTTTTTAATGCTTTTTTGTATACATTTTACCTTCCTGAGTCTTGGTCCCTCTTTTGTTTCTTCAGCAAATACTTACTGAACATCTAGTATGTCCCAGGAGGTGTGTTTACCAGCTTAAAGTAGGCTTCTTGGGAGAGGTTAGAAGCCAGCTGCAATGAGAGAGCCTGTCAAAGGTTGTGGTTAGGATTGCTCAGGGTTGTCACTGAGAATTTGTGGCAATGCCTAGAGATGGGGGGCTGTCGGGGAGCTGGGGTGTTCTGATTAGTCACTGAATAGAAGTGGCCGAGGAAACTTTGTTGTTTGCATTCAATCACATTGTCATCTAGCCATGTTGAAATACCTGTACCTCCTGACAGGTTTCTTCTCCCCTTCATTCTTCCTTCAATGCTTTCTTTCCTCCCTCATTTGCTTAATTTTTAATTGCTAGATTCAGTCAAGTTGGGGGCTTCTGGGAAGGCAGGCCACCCCTGACCCACTCATTGCCCACTTCCTTCCGCTTCCCCTCTGGGTGAGGTGCCCCTTGCCCCTCTCTGCACCTAGGCATAGTTCTGGTGGTAGAATTGTGTCCTATCTACCCTGACATTATTCGATGGACTTCCTGAAGGGCAAAAACTGTATTTCTTGTGAATGTGAGCTTGAACGGTTGCTTTACATCTGAGCATGAAGTTCTTGTCTGTAAGAAATGTCTACAGGAAATAACCTTGCTTTTGAGGATTTAAGGATTAGTTCTCATAATTTAGCCCAATAATTAGCATAATGAGGCTTTCATACTTGACATGGTTATTACTATTACTACTTTTACTGTTGTAAACATGCCAGAGAAGACATTTGTTTCACAGGAGAATTTGTTGAGAACGGTGGGTTGTAATCAGAGGTACAAAGCACTGCTGTTATGGGCATGCGTGTGGAAGTAGTTGATGAGCGAACTGCTTATGATCTTAAAATACGTAGTTGTTTTCTGCACAGAGCCCAGTTGGATGGTGAGGGTAAGGGTCATCAGTTCCTGTGTTACATTATCTGTATTTTTTGGTGTCTTTCCCTTAGTCTCTACTACATTTTATTTTATGCCTTGTCAGGAATTGGAAAATGCACTTTTAAAAGCAGCTCTCTGCCAAGTATCCATTTTGTAATCTATTATTTATAGAAAAACATCAGAAACTGCATCGATATTAAGAACCTAGGTTCTAAAGGCATAGTGTTTCACGTTTCTTGGCTTTTATTTCAATTATCTCACTTAGACTTCAATTTTGAGACATTAATCAAGGTCAGAATAGCACTCTGCCTTTGTGGGTGTTCAGTGAAACCATTGTCTTCAGGCACAGGCATTTTATTCTACGTAATTTCCCTTATGCGAGTAATACATGCTAATTTTATAGTTTTTGGAGTAAATAGGTGTAAAGAGAGAAATCACAGGTGTAAGTTTTCTCTAATTTTGAGCAGGATTCTTAGGTGCTGCTAATCATAGGCCTGTCAGCCATTTCTGGGACCCTGCAGTGTGAGCAAGAAAGAAAGGGGTTCCCGCGGGTCGCTGAGACAGCAGCGCTGTCGTGCGTCACGGTGGTGCGCACGCTCCACTCGCGCAGCTGGCCTGCTGCAGGCCCCTTCTCCTGCTCTCTGTTAATGACGTAATATTCATACTGCTGTGCATTCATGAGCACAGGTTTCGTGTTTAAAGGGGATCATGCTCCACTTGTTTCTGTGTGACTTGATTTCATTTCTCTTTTTATTAATTTTTTTGTTTAATTACAGTTATTTGCATCCTCTACCCTCCCCCCTCCCTTCCCCTCCCGTCCCACCTACCCGCCCAGCCTCCCTCCTCCCCCTTAGTTCTGTCCGTGTGTCCTCTACAGTGATTCCTGAAAACTCTTCTCCCCATTGTCTCTTAACATAGTAAAGCATCTATGTCATTCTCTGAGAAATAACTTTATTGAGCTTTAATGGACATAAAAGTTTGTGTGTGACTGACCTACATGTACAACTGTGAAACAATCACAAAGAACCTGACACCTTCACAGACTTTCTCTCACTCCTTGGGTGGCCCCCTCTCCTCGCCTCCTCCCCTGCTCCTGTCGTTCTCAGACAACCACCGGTTTGCTTTCTGCCGGTATAAGCTGTTTACGTTTTCTTGAGTTTTGTAAAAATGGAAGCGTTCTTTTTTGGTGGGGGTACAGTCTAGCCTCTTCACTCAGCATAATTACTTGGAGAGTCATTCATGTTTTATAAATTAATAGTTCATTTTTTATTGTTTAGTGGTATTCTGTTGTATGGATATACCATAGATTATTTAACCAATATCCTGTTGATGGACACTTAGGTTCTTTCACTACTCGGTTGTTGCTATTGTAATAACTAATGTACAGACTTCTTTGTGTCTAAGACATGCTTGCATTTCTCTTGGCTAAATAACGACAAATAGGTGTCTGGGAAATGTGTGCATGTTTATTTTCCTAAGAAACTGCTGGCATATTTTCTAAACTGGTTGTGTTATTGTTTCACATTTCAGCCAGCAGTGCATGAGAGTTCTGGTCACTCTGTATCCTCGCCAGCTTGGAAAGGTCAATCTTTTTAAAAAAATGTTTGAATGGTTTTAGATTTACAGAAGAGTTGCAAAGATAGTACAGTGTATGTAATTCCCTCCATCCTTTACCCAGCCTCGCCTGGGATTAGTTTATTAGTAAACAAAACTACAGCTTATTCAGATGTCCCCAGTTTTCCCATCCACACCCCTTCCCTTCCCTGTCCCCAGGTCAGTTGAGGCCGCCGCATCACGCTGAGTCACCATGTCTCCTTGGCCGCCTCCAGTCTCCCTGGTTTTCGTGGCCTCGCCATTTTTTAAGAATCTGGCCAAGTATTTTACAAAATGCTTCTCAAGCCAGGTTTGTTGGATGTTTTCTCATGATCAGACTGGCATTTTGGATTTTGAGGAAGACTACATCATTACAAGTACGCCTTATCAACATGGTTATTATTAGCTATGGTAACTTTCACCATTTGGCAAAGACAGTGTCTGCAAGGCTTCTGCACTGTAAATAAAGCAAATAGTTTTCTTTGTACACTATAGTTATTTCAAGGCAGTTGCTGATTCCGCACCGGGATAGGGCCAGATCAAGCACTACCTCCTGAGTTTTGCCCTCTTAGTTTTCACATTCGCCAGTGGCTCTTTTTAACGGCGATTTTCTGTTTCCCTCATCGCTTCTGCATTATTTGGAATTCTGTAAGGAAGATTTGTTCCTTTTCCCATGTTTATTTAATCATTTATATCAGTGCCAAGTTTGATACTTTAAGACCACCCTTCTGACATCGACTACAAATTTGGGGTCTCCAAGAATGTGTTCAGGTTTCATAATTCACTGGAAGAACTTAACTCAGCAAAGCAGTTTTACTTGCAGTTATGGTTTTATTACAGCCAATTAAAATCAGCCAAGGGAAGAGGTGTGTAGGATAGGGTTCATGAGACACCGAGTGTAGAATTTCCATTTCTTTATTGCCAAAATACCATAAACACTTCCATTGCCCTAAAAATTCCTGCGTACAGACACTTTGTAGCCAACTCCTGCCTCCTGCAACCGTCAATCACTGGTCTGTTTTTCATTCCTATAGTCTTGCCCTTTCCAGTATATCATATAAATGAAATACGCAGCCAGACATGACATACTGGGGGAAGAGACCTGCTGTGAACGGGACTTTAGTAATGTGGCAGTGGGTGGGAGGTACAGTCCTGTGATTAGGTCTCAGTCTTTTAGTGAGTCTGGGCCTCTGGACTGGAAACTTCACAAATGTTTTCCCTTAGGGGAGACAGGGTGGCCAAAGCCGGCAGCAATTCTCAGGTAAGAGCCCAGCAGGTAGGGCTGCAGCTACCCAGCTTCTGAGGGCAGGCCTCAAGAACAGAGTGCTCTGGCACAATTCAGAACAGTTCCTTTCCCCTCCCTCCGCCAGAAGCACGAGGGCTTTTTCTCAGATTTTTACTGTGAGAACCTGCTTGGAGCTCATGTAGAGAAAACTCACAAAACTTTGTCCCCACTCCTGCTTCCCGTGACTGGGTCTCGCTGGAGATTTTAACACTCAGACTTTTCCTCACTGAGCCTCCAGCCTTCATCAGTCACAGTTCAGGTTTTTACACTAGGCCACCTTGGATAATCCAGGGCAATCTACTTTAAGGTCAGCTGACAAGCAAATTTAATTCTGTCTGCAACCTTGATTTCTCTTTGCCGTGTAGTAAAACATACTGTATTCATTGGTTCTGTCTGGAGATCTGGAGGCGGACATTTGGGACGTCACTCTTCTGCCTGCTATATACCACTGTAAAGTCTGATTTAAAGAGGATGAAATGTTCGAGAATACGTGGTCAGAAGTCTCTCCCGCTGCTATTGCTAAGCGGCTCTTGTACTGCCGGATGGTATTCAGAGATGCTCGGCTAGCTCTGGCTTGAGCGCCTCAGGAAAGGAGAACGGCAGTGCCGACGACAGAAGCGTTCTCCAAATCTGAGTTTCGTTACTCAAAAGCTCAGGTCCTTAGGAGAACCTAGTGGATTTTTTGGTCACAGGAAGAGTGTTAGAAGGAAACATGAAGGACGAGAGATTTTCTCCAGAGTTCACAGCTAGTGTTGGGGCTGGGCAGCAGAGAGGGACGAGACTGGAAGAACGAGGAGCCGGTGCACTGCAGGAGCAGAGAAGACCGTTTCGGCCTCCGCACAACACTGCCCTGCAGTTCGGAGCGTCCTGAGAGTGACGGCGTTGAGTTGTGTCTGCACAGACGCGACCTGCAGAGCCAAATGAAAGATTTCCAAGGACCAGGAAGGGCCTAGAAGTAGCAAACAATCTCTAGTTCTAAAGAGGCCAACAATGTAACAAAAACATTCAAATCTCTTGCACCAGTAAAGGATTTGGTGGAAAACTCCCCCCTCCCCGTGATTTGGCGTATAGGAGGAGGGTGGGGGCAGCTTCCTGGAGCACTAAGAGTGTTTTCTCTCTGACCTCATGGAAAGGGGTAGACTGGAGACTGGCTCAGAGTCACAAATTAAGCTTTATTTATTTATTTTTTTTTTTAATTTTTTTTTTTTAAAGATTTTATTTACTTATTTTTAGAGAGAGGGAAGAAGTAAGAGAGGGAGAGAAACAGCAATGTGTGGTTGCCTCTCACATGGCCCTCACGAGGACCTGGCCTGCAACCCAGGCATGTGCCCTGACTGGGAATCGAACTGGGACCGCTTGGTTCCCAGCCCGCGCTCAATCCACTGAGCTACACCAGCCAGGGCAAATTAAGCTTTATTTAAAAAAAAAAAAAAATCTATTTCTTTTAACAGTTTATCAAGTGGCATTCATGCCTGGTACTTTGTAGCTAATTTACCTGAAAGTCATTTATTCTGTCTCAGTTCACAAAGTAAACTACTTCCATGTTCAGTTGTGCTGAGGAAGAGGAAGAGGAAGATTGGTTTTTATGCATACTTCTCTTAGTAATCCTGTGACAAATGAAACACTAGAAATCCTCAGTTGCAGGATATAATAAAAGTCTAAATGCAAATTATACTTTGGCAATTAATTTGTTTTGAGACATTTTAGCCAAACAGTTGTAGTCAGATCCAGGGAGGATTTCCTCTCAATCTGCTTTAAAATTTCCCTTCCAAAGTCTAATATTGTAACTTGATAACATTTTTGCAAATTCTTTACTACCCCTTAAAAGAAATTCACTAAAATTGCTTCTTGACAGGTAATGAGAGCATTTTAGACAAATAGCTTGAAATGGTGTTGCTTCATTTTCAATACTGTTTCAAAATGAAATTAGGGTTCTTCAGACTGAAGACTTTCTTGAATAGTCAAACTGAAGGAAAATAAAAAACATCCCAGTAAATCTGAAGGGAATGATTTGAAAATCCTCATGTCGTCCTCGCTCAGTACTAAGGAAGTAAGCTGATGAAGGCGCTCTCCAGAGGCAAGGACTTCTAAGTGATGAAGTGTTTGGATGCCATGCTAGTTACGGTATCAAATCAACTACTATTAGAGAAGCCGTTTTAAAACCCTAGTAAAGCCTTTTACATGACTGAAGAGATGAGTTGGACTAATTTATTTTGTATCACTCTATTTAAAAGAGCCTCTGGCACATGGTTGGTACTCAAACATCTTTTTAGGTTGGATGAAGGGTAAAAACCAATAAACGAACCAATGCATGGTATCTCGGGACTGCGGAGGGCCAGTGTTTGCCAGCCTTACAGGGTTAGGATTGCTACACATTCACACCTGCACTGACTGAGTGCCTAGGCTAGGCCCACTCTCCACTGGTTTACTTTGCTCTGGGCTTTCCATGGGTAGGGGAAGGGGTGTCTGGGTGGGAGTCGGCGGAGCTTTGTGCACTTCACCTCGATTCTTGGAAACGACTCTCTCTTGCAACACGGTAAGCAATGCACATTCAACAGGGCTGCTGTAGGGGAGAACCACAGTCATACAAGGGGGCAACACACTGCAGATGCTGGATACTGTTATTTGTCAGGGAAAGAAAGGTTCTGGGACTATGGTAATTACCTCTTAGAAAAACAGTCTATGAAAGTACATAATGGTTTTGTTCTTGCAACTGATGTTTAATTCATTTGGATCAGTTTGACTTATTTACTAGGGTATATGTTCCAGGGGTTACTGTTATGCAAATTCCGAGAATTCTTTGCTTCTATAATTCCAAACTATGTTATTATCAGTCTTCCTTTATTACCTTTAGCTATCTGTTATGCAAAGTCATTTAGCTAACTTCTTAAAAACTTTAATAATGGGAGAAAGTGAATCATGGTTATCATCGAGATAGGTTAACATAATTGCCTGCGGGACTTCAAACCAGGTTCCTTTAATAGCTTCTCTGTGCATTTGCTAAGACAATGAGAACAGTAAATTACAAAATAATGACAATACATTAAGGATGAAATTAAAAATGCATTTTGCATAAATATTTGAGATTATGAACCTAAATGAAATGTCAAGATTATCAGTTCCAAAACCTGAGAAGAGTTAATGTTAAAAATTGTGAAGTGTTTTGATAAGAAGGCTAAGATGACAGGTGATATTCTAATGATCCTGCCATAAGAACTTTAGAATTGGAGGGAATAGCAGGATAACCTTTAAACCTAGCTGCTGTGTGTGAGCGCGTGTGTGTTTTAATTGATGGAAAGACTGAGGCCATGACAGGTTAAGTGAGGTTTATCCAAAGTTTAACAGCTACAAAGGAATATTTAACAGCTGCTAAATAAAATTAAAGCAGTGTTACAGGACAAAACAGGTATTCTAGAGAGCAGGGACTAGACCAATGTACGAATGTTTGGTTACTTCTTAAATTGAAGTAGTGAAAAAAGACCCACATACTAACACTTGGTCCCAGTTACTATTTTCTGAAGTTCAGTGTTCACTGAGAGCATGATGGTGGTGGAGAAACCTGCCTCTGAAAGCAACAACTTGAACCACCTCGGGCAGATCTTGTGATCCATTAAATTCTGGGCTGTTTTCCTTTGAATCTCTAGAGTAGGGACACATGATGTGCATCACTTACTGATGATCACAAGGTATATACAGAATCACTTAGAAAATGATAACTTATGCCCAGAACACAGTTTTTGCGTGAACAACACCCTACTTAGAAGGTTGCTCAAATGCCGGGTCATGTGATCACGGTCTTAAGTGAGCCGAGACGTGAGGCATCTTAACGTTTGGCCGTAGGATGAGTGAGTTGATGTGGTGGTGACGTGGTGACAGTTATCTGAGATCCTCCTCCCCATACTCGGCGACCCCCACTGTTGAGACACTGCTCACATTTCATCTCCCTCGGCTCACCCCCAAAAAACCGTACAATGATGATTAATTTATAGTGACAGCTTGGTGACCACAAAAATAAAAATCTGGGTCTCGGTTGAATGATTATAAGAAAGATCTACTTCAAAGATATAGTGATCGTGATATTTCAGCAGTAATAAACAGAATCTATCTCTCCTTGTCACTGGTATTAGGGCGGCTCCCAGGAGAAGGAGCCCCTGTCCTGCCCCTGGTTGCACTGGGGAAAACGTAGGGTCACAATGACACAGGTTCGTTGGCACCAGCATCTCTCAGCATGCCCAAAGGCTCACACAGGGAAGAACTCGCTCCCGCAGTGAGAGCAGGAGCACGCACTCTCAGGTGTGTCTTCCTCTGAAGAAGAGCGCCCTGACAGTCCCGACTGGAAAGCCCAGGGCTTTGCGGAGTCCTCTGCTCTGCCGTGACTGTGTACCTCAGGGCCCAGAGCGCTTCTGCCTCTTGGTCTTACATGACACCTGGTTTTGAAATACAGACCACCCTCTCTGTGGCTGGGCAACCTTCAGCGAGTTTGTCAATTCTTTAATGCCCTCTTTTCTCCCATTTAGAAAGTTGGGATGATGCTACTTTCAGGGCTGCTGTAAGGATTAAATATGCATGCGTGGAGCGCTTGGTGCAGGAGATGTTAGTTTCCTTTCCGTGGAGAGACGTGCGTGGTTGTCACATGGATGCCTGCTCTGGAAAAAGAGAAGTATGGAGCATCTGCAAAACTGCAGACACAGTTACAGTGTCTACTGACCTCCTTGGTTCTTCTGTGGCAGAATGGCTGGCATCCCACCGTTTTCAGGAAAGTAGGGCTAGGTCAGTCTTTCATAATCCGTGGTGGTTCCCATGGGCATGTATGGAAGCAAATTGCAAAGTTTCCTCTCCCCAATTTGTTGGCAGTGCTGCCACAGACACAGAGTTCCTGGGCTTCCCTTTGTCCAAGAACAGGGAGCTTAGAGAGCAGAGCAGGTAAAGGATGCTGCTGCCTCCAGCTAGAGCTGGGCTGGGAGGTGGAGTGCGGAGGGTGTGCTGATGGGTTGGGAGCCAGGCCGTGGGTAACACCCAGGCCCCCATCAAGGTGAGGCGGAGGCCTGTGTTCCAAAGAGCTCTGAAATCTGGACTAGTGGAGGTTTAATGCAAAAGCAGAGTTCTTCCCTGGCCTCAGGATAATACCCAAATTCCTTCAAATGGCTCTTCGTGGCCTGGTAGGGGTCTGACCCGAGTTCGTATTTCCAGCAGCACCTGCCATCCATACGGATTCTGCATCAGGCACAGCGAGAATTTCTGTCCTTTCTCTCAGGGCTTGTTCCATGACCTTTGCCTTTTTCTTCCCCCCAAGATGCCATCTCCAGCCCCACTTTTGCCATCAGCTTTCAGGCCACATCTTGATATTTTCTCAGGAAAGACACTCCTCTCTGTGTGTCCTTTCCATGAGCTTTGTTGTGTTAATCAAGGAATTAATCTAATAATTGTTCAGCTCTCGTTATATAATAAGTATGAATATCAGTCCCTCAACTAAAGACCCAATAAAACTTTACTTTTTAATACCCAACCTCATATCTGGCTTTGAGCTCTAATTCAACCAAACTAGAGGAAAAACCATCTCAGGCTTTTCCAGACCTATCCTTTTTCCAGACCTATCCAGGAACCCATCCCCACCCCAGGAGTCAGCTGCGGTTCTAGAGTTCAAAGCTGGAAGTGGGGCCGGTGGGGTAGAGGTGGAGGGCCTTGAGGTCCTTGGTGCTTGGTGCTCACAGGTTCTTGAGAAGCTTCTTGTCCCTGCCTGAGTGGTCCCTTCAGGTCCTGCTTCTCCTGACCCTCCATGCTCTCCAGAGACACAGGTCTCCGTCAAGGCTGACTTGTTCTCCCTGGTCTGGCCTCCTGCCAGCATCGCTGGGGGACAGGGCGAGGGTCTGTGCTCCCATCACCCACAAACGTCCTCCTTCGTTTCCCTGCAAGCTCAGGAGAGTCTGGTGTAAATTTGATGGTGGAGCGTCCCAATGCTCCTCCTGCACTGTATCTCTAACACAATCTATCTAAGCATGGATGTTCTCCTCTACGCTTTCCTTTCTTAGCAAATTCTCTAAGGGCTTAAGCCTTTTGGAAAATGGAGAATCCTCTCCTGAGGCAATGAATACACAACTAAGTATCTATTTGAAAGTGAGATACAGAGAAACAAATAGAGGGGTGAAAAAGCCCCCTAACATCCCAAAACATTACCCACTCTGTATGCCACTCACTGCTGAGCATAGGAAATAGGCCTAAGTAAATATGCTATTAAACATGCCCTATGCATACCCAAATCCTAGGACAAATCACACGATGCTATAATTATTCATTACTTTTACTCCAGCATTTATTTTTGGACAGCTCCTGTCCCTTGCTGCTTTTCTCAACATCCTTTAAATGTCTGTACACCAGACTTAACTATTTAGACAAAGCAAATTGAGAGTATTCAAAATAATGGTACTCAGAAAAGCAAAATTGTGTTCCTTTTTCCTGTCATCCAAAAAATATGCATGGGTTGATTTACCTTGTCTGTGAAAAAATGTTGCATTAAAAATCAAGACCTTGAATAATTTCAGCTGTTACCGGGGACGAGGGTATTTTTCCACACTTTTTTTTTTTTTTGGTGTTATTATTTTACTGTTTTCTAAACAGGAGAAAGTAAACAGCGATAAATGCATGCATTTAAAAGTAGGTTGCATTTCTTCTAATTAAATTACACATTGTGTTGCTTGAATCACCAAGTTCAATATTATAGCATATAAAGTCCTTTGGCTTTTTGAGAAAAGATAATAATCACTTAATGTCCTTCATTCGTCTGCTCACACAGGCAGCCTTGCTCAGGCAGCTGTCTGAGGCAGAGCACTTCCTTGGGCGGCGCTGGCATCGTGCTTATGTGCATATTAATGAAACTCTGCAGCTTTCCTATTCTGACTTCACTACCTCTTCAGCTGATTATGGCCCCGGATAATTGCCACAGCAAATCCCGTATTTAGTAGAAACAAAATGTAGTGATGATAAACATGTTTCCTATCAGGAAGCCAGAAGGATGGATCTGAATTCAGATTGTGCAGTAAAAACAAGTATGTAAACTCATTAGTTAGACAAGATGCAAATTTACCGAGCCTGGGAAAAGATGATGAGGACAGCTTCCAATCTGTGGGAAGAGGCAGCGTCAGGCCTCATTATTGTAAAAGCTTGGCTGAAAGAATAGATTTTTCAGGGCATCTTCGTGTGAGGTGAATATTAAATCACCCGCTCCCCTGGGAGGCGGCAGAGCCAGTGCCCGGTGACTGTGGCGGCGCCGCTAATGGGCTGGGATCCCTGTGCTCAGCAGTGCCAGCTCTGTGCTTGCACACCAGTCCTGACTGATCAGACTGTTGGACCTATGATTTAAGGCCATGGATTTTCTCTCTAAATGGGCTAGGTGGCTGTCTTAGTTTGTTCAGGCTGACATTAAAAAAAAAAAAACCATAGACTGGGTAGCTTAAACAAACATTTATTTTTCACAGTTCTGGAAGCTGAGCAATCCAAGATCAAGACACTGACAGACTCAGTGTCAGGTGAGCACCCGCTTCCTGGTTCGTAGCTGGCCGTCCTCTTGCTGTGTCCTCCACGGTGGAAGCAGCAAGGGAGCTCTCTGGGGTCACTACCGTTTACGAGGACTCCGCCCTCGGGACCTAATCTCCTCCCAAAGGCCCCACCTTTAAATTCCTATGTAACATATTAGTTTTGAGGGGACACAGACACTCAGTGTATAGTGTGGATTTACAGTTTAAAAAATGATTCAGTTTTTGTATACGGTGCTCCTAAACCTCAGTTACACACGTCTGTCCTGTCCCTACAGGTGTCTTAGCCCAAACCAGGCCTTCTGGACTAGAGGGAGAGAGGGAGAAAGAACACATAGGCTAACTCCGAAGGATTTCTAAAGTCCTCCTTGAAAAATGGCTACGGGTAGGCCACACAATGACATCCCAGAAGATATCCACGTCCTAACTCTTGGAACCGGGGGATGTTACCTTATATGACAAAAACAGAACTTTGCAGATGTGATTAAGATGGGGGGATTATCCTGAGTTGTCCATGTGGGTACAAAACGTCATCACATGTATACTTGTAAGTCGGAGGCAGCAGGAGATTTGACAAAGAGGGAAAGGTGACCATTAAGGAGAGAATGGAGTGATGCGGCCACAAGCCAAGGATTACTGACTGTCACCAGGAGCTGGAAGAGGCAAGGAAGGGTTCTCCCCTAGAGCTTCCAGAGGGAGCTTGGCCCGGCGGGCGCCTTGATTTCAGTCCAGCGAGACCGCTTTTGGACTTCTGACTTCCGGGGCTGTGAGAGAATACGTTTTAGTTATTTAAAGCCACCCAGTTTGTAGTTATTTCTGATGAGGCCAGTAGGAAATGAATACAGCTTCATGTGGGCTGGCGGCCTCCCTGACCTCTCAGTGGGGTGGCGTGCCTTCTATGCGTGGGAGACCTCTGCACTTGGTGTCATGGCACTGAGGACTCTGCTTAGTAGTTTCTTCCTTCTGTGTCTTGTGCCTGCTGGATAGAAATGAGGTAGAAAATTTGTCCTATGATGATGCTTAAGACGGTTGTACAACAAATATTGTATAATAAATTAATAATAAATAATGTACAATAAATTAATAACACCCAACTAATGGTCACTTATTCAGCCACTTCAGCAATCTAAGATTACCTATTGAGGGAGCAGTAGCTGTAAGTAAAGCACGTTCTACAGTAGTAGAGTTTGACTTAAATGTTGAGAAGCAGGTCTATAGGATGCAGCGTTCGTATATTCATGTTCTGAGGCAATGAAATTTCCTGTACTTAAAGATTTTTTTCCCCGAGTCTGACATTGAGTTTACTTAATAAAATTCTTTTGTAACAAACTGATCCTACATATGATGAAATAGCTCAGACTTTGGGAAAGGTGCCGATGCCAGGCTATGTTTTTTATCTTTGTCGTGTTGGTGCCTTGGGGACCAGACTGCACACTGTGGTGACATGTGACGGGAGTGGGTGTTTTCACTGTCAGTCATCATGTAAAGGGGGGCATCCTGAGACAGTAGGAGGTGGCATGAGGGAGGGACTTCCTTAGTCCCTGGCGCTGGGTGTGAGTTGGACCCAAATTCTCAGGCCTGAAGAAGCCTCAGGTGGTTTTAGTAGTGGAACTGAGCTGCCCCTGGCCATCTGAAAGCATGCTGAGGACATCAGCCTGAGCGAATCTCCTTTTTGGCAGCAATGACACTGTTGACAGGAGAGATGGTGGTCATCTTCTCCGAGAGCCAGGACCTGGGGAAATGGCAGTGAAGTCTTCTGGTCACAGGAGGATGCCTTGGGTTTTGGTGTTATCAGTACTGGTAAGAGTAACTTGGAGTGTCCTATGGCCTTGAGGATGACCAAATTTTCTGCTAATCGGTGTGGGCAAGGTCTTAAAGTTGGCACACTTGAGAATTAAATTGTTTACCCCAAGCTAGTAAAGATGAATGTTCTGACAGATGCCATTAGTGGGGCTGCATAGCTTCCCTACAGGGTTTAGTCAGCTCTCCTGATTCCACCCCGTGGCACCAGCAGCCCATGGTCCCCCTGGTGTTTCTTCTTCTTCTCCTCCCAGTGCTCGGGCTCCTATTTCATGGCCACACGATGGAAGCCGAGCCAGAAGGACATAAGCAGCATTGATATGTATGACTTCTAAGTACTCTCTCGCAAAAAAAACAAGCGAAAAAAGGCCCAATGACTTCTATCCCTGGACGTTGATTTTCCCCTCTCCGTAAACTAGCATATTGATGTAGTGTTGACTCAGCTTCAACCAGGAAGGGCAATGCCCTGGGCGAGTACAGAGCAACAGGATGAAAAGAGCTTGAGCCCCGCATGACATCCTGAAGAGCTACTACCCAACAAGCATAGGCCTACCAGGGTGTTCAGTAAGAGAGAAAGAAAAATCAATCTATTCGAAGTCATTTTTTCACAATGTCAAAAGAACTGGGGTCCCTTGAAGGAGGGCTCAAGAAAGAAATGTCTCCCAACTCAGATGTGGTCAGGAGGGACAATGGACAAGGGAGAACCACCCAGGCAGAGCTACAGGCTCTGGGGACAATGAACAAGGGAATTCCTCCCAGAAACCAGACCCACAGTCTTGCTAGGGAAATACTCTATCTTAGGGCAAGACTCTAATTATGCTCAGCAAGATTCCATCATTGCTAAGCACCAGGGGCTGCTGTATATTTTGATTCTTCTCTTTTCTAAAATGAAAGTTCCATTGTGCGTATCTTGTCTTATTCACCATTGTTTATTGAGGATGGTGTGGTGCAGGGATGAGGATGGGTTATTTGTTCACTAGGAGACACATCCAGAGTGCTGGAGGAGACAGCACTTTGCCCGATATCTTGGATTTTAAGGTGGGTTCAGTAGCTTCTTTTTTATAAAAAGAAAAAATATTTATTCATGTAATTTTAGGGAGGGGAAGGGAAGGAGAAAGAGAGGGAGAGAAACATTAATGTGTGGTTGCCTCTCATGCATCCCCTACTTACTTGGGGACCTGGCCCGCAACCCAGGCTTGTACCCTGACTAGGAATCTAACTGGTGACCCTCTGGTTTGCAGGCCATCACTCAATCTACTGAACCATACCAGCCAGAGCTCAGTAGCTGCTTTTAGGGAGGGAGTGAGTGCATTCTGTGTAAAGGAACAAAAGGCTATACACAGATATTTGGGTTATCAGAGGGGTGGGTTTTGGGAGATTGCTACTTATTTCCCAGCTCTGGATTTCAGGCTGGACTGCCCCTCCTGCAGCTTTCACAAACTTGATGTTTTCCTTTCAGAGATTTTTTTTTTAATTTAACAGAAAAATTAAGAATTTTATTAGGCATCATCAGAATATACAAAAATGAGCTTCAGTTGTTAGTGTTGTTTTTTTTTTAACGGATGAACATGGGGAGATATTGTGCTTTAAATTGTACCTAGAAAGTTCACGTGAAAACTCTTTAAAAGACATAGACAAACTGCAGATTAATGTAGTTCCTAGTGATTTCTCCTGCACAACTAAATATTTTGCAAGTGTAATGGAAAAGATCCCCTTTCAACTCCCAAGCCCTCCAAAATATATCAAAGATTAGTGAGAAGACATCACATAAAATGCTGCTGATGCTGGCTCTCTCTCTGGTGAAAATCACCTCACACGTCTTCCCATGGGAACTGTATAGCCATAAAGCCCACCAGTCGCAGAGAGAGCAGTAGGTTACAGTCTGAAAATAGGTGCTTATTTACAATTACGTACTCACTATAGTACCCTCATTTTCAAAGAGGTTTCCCGCTGATGGAAATCTTAGGGAAGTAGTGGGCTCCCTGTTTGGGATCTACCAAAACACTTCTCAGTTTCACTTCTCCTTGTCCTCAGAGTACCTCTAGCACTCACCCTTACCTTTGAGGGTATGACATTAATCAGACTCTGCTGGACGCCTCTCCTGGAGTGCGTGATGATGGTGATCTGGAATGAATACCGTTACACCTACCTTAAATCATCTTTTTATAGGTGACTGTCACTTAATAATCCTCATCCTGAGTGTGAAATAAAATCATTAGGTATCCCAAATTGATCATTGTGTTTCTCGTTCTAGTTTTTAAATGACCTTGAGTAATCACAAGGTCTGTGAAAGAAGATTCTGATGATTAGATTCCAAAAGAATGACTTGAAATTTAGGGTATTCGTGTCACGTTGGATTTTCCCCTCAGTAGATTTTTAAAATGGAGCTGTTTTCAAATGAAACCAGACACTCCTTCCTTCTGGTGCACCAGGTTTAGTTTAGCATTTTACTTACGTTCTCCCAACATTTGACTCCTTGCCATTCCTACTTTTGTTTTTTTCACTCCTATTTTGGTGACAAGTATTTGTTGAGGTCCCAACTCTTCATGGATTCACTTGAACACCCCCTCTGATCTTTCTTTAGTCTTTTCCAGATAAATATAATAACTATATGATCATTTGGTATTATGCTCCATATCTCTGGATGACATAATTTAATTTTTTATGCTCACATGCAAACAAGCATTATCCAATAATAAAAAAAGTGGTAGATGTACTTGAATCACTTTGATAATTATGCAATCTTTAAATTAATTAATGAGCCAAAGGCAGCTAAACATTTGCATTTAGAAAGATCTCTACAGCATTAGCTACTAATGAGTTCATTTAGATCCATCGCGCAACCCATTTTGGAAAGCACAAACCATATTTAATCATGTTCAATCAGATCTAATATTGAAATTATGAACACAAGGCATTGTTGAGTGTGAAATTACCATAGAATTTTAACTGTTAAACACATTTCTTGTTGGTACTTGTAATTTGATGAGGAAGTAGGTAATCTGTATACAGTGATACATTTAAGGAATAATAGGGAATTCTAAGGTGTCCTGATTCAGGCTGATCATTCACATACAATTTCTAAATTTGCTTTAGCTGTTTTAGAAGTTGTACTGCCCTCAGGGAAGAGGGTGCACTTTTGGCCTTATTTTTCCTTCTAGTCTGTGATTTTTTTGAGAGAGGAAATATTAAAATAATTGGAAATGTATTTTAACAATTGATTTCTATCATAAAAAAATTTAAAGCTTTTATTTATTTATTTTTACAGAAAGGGGAAGAGAGGGAGAAAAATGGGGAGAGAAACATTGATGTGACAGAGAAACATTGATCGGTTGACTTTTGTACGCACCCTGACTGGGACCTGATGCTGCAACCCAGGCATGTGCCCTGACCCGGCATCGAACCAGCGACCTTTCGTTCTGTGGGATGATGCCCACCCAACTGAGCCAAACCGGCCAGAGTTATCCTAATTCTTTTTTAATTGAAATATACTACTAATAATACAGATCTACGCCTGTCCCACCTGACTTCTTTTCACTTACTACTTACGCTCTTATCCTGACTTCTAACAACACCGAAGACTTTTGCCTCTTTTCGTATTTTATGTAAGTGGAATCATACAGTATTTTTTTTTTGATCTGGCTTCCTCTGCTTCACATTACATTTGTAAGATTTATTTATATTGTTTTATGTCATATATCGTGCATTTCTTATCGCCATGTAATATTCCAGTCCGTGAATAGCCCCCAATTACTCATTTTACTGTTGGAGGCCTTTTGGTAGTTTCCAGTTTCTGGCTATTATGAATTGTGCTACTCTGAACATTCTAGTACATTTTTTGTTTTTATATTTAATTGTGGTAAAATACACATAACAGAAGATTTACCATCATAACCATTTTTAAGTACATTAACTTTTCTGTGCAACCACTTTCCAGAAATCTTCTCATCTTGCAAAACTGAAATTGTCTACCCACTAAACAACAACCCTTCATTTTCCTCTTCCTCCAGCCTCTGGCAACCACCGTTCTGCTTTCTTTTTTTCTGAGTTAGACTCCTCTAGATACCTCATTTGAGTGGAATCATGCACTATTTGTCTCTTGGGGAGTGCCTTATTTCACTTAGTACAAGGAGCTCAAGGCCATTGAGGTCACATTGTAGCTTGTCAGAATTTCCTTCCTTTTTAAGGGTAAGTCATATTTCATGCTATGTATGTACCACATTCTAGTGCATGTTTTTGATGAACATATGTCCACATTTTTGATGGGATTATGTGTGGTTGGGTCATAGAATCTGCAAAGGTTCAGCTTTAGTAGATTATGCCAAAAATTTTTCTACATTGGTTGTACTAGTTTATACCCTCACCAGACATGTGTGAACTAGCTACATTTTAATGCAGTAAAATTATTGTTTCTTCCAACTATGTACATTACAATGACCAGATGCCATTGTAGGAAATGATACATAGGATTGTATTGAGTGTATTTTCATTGTTAATACTCATGCTATTAACTAAGGTAACATCAGCTTCAGCTGTAGATACAGTCCATTTCTCACTCACTAAAAAGTGCAGAGTGGGAGTTTCCTCACATCTGAGAAGTGACTCAGGGATTCAGAATTTTTCCATTTTGTGGCTCCACCTGACTCAACAAGTGGCTTCTAACGTCACCCTAAGCCTTGAGATCCGGGGCAAGCACGCCATCTTTTTAACCATCCCAGCCAGGAAGTGACATGAATTCTTTCTGTTCACGTTCCCTTAGTAGGAACCAACCTCATGGCCACACCTAGATGCGAGGGGTGAGGGTGGTGGGGGTGTTCTGGGCAACTGTTTTCATCCACAACTCTACACTCTGGAAAAGGAACACAAATATTTTCTAGACAGTTAACTGCGCACATGCACTCCCTCAAAACCACATTCTCCTCAGGCTCTCCGGCTTACAGCAGTGGTGCCAGCCGTCCGCTGAAGGATCTTCGAATCGGTTTGTGATGGACAAACGTACTGTGTTGTTGAGACACAGCTGATAGGAGAAATATTTTACAAAAGGCCTAAATAGAGCAAGCCCCTGTCTGCATGGCAGCACCTTGCACAATGTCCTCACTGTTTGAAATCTTTCTCATAACTTTAAAACACAAGTAAGGAGAAGGAGAGTGATTTGCAGGGAAATTGAGAAGTGAGTCTGCATAAAGGCACATTTGAGGACAATTGTCCTTCATCATCTCTATATCTTGTAGCTCCCTGTATCTTGTAGCTCCCTGATAGGCACCAGGCGTACAGCATGTTGAAGTGCTGATTTGAATCAAGGCCTTGGATCTGGACAACCTGGGAAAAGCCGCAGGTCATTTACGTCTCTGCCACGTCTAACATCTGCATATTAAGCATAAGACAAGCATGCCAATCACATAAATCTAAAGTGATAAATAAAAAGGTAGAGGGTCCAGCATTAGTTATTCATCATGTGGTCATAATAATTTTGTTTTACAAGATACAAGGGAATTCAGCTTGTTAGCATAAGGAAGCAAAGTAGCAAAATCTCTGGTCACGGTAACAAAGAGAGATCTGGTGCAGATCTTTTGGAGTATCTATTAATCTTCCCTCTCTGAGCTGTAACTGGAGTGAACTACGTACACTATGTGTTGCAGAAGCTTCCTTTTCATCTGCTTCCTAAAATGTGTCTATGTTTCTCAGTTATGTTATGAGGCTGTTTTCAGTTGAATGCGTTTTAAGGTTTTAAAAACGAGCAACTTGCCTTGTGGCACTTGAAGCTATACATACAAGGGATAGCTTTGGGTAGCAGGAGGGAATAGATAACGCCTACATGTAGTCAGCCCTAACAATGTGCAATTACTATGTGCTACAGACTTTATCTGCACTGGTCCCTTTAACCCACACATTGAAGAGGAAACTGACATTCAGAACAGTGACCTGCTCAGCTCACTTAGCTAGTACAAGAAGTCATAATACAGACTGGCTTTGACTCTTAATCACAGGCTCCAAGGCCAAGAGCAAAGAGGTCCTCCTAGAGGATGGTGCTGGAGAAATCTGAGAGCAGAAATGGAGCATGGATCATCCTCTGAGTCATAGGCTTGCCTTTAATAAAACTGACATCCTCTTTGACAGTGAAGACTCACTCATTTACATGCATCGTTGTGACTTTTTCCCTGTGGTAGTTAGAGCTTTATGTAAAATAAACAAAAGCTAAAATGCACAGTTTTCTGGTGCTTTAATGTCTAAATATCCTTATCATTTTTAATAGATTTCAAAAGTGTGCAGACCAGCCAAATTTCGCAACCATCGAAGTACTGAGTTATTACAATAAATACCAATAAAAGATACAATTGCTCTAGAGAGACAGTGGATTCCTAAAAAGGTGGCTGTATGCCTGTGTGGTGGATCTCAGGTGGTCTCAAAATGCTAATTCATTTATCAGTGACAGACAAGGAGGGGAACATTCTCCTTCTAGTTTTCCAGGCTGGTCTAATAATTAAATTGATATGAGACAGATTAACAAGAGAAAATAAAATTTAATTCCTATGTATAGAGATCTCATAGATACGGAAACTATGAAATAACCAAAGCAAGTAGCTTTATATTTTTAAGATAAAGAACAATAAATTTGTGAAGAACTGTCAAGATAAAAAGTTTGTGCCTGGGGTGGTAAATTAGTAAAGAAGTAACATATTTTATTCATACATTCTTCTGGGCTCTAAGTTCCCTGTCCCTGGGCATAAGGATGTGTCTCTACCTCCTGGTACAGGGAGGGCACTTTTCACGTGGGAGGTTTATTTTCTGTTTCCAGGGAGACAGGGAGAGGAAGGTCAGAGTGTCTTTCTTGCACTGGTTGTTTCTCAAGTAACTTTTATTTTTCTATTGTATTTTTTTCCATTACCATTTATCCCACTTATGTCCTCTTCCACCTCCACCCACACCCTCCCCAGCCTCCGCAGTCACCACACTGTTGTCCCCATGAGTCCTTTTTCTTTTTTGCTCGATGCTACTACCCCCAAATCCCCCCACCCAAGCGAGCTGTCATCTGCTCTCTATTTATGAGTCTGTCTCTGTTTTGCTTATTCAGTTTGTTCATTAGATTCCACATATGGGTGAGATCATAGGGTAATTGTCTTTCTCTGCCTGGCTTATTTCACTTAGCATAATGCTCTCCGGGCCCATCCATGCTGTCACAAAGGGTAAACTTTTCTCCTTTTTTTTTTTTAACAGTGGAGTAGTATTCCATTGTGTAAATGTACCACAGCTTTTTTATCCACTCATCTACTGATGGAGACTTGGGCTGCTTCCAAATCTTGGCTGTTGTAAATAACACGGCAGTGAACATAGGGGTACACATGTTCTTTCAACTTAGTGTTTTGGGTTCCTCCAGATAAATTCACAGACGTGGGATCACTGGGTCATAAAAGTTCCATTTTTAATTTTTTGAGGTTACTCTATACTGCTTTCTACAGTGGCCACACCAGTCAGTATTCCCATCAACAGGGAAAAAGGGCGCCCCTTTCTCCACATCCTCGCCAACTCTTGTTTTTTGATTTATTGATGATAGCCATTCTGACTGGTGTGAGGTGATATATCATTGTAGTTTTAATTTGCATTTCTCTGATGATTAGTGATGTTGAGTATATTTTCATATGTCTATTGGCCATCTGTATGTCCTCTTTGGAGAAGTGTCTATTCAGGTCCTTTTCCCATTTTTTAATTGGATGGTTTGTTTTTTGGTATTGAATTTGATACATTCTATGTAAATTTTAAATATTAACCCCTTATCAGATGTATTGGTGAATATGTTCTCCCATTCAATGTGTTGTCTTTTTATTTTGTTGATGGTTTCCTTTGCTGTGCAAAAACTTTCTAGTTTGAGGTAGTCCCATTGTTTAGATTTTCTTTTGTTTCCCTTGCCTGAGGAGCTATAGCAGAAAAATATTGGTACGATTAATGTCCAAGATTTTACCGTGTATGTTTTCTTCTAGGATTTTTATGGTTTTAAGTCTAACATTTAAGTCTTTAATCCATGTTGAATTGATTCTTGTGTGTGTGGCCTAAGAAGGTGGTCTAGTTTCAGTTTTCTGCATGTATCTGTCCAGTTTTCCCAGTCTTTAGCCTATTGCATGTTCTTGCTTCCACTGTCAAATATTCACTGACTATAAAGGTGTGGGTTTATTTCTGGGCTCTCTATTCTATTCCATTGACCTATGTGTCTGTTTTTATGCCAGTACCATGATATTCTGATTACTATGGCCTTATAGTATAGTTGGATATTAGGTAGCGTGATTCCTCCAACTTTGTTCTTCTTTCTCAAGGTTACTGTTGCTATTTGGGGTCTTTTGTGGTTCCATATAAAGTTTTGAAATATCTGTTCTAGTTCTGTGAAATATGTCGTTGGTATCTTAATAGGAATTATGTTGAATTGAGAGATTGCTTTGGGTAATGTGGATATTTTAATGATAGTAATTCTTCCTATCCATGAATACAATATGTGCTTCCACTTATTTGTATCTTCTTCAATTTCTTTCTTCAGTGTCTTATACTTTTCTGAGTCCAGGTCTTTTATATCCTTGATTAAATTTATTGCTAAGTGTTTTATTCTTTTTGAAGCAATTTTGAATGGGATTGTTTTCTTAATTTCCTTTTCTGATAGTTCATTTTTGGCACATAAAAATGCAACTGATTGCTGGATATTAACTCAGTGTCTTGCTACATTACTAAATTCATTTTTCAGTTCTAGTGGTTTCTTGGCGGAAACTTTAGGGTTCTCTATGCACAATATTATGACAACTGCAAATAAAGGCAGTTTTACTTCTTCCTTTCTAATTTGGATGCCTTTCATTTCTTCTTCTCTGATTGCTGTGGCTAGGACTTCCAGTACTATGTTGAATAAGATGGGTGAAAGCGGACATCCCTGTCTTGTTCCCAATCTTAAGGGGAATGCTTGTAGTTTTTGCCCATTGAATATGATGCTGGCAGTGAATTTGTCATATATGGCCTTTATTATGTTTAGGTATGTTCCCTCTATTTTCACTTTACTGAGAGTTTTTTTTTTAAATCATGATTTGGTGCTAAATTTTATCAAATGTCTTTTCTGTATCTATTGATATGATCATGTAGTTTTTATCCTTCATTTTGTTTATGTGGTGAATCACATTTATTGATTTGTGAATGTTGTAACAAACTTGCATCCCTGGAATAAATCCCACGTGATCATGGTGTGTGATCTTTTTGATGTATTGCTCTCTTTGGTTGGCTACTAGTTTGTTCAGAATTTTAGCATCTATGTTCATCAGGGATATTGGCCTATAATTTTCTTTTTTTTGTAGTGCCTTTATCTGGTTTTGGAATCAGGATAATGCTGGCCTCTTAAAATGAGCTTGGGAGTCTTTCTTCCTACTGAACGTTTTGGAATAGTTTGAGAAGGTTAGGTGTAAGTTCTTCTTGGAATGTTTGGTAAAATTCAACTGTGAAGCCTTCTGGTCCAGGGCTTTTGTTGTTGGGAGTTCATTGATTACTGCTTCAATTTCACAGGTTGTAATCTGTCTATTCAGATTCTTTGATTCTCTCTGATTTATTTTTGGAAGACTGTATGTTTCTAGGAATTTATCCATTTCATCAGGTTGTCCATTTTTTTTGGCATACAGTTATTCATAATATTTTCTTACAATTCTTTGTGTTTCTTTGGTGTCAATTGTTATATCTCCCTTTCATTTCTTATTTTATTTATTTGGGTCCTCTGTCTCTTTTCTTGATGAGTCTGGTTAAAGGTTTGTCGATCTTGTTTATCTTTTCGAAGTGCCAGCTCTTGGATTCACTGATCTTTTGTATTGCTTTTTTAGATTTATTTTATTTATTTCTGCCATGATATTTATTATTTCCTTCCTTCTTCTCACTTTAGGCTTTCTTGGTCATTCTCTTTCAAGTTCTTTAAATTGCAAAGTTGGATTGTTTACTTGAGCTTCTCCTTGTTCTTTTTTTTTAAGACTTTATTTATTTTCAGAGAGAGGAGAAAGGAGGGAGAAAGAGCAATGTATGGTTGCCTCTCACATGGCCTGCAACCCAGGCATGTGTCCCTACTGGGAATCGAACCAGGACCCTCTGGTTCCCAGCCCGTGCTCAATCCACTGAGCTACACCAGCCAGGCTATCTTCTCCTTGTTCTTGAGATGGGCTTGTAATGCTGTGAAGTTACCTCTTAGTACTGTTCTTGTGTCTTACAGATGTTGGGATGTTGTGTTTTCATTTTCATTTGTTTCAAGGTATCTTTTGATTTCTTTCTTAATCTCATTTTGACTCATTCATTATTTAATAACATGTTATTTAGTTTCCATGACTTTGTGTATTTTCCAGTTTTATTCTTGTGATTAATTTCTAGTTTCATAGCATTATGGCCAGAGAAGATGCTTGATATCATTTCAATCTTCTTAAATTTAATGAGACTTGTTTTGTGTCCTAACATGTAGTCTATCCTAGAAAATATTCCATGTGCACTTGTAAAGAATGTATATTCTGCTGCTTTGGGATGAAATTCTCTGAAGATATCAATTAAATTTATTTGATCTAGTGCGTCATTTAGAACTGCTGTCTCCTTGATGATTTTCTGTCTGGATGATCTATCCATTGAAGTCAATGGGGTGTTAAAATTACCTATCATGACTGTATTTCTGTCAGTTTCTCTTTTCTATGTCTATCAAGATTTGCTTTACATGTTTAGGTGCTCCTGTGTTGGGTACATAAATATTTACTAGGGTTATATCCTCTTGTTGGGTTGTTCCCTTTATCATTATGTAGTGCCCTACCTCTTACTGTAGCCTTGGTTTTAAAGTCAATTTTGTTGGGTATAAGTATTGCTACCCTACCTTTCTTTTCCTTTCCATTTGCATGAAATATCTTTTTTCCATCCCTTTACTTTTAGTCTGTGCGTATCTTTCATTCTGAGGTGGGCCTTTTGGAGGCAGCATATATATGGGTCTTGTTTTCTTATCTATTCAGGTACCGTATGGTTTCTGATTGGAGCATTTAAGCCATTTACATTTAAGGTGATTATTGATAGATATGTATTTATTGCCATTCTATTTTTAAACTATTTTCCTCTTTTTATTTCATTTTCTTCTTGTTCTTCTTAAAGCAAGTCCTTTAACATTAGTTGCAGTGCTGTTTTGGTGTTAAAAAACTCTTTTAGCTTTTTCTTGTCTGGGAAGGTCTTTATTTCTCTTTCAATTTTAAATGACAGCTTTGCTGGGTAAATTAGCCTTGGTTGTAAGTCCTTGCTTTTCATCACCTTGAGTATTTCATGCCAACGCTTTCTGGCCTGAACTATTTCTGTTGAGAAATCACATGACAGTCTAATGGGAGCTTCCTGGTAGTTAACTACCTGCTTTTCTCTTGTGGCTTTTAAGATTCTCTCCTTGTCTTTCAACCTTGTCAGTTTAATTATAATGTGCCTTGGTGTGGGCTTCTTTGAGTCCAACTTATTTGGGACTCTCTGTACTTCCTGGATTTGTGTGTCTTTTCCTTCACCAGGTTAAAGGAAATTTGCAGTCATTATTCCTTCAAATAGGTTCATTGCTTACTCTCTTCTCCTTCCAATATTCCCATGATGTGGATGTTGTTATGCTTCATGTTGTCCCAAAGGTCCTTTAAACTCTCCTTTTTTTCTTTTTCCTTTTTGCTGCTCTGCTTGGGTGTTTTTTTTTACCTTGTCTTCCAAATCACTGATTCAGTCCTCTGCTTCATCTAACCTACTTTTTATTCCTTCCAGTGTATTATTTATTTCAGATATTGCATCGTTTATTTCTGACTGGTCTTTTTTATATAGTTTTTATGTCTTTTTTTCATTCTGTTGAGTTTCCTTATAATCATTACTTTAAACTCTGTACCTGATAAATTGCTTGCCTCCATTTCATTTAGCTCTTCTTTTGGAGAATTCTCTTGTTCTTTCATTTGGGACCTCTTTCTTTGTCTTCTCACTTTTTCTGTCTCTTTCTGTCTGTTTCTATGTATTAGGTATGTTTCCAAAGACTCTGGTGCAGCCTTAAGTCAAACCCTGCCTGTGACTGGCCCTGGATGATCTGTTTGGAGCTATCAGTGATCCACAGCTTGTACCCCTCTATGCTGGGCCTGGGTGTGTGCAGAAGGGACTGAGCTGTACAGCAAGTCTGGCTTTTACCAGCATTGGCTCTCGGAGAGGGTCAACTAAACTCTCAAAACTCCCAGAGATCCTCTTCTTCCTACAGGCTTCTGGTTAGGCTTAAATCACTGAAAATGCCTTCAGCTGTACTCTTCAGCTGCTGAGCTTAAACTCTACATAGTGGGGTAAGATGGATTCCTGCATTGTGGCTATTGATTTTCCCAGGAAGATGCCACATGGAGGGGAGTACTTTGCCTGAGAAAGATAGCTTGTGCAGTATGAGGAATGACTCAGCACAGGGATCCTGGTGGCTGAGCCTTCAGCTCTCCTCTCGGGGCCACCAACACCAGATCAGCGTCATGTGGTTCTAGTCTTCTCAGCCTCTCTCTGATAAAGCCCAGAGCAAGTGGCTGCAAATGAAATTTTGTGCATTGGTCCTTTAACAGGCTCTCTGTGTTTCTAGCCCTCTTTCCTTGGTGGAAAGAAATCCTACTGCTTTCTACAATTGGATATTATTTGGGTTCCTTTTCTGGTTCTGGTGCTCTAGGCTGGGGAGCCAGCTTGGGGTTTAGACTCCATGCTTCTCAGGGGAAACACTCCTGATGGTTGAAATGTCCCTCTGGAACTTCAGCTGCCACCCATGAGAGCCCAGCCAGCCCTCTTGTGCCTCCATACATCCTACCAGTCTTGTGGTGATGTGGCTGCTTCTGTAAGTCCTTGGTTATAAGGCTTCTTTCAAGCTAGTGCTCAGTTGGTTAGTCAGGATGATTTTTCTATAATTTAGTTGTAATTTCAGTTTTGTCCTGAGAGAAGGTTAATATGTAGCTTCCACCTACTCCACTGTCATTTTGCATCTCTTTCAAGTAACATTAATTTAAAATAACCAATATGCCAAATTGGTATTTTTGGGGTAGCAAATTTTCTCCCCTATAGTATGGCAAAGGGGAGTTTAATTTATTACCCAGTCAGAAAGAAACCGGAAAAATCAAACTGTAGCTATATCAAGAGTATCTGTTTCTTTTAAATGTTTTATTTTCCTTCCTCAAGTATTGGCCATTATTTTACCTTTGACAAACAGTTCTACCTATTTAGGAAGCATTTACATTTTTAAATTCCTTTCCATCTGTTTTCAATCTCAACTCTCAAGTACTTTATTTAGTGAATTTTTATAACTAATTTAAATGATTTAGAATTATTTTACTAGATGTATTAGAGTAAGTTAAATTAAAAATTCAATTCTTCAGTTGTACTAACCATATATCAAGGGTTCAGTGTAGCTGGTGGATACCATATGAGGTGGTTCAGATGTAGAATACATCCATTATATCAGAAAGTTTATTAGATAGCTTTGTCTTCTTTATCCATCTGGCCAGAGGGAAAAGGAAGTGGGAGGCAGCAGACATTCTTCTAAAAAGTTTTGGCCTGGACATGGCACACATCACTTCTGCTTACATTTCATTGACGGAAATAAGTCTTTTGGACTTCTATGCAATTGGGTCTGGTACCTTAGTTCCTTTGGGCTCCAATAACAGAAATACTACCGACTGAGTGGCTTAAACAACAAACATTGACTTCTCATAGTTCCGGAGGCTGAAAAGTCCAAGATCAAAGAACTAACATTCTGTGTCTGATGAGGACAATTTCTGAATTGTAGATGGCCCTCTTCTCATTGTGTCCTCCCATGGTGGAAGGGGTGGGAGAGCTCTCTGGGGGTATATCTTATAAGGGACCAGTCCCGTTCATGAGAGCTCTATTTGCACGACCTAATCACCTCGCAAAGACCCCACCTTCCAATACAATACCATCACAGTGGGGATTATCCTTTTTCATGTCTTATAATTTTATATATATTTTTGTAATTTCATACTTTTTAATTTATAGTATATGAAATGAGGCATAGGTCTAACTGTATCTTTCTCCACACCAATGTTTAGTGTACTTAAGAGCAGGAGTTCACAAACTGTGGCTTGTGGGCCAAATCTGGCCTGCTGCCTGTTTTTGTAAATAGAGTTTT